>JAHREE010000136.1:5346531-5402734 GCA_033628505.1 Tringa tobata
GAGCTGAACCAAAGCACAGATGCCACGAAGAAAGCAGAGAGAGGGGAGAAACTCCCCCACATCTTATGATTATTGAGAGAATCTCCCCCCCCCCCCCCAATATCTACCCAGCCATTTTTTAAAAGCACTGTCTCCACCTGAAAAAGCGCTTGAAACACAGAGAATTTTCCTACAAAACGGCGTAGTCCCACAAAGCCCCCGTGCAGCCCAAGCTGCTGGGAGGGAACCATCAGCTTGGCCCCATTCCCTGTAGATGGAGCAGATGGAGGCAGGAGGGCTCGCTCCCCGAGCCCAGGTGTGTGTGGTGCTGCCCGTGCCTCCGGCTGCGGTGCCAGATGGGAGGGAGATGTGTGCTGCCTGCCGGGACCACGCAGGGGCTTGGCCGTGGCCTCCCTGCCCTGCTGATGGGCTTGGAAGCAGGATGGATGGCTGGAAGAGCCCAGGTGCCAAGAGAGGCACAGGCCAGCTAATTCACCCACCCACGTGGACATCTGCGTGTCTGTGAAAGCTCTCGGGTCCCAGGGGTGTAATGGTCCCTTGGTCCAGCTTGGGGAGAGCATGGGGAAGAGGTGAGGAGCCCAGAAGCCATCCCTGTGCAGAGCTGGGTCAGAGCTTGCATAGGAAGAGGGACCCAGGAGTCTCCTAGGGTTGGTGCTGGCCAGGATAAGCCAGAAAGGAAGCGCAAGGCAGTGGATTGGAGGAAGGAGAGACATGGGTAGGTACAGGTAGGGAAGACGACAGCCCTGCACTCCTGGCACTAGACCCATACAAAAATCTGAATTTGTGAATCTCCAGTTCCCATGAGCTGAGACCAGTGTAACCAACAACTGCCCCCAGCTTTTACTAGCCCGACAGCACTGACTGCAGATGCCAACCATGGTGGGCTACTGGATCCCGAGCTCAAATGGATCTGCAGAGATCTCCTGAGGATGGTCCCCTGGCCTGGCCTTTGGGTGGCCTTTGGGTGGGCAGGGGTGTGCGTGCCCCCTCCAACCCTCCCAGTGCCCATTTTTTCCCTGCAGTGTGGTGGGGACACGGGGCCCCGGTCCTGGCTGGCCTCCCCCAGACCATCTCATCACAGTTCATCAGGGGCAGAAAAGGTGCCGAGTGTGGGTTTTGGGAGTGCAAAATGCCTGGGGAGGTGGGGTGCAGGGTGTTGTACGGAGCATGCTGGAAGAGCCGGTTTCATTAACAGCTATGCAGCTCCAGACGCTGGAGATTATTCTCGCCTCTTTTCTTGTTTGGTCGACTTACTCAAAGTCTATTAGTGGATTAACTAAAATTCTGGAGCAGCATCTTCACAGGGGGTTTAGGGGGGGGGAAGGGGTAGCTTTCATGTTCCCCTGGAGCAAGTCTGAGCTGGGAGGGCTTGCCAGGGGAACAACAAGAGGCACGGAGTTCTGGCAACAGCCACTCTCTTCTCCAAAACTGGCAGTGTTGTAGAGAAACAGTGCTGTCTGGAGGGCAGCAACGTCAGAGGCTGGCAAGCCAGGCGGTCCCTCCTGCATTCTTCCCTCTCACATGTTACGCTTTGCAGCTTCTGGGCTCCATTTCACAGGGAGGGCTTGGGGACGCAGGGGACTGAACCCAGGGATGCGGGAAGTCTCTTCCCACCTTCTGTTCCTGCGTCCTCCCCGCCAGGCAACTCCCACTGGGGGTGTCGTCGCTCTGATAAGCTCTGATTTCTTGTCCCAGAAGGTCCCATGGCCTTGCCCTGGTCTCCTCACAGCCCTCAGATAAGCAACCTCACAGCGTCCCTTATTTTCCCAGGCTGTGTTGGCACGTGTGGCAGAGTCTTCTCCCCTTCCCACCCTCTCCCCGTCAACTGGCAAAGCCCCAGTGGTTTCCCCCAGAGAGCATGCGGTGAGACACAGCATGAAACAACTGCAGATAATTAAAGGATTGAATGGGGTATCGAAGAAGAGCAGGGAGCTTGCAACATCCATAAATAGCTCTCCTTGCCGAGCTGCTTAACTCCTTGCTTGTTCTTGCCAAAGTGCAGACCCCAAAGGAATGGTGCCTGTGCATGAATAGGGGTGGAAAGTTCAGGAGCGTATTTTTAAACCATTCAAGCTGTACTCAGGCTGAGTGATACATTATTGTCTGCGTGTGTCACTTCAAATGTCTTATGAATGCAAGGGGAAAAAAAAGCGCCGTTTTGCCTCTCTAAACTCCCACCCCTCTGCTCCTACCCAAATAACGTCAAGCTAAATCTGACAGGCGAAAGGAAAGCACCACGAGGTCAGGCTAGTTAAAAGCAGCGTGAAACGCTCTTATCCTCTGGAAGGAAGAGCCCCAGTTTGCGGTGCCAGAGGGCAGCGGGGACAGTGGCACGTGCAGGGACAAGCAGGCACACATCTGCACAAGGATAGCGGTGTATCTAGCAGGGAAGAGCCTGCTAGAAAAGAACTGGGGCCCCCCAGGAGCCCCAGGAAGGGCAGTATGGCTATGTGCCTAATGTAGATGGTGCCCTTCATCTCGCGTGGCAGTAGATCTTCCCCAGACCACGGGGATACTGGATGCAGAGTTAGTGGTCCAGGAGAACAGGGAAGTGAGATCAACTAGTCTTGGCTATTGCCACAAAAGCACGAGGGGCATCAACCCATCGCTCACCCTTGTTACCCCACCCTGGGTCAGAACAGGATGGTGTCACCTCAGTGCCACAGTGCTGCCCACCCTGAGCCTCTGGGCCCTCTCTGGGGGGCTGGCAGTTGGTGGCAGTGACAGTCCGCCAGCCCCTGGGACTGGCAGCCAGCCTCAAGCTGTGGCTGGAGACAGGGACACCAAAGAGTCTGACAAACGGCGGGAGCCATGGGGAGATACAGAGAGAGAGAAAGGGAAAACAAACCAGAAACTCACTGGGAAATCATTCCTCTCCTAAATGGTGTTGGCATAATTAAGCAGCACAGGCTTTATGAATGATACCATCTCTGCCTTGAAACACACCATTACCTCTCTCTGTAAGAGCAGTATTTTTAAATACATATTTCCTCTTTAAATGTCTTGAGAAGAAGGCTCCGTGGCTGGGATGCCGGGATACGTTGCTAATCACCTCTTATTTCACCCAGTGTCAGGAAAGCACTTCGTGCCGAGCTCTGGCTCTCCTGCACGCACACCTCTGCTCCGCGTCACCGCCGTGCACTTCTCCCCTTCCTCTCCTCTCCTCTCCCTCCCTATTGCCACCGAGAGCAGAGGGGACGACAGACCCTAACCTAACCCCCTCCAGCCCCAGAGGGTTCAGCCTCCCCTCGCCCAACCTGCCCAGGACACCAGTGCTGGGGGTGACCCCAGATACCTCCACCCAAGCTACCTGAGCCCCTCACCAAACTGTTTCCCTTGTTTTACAGAAACCAGGGCTCAGGGAGATGACATATTTCATCAACTGCTGGCCCAAAGTGGTTTTCCCCCTCTGGTGCCTTTCCCACCCTGGTGGGGTCTGGGTGATGCTCTCATTTTGGTACAATTTGGGTGTTTCTGTTCCCCCAGCCCATGTCGGGTCTGCCATGAGTGCTCACCGCAACAGATTAGAGAGGCCCGAGCAAGAACGAAGGGCTTTTGTGCTAGAAATTGAAAGTTGATGGAGTGTGTCACAGGAAAATGACAACAACCTACTGTACCTCGAAAGACAATTATTTTTCCCTCATTGAAAGTGATTGAATTTCTCCATCAGTGACACTACTAATGTCATCAACACCAACAGCTCTCTTAAGGAAAGGCTCTTTCTCAGCTGCGCACCTGAAATTTCCTTAGACCTGCCCTTTTCTCCCCTCCCTGCTTCACTTCTTGCTCTTTTGCAGGACACACTCAGCTGATGGCTGGCCAAGAGACCAACTTATCAGATGTGTGCACTCTCCCTCCCTGTCCCCGTAGCTCCCACAGACAAATGCCTCTGTCAGATCTGCTCCTCCAGACTATTTCTGAAGAGGCTATGGCTGGAAATTACAAAGTTGAATCATGTTCCTTAACTGTGATTGGCCATACTACTGCTATCTGCTTTACAGCGACGGGTCTGATGCACACACCCACACCGGCAAGGGGAAGAAGCTGGGAGACATGATGCCCTGTCTAGAGATGGAGAAAAGGGTCAGGCTGCACCTCCAACTGCTGTGGGATTTGAACATTGTGCAGCCACTGGCACCCCAGAGACCCCACTGTCCCTGCAGACCCTGAAGCACCATACTCAGACAGCTCCAGCCTCCCTCACTGCCACCTTCTACGTCACGGACACTTGTGCTGGATACTGGCCTGGAGATGCCCTGCAGCCACGTGGGTCTCGCACGAGGGTGAAAGGACAATGCTGCTACCCAAAAAGCCCCTTCTCCAAGTGATTTTGTCCAGAATCTGGAGTAGCAACAAGCCCCAAGGGCTGTGGAATGGAGTCTTGTGCATGCGTGGGGCACAGCCGTTCTTTCCAGGGGCACTGGCTCCCTCCTGTCCCCAAGGTGCTTCCCCTTCCCACCCCAAATCCAGCCTGAGTTCATGTCTGCTGGCAGAAGGCCAGCCTCATTTCTTAAGACACACAAACTCATGAATGAGCCACTGAGAAGCACTAGGAGCCTGGTACATCCCGTAGTCCCAACCCTGGCTGAGCGAGCCTTGCAAGGCTTCTCACAAGCCTCGTCCTCCCCCCGGCAAAGCCCCAAACCCCGATGACCCTGGGGAGCTTGGGAGGGTGCCACCAACCCTCCTGCATTTTTTGGGGGGGGTCAGTGGTCCCGTGGCAGTGCTGTGCGGGGCAAAGATGCCGGCTGGAGGACAGGGATGGCGGTGCCAGGTTGGGGTGAGTGGTGAGGCTGCGTCACCCCGCTCGGCTCTGCGGGTACCACGCACGCCGGGGTTGGGGAATGCGCATGCTCCGGAGGCTTTCAGAGCCACATATGTTGTGTGGGTTGAGAGCACATATGTTAGATACACACACATCTACGTGTGTGTGCGTATATATATACACAGACATATATGAGAGAGACTATTATAGATACAGATTTACATAGATAATCAACACCAGAAATTACTGCAGGATTTTTAAGACGGCAGAATCAAGCCCAGCTACCAGAAAATGGCTATCTTTATCTCTACCCTCTCAGCTCGTGCCTTTGGTTAGGCTGGCGAATGCCACGTGCCAGAGCCCCAGCTGGGGAGGGTGGATGGGTGCTGGGGGGGTGCTGGGGAGGTAGGGCTGCCCGTCTCCCACAGACACACTCTGCGCAGCGCCCTGGGAATGGGGCAAAGCATCCTCCCCGGTGTGCAAGCCCAGAGCCACCCACGGGGCGTGCAGGCACCTAACTCCTACAGCCCGAGAGGGAGCCGGAGGGGCTCCGTCTGCCCAAATGCAACCCGCATCCACGAACAAGCCAGATGAAGTGCCGTACCGCTAATGGAGAGAAAAGGCCTCGCAGGGGCAGGATTAATCTCTTTCTAAGGTGGCTGCCTGAGAAAGGTCAGATGAATTGTGCCTGGACGTGCCTTTTCTCTCCCCGCTGACTATAAATGTCATCCAGCTCGGAGGCAGGTACCTACAGAGGGGCCACGGGCAGTCAGGGGGAGCGAATCCAAGCCCACGTACGTAGCTGCTGCTCCGGAGCGAGCCTGGTGCTACGCGTGTCTGCAGGCAGCACAGAGAGGCAAACACCCCCCGTCCCCCCTCCCCAGCTCAGGGTTTGAAACCCTGAGATTTATTCCAGCCACACGGCTCAGCTGTTAAAAAGTTATGACCGCTTTGGGCTTGGTAAGTGAAACTTTTTCATTCATTGTATCGGATAGCCCCAAGCAGCATCACCCAGCTGTAAAGCACTTCGGAGTTGACTCAATGTCACATATAAGTGCTGGATGCCTCAGAATTCAGGATGCTTCAGAAAGGTTATGTAAACCATTACATCAAATCCTGGGAGAGTTATTAAGGTGAGCGGCAGAGCATGGGAGAATGGGTGATTATCTCGCAGCGGCACTGTGGAACCACACGAGCAATGTCCAGCTTAAGGATGTAACTCATTCTCCTTACAAGCTTAATTTTGTTTCTCCCTGGTGCTCCTTAAAAAAAATTTGGAACAAAAAAAAAATCTGTCTGCCAAAGAATTCTCTATTCTGTAAAATAATTATTCAAGAGAGTCTCCAATTAATCAGCTAAGGCATTGGGGAGATAAGAAGGTTTGAAAAATAGGATGTTTCTCACCATTGGAAAAGTCTTCTATTTGCCCCCGCCCCTTTTTGGAACATCATATTTTACATTCAGTGTGGTCTATTAACTCCAAATTTATTTTGTTCATCTGAACTAGTGCCTTTGAGGACTTGGGGGAGGACTGCATGGTTAATTTTGGAGCTATTTGCTATGGACTCTTGAACCTCTCAAAAGTGCGTGGGCTCCCCAGGGAGTTTCTCAAGTCTGCAGCACTTGTCTTCAAGGACATGAAAGCATCTGCAGGGGCCTGCAATTTTTCAGAGTTCAGAGCGTACCCAGCCAGGTCAAAAGACGTCGGGAAATCTTTAGGAGCATAAAATGCATTTTGTAAAGCCCACAGCTGAGCTGTTTGGGTTAAATAACAGTAAGAAGCCTGCAGAGGCAACACGAACACGTTGGAAATTGCAGGCCTGAAGCAGCTAGTTGAAGGACCTCCATAAGTCAGCAGACATCGCACTGAAAATCTGTGGTGCTGTTGTGATAAAGCAGCCAAGATGTGCTAATTATAAAAGCATCACTGATGGAAGTCCTGCAGCGTCCTGCCCGGGGCATCTCCCACACGGCTACGCTGAAAACCACAGAAACCACCCAGAGATAACTAAAGCTGCCTTGCACATCTCCTAATCCCACAGGATTTATACACCCCATCTCCATGTCTGCAGCCTGCATCCACCTCCGGGTGAACCGCCGGGACACTGCTGCTTTGTGTACCTCCACCAGGGTGAAACGGGGTGGGATCCCGCTGCAGACCGACCACCTCGCACGTGGTCCTGCTCCAGCAGCTCCCATACTGCCGGCACGGGGCTTGGTGGAGGCAGAGGGATGCCGAGTGTGCAAGGCAGCCACGGCAGCGCTGGCGGTGTCTCCTGCACGGGACACACGGGTACTGCCTCCCCGGCCCCACGCACGCACACACGCACGCACACACGCACGCACACCCACGCGCGCAAGAGGAGAAGAAAAGCATTGCTGAGTAACTGGGTTAATTCCTGGACAAAACGGGCAGCGTCAGCGGCGCATGGTGTCTAATAAAAGGTTTAGCCCTACAGTTGTGCCGCTGTCACCCCCTCTGGTGGGTTATAAATGTAGTACATGCCACTGGCATTTGAACGCCTATTTTCCTTTCGCTGCGTATTCAGCGGTGTGTAATCGTGCCGGTGTTGAACAAGGGGGCAGTGACTCACAGGCAGGCTCCAGCGGCGCGTGGTCACTGTCTGGGGTGAGCTGCATGACAGTCCTGGAGAGCTGTGCCTTTCTAACACCAGAGTATTGCTCCTAAAGTCCTAAAAGCATTGCTATCGGATAAACCCTGTGCAAGCCCAAGGCCCCGGACGTGGTCTTGGCCCAGCCATGCCCACGGGAAGCTCTTTGGAGGGTGCTGGGGGTCCCAGTCTTGTTGGGACCGGAGCTGGCCCATAATGAGAAGGTACAGTTATAGGTAGCTCACCCAAAACGCTGCGAAGAGGCTGTGGGGGGAAGTCTTGTCCCCCAGCATGGCTCCCCAAAGGTGGCAGGGGACCTGTGCCCATGGGACTGTGCAGAGGAACATCTGGGTTGGGGCCAATCTCGACCTGCTCCGTGCATAAAAGGCGCCCGGTCTCCTGGGCTACCAGCTGGCACCTTTCACCGATGTTAACATTCATTTAAGAAAAATTACAAAAAACCCCAACATGGGCTAATTAGCTAATGACATTATTTTGGCCTGATGTGCCATATAATTAAACAACTAATAAACGGCAAGAGTCCTGTGCTGCTGAGGCTCCTGAGTCAATACCATGCTATTACCACGGTGTAATTGAGTTTACTGAGAAGCGTAGCACAGACGTCCCAGAGCCCATGCAAGGAATGGTATTGAAATAGCCACCAGAGACCCACCTGCTGGATAAAGGAGAAAGACAAACCTTTTAATCTACAGCACAGCCCAAAGTCACACACGGAGAAGACGAGTTTGTGCTTCACACTGCGGTAAGCGCATTTGCTAGAGAGGAGGGTACACGTGACCCAGGGGGGGCTAGGTGTGCAAGAGCTTCTCTGGCAGCAAAGGGGACTTCCTGAGCTCCAGGGAGGGTGGGAGTGGGATGAAAGGTGGCTTGTCCTCACTTCTGCAGAAACACTTCCAAAAAATGTCTGTTTCTTGGTATTCAAAATGTTTACATTTCTCCACTAAAAAAGTATGTTTTTGGTGAATTTCTGTTGACAGAACCAAGAGGCGCATCAAACTACTGGGAGGTCTCTGTCTGTTTCTTGGTATTCAAAATGTTTACATTTCTCCACTAGAAAAGTACATTTTTGGTGAATTTCTGTTGACAGAACCAAGAGGCGCATCAAGCTACTGGGAGGTCTCAAGGGCGCCTCAAGGTTTCCTCCCGCAGCCCCGGCTTTTGGAGATCAAGTGCCCCAACCTAATACTGTGCCAGCAGGCTGAGAATGGGCCAGGAAAGCTGGATTTGGGGCCGCAAAACTCCAAGAAAAAGCAGGAGAGGAGTGGGTTGGCAACCAAGCTCTCACTTGAGTCATGAAGCGCCTACAGATATCTCAACTTGCCGTTCATGGGGCGAGAACCCTCAGAGGTGGATTTGTTCTGTGGGTGCGTCGCAAGTCGAATGCAACGAGCACACAACCTTTGCACACACACACACACACACACCCACCAGAGTCCACCCTTCCCCTCCTGCACTGCCTGGGCTCACCTGCAACGTGCAGCCCTTGCGTGCTCCCACTCTCCCCTCCCTGCAGCCCTGCTCCCAAGCCCGTGTCCCCACATGCACCCACGCTCCGGCTCGTCCTCCTCTTTCTCCGCACCTTCCCTTCCCCGGCAATGCCAGGCAAGAGCTTCTTAAGCTCCCCACTGCTCTCGGGCTGAGCCTGAAAGCTTCGCAGTGGCACGGCAGCATCTGTCATCCCAAGGCAGAGGCACAAGCCTCCCGCACCGCGCCGCTGTCAGGTCCCTGCACGGCAGCAACGGGCAAAGCCCGAGTCCTGCTGGCAGGCAGCGGGCTGACCGGCCCCACGGTGACAGAGCAACAGGAGGACAGGGCACGACGAAGGGATGGACGTCGTGGCTGCAAATCCAGGAGCTGAGGCAGGACCTGGGGACCCGTATGCAGTGGGACAGTGGCCGCAGCTCAGTAGGTCCAGCTCATATCCACACTGGAAACGGATCAAGTGGGGCCCAGGTAGAAAAACAAGGCCAAGGGACCCCCTCCCAGGGATTGAAGCCACAGTCAGTGCAGACACAGAGCTCCTGGAAGGTTTCTGGGAGTGTGAGTGGGGCAGACAGGCTGCAGCTGATGGGCTGAGCGGTGCTGCTCGGAGCGGGGCTCCCCAAGGCCCAGCACCCCAGGCACTGGGATGCTGGTCCTGCTTCCATCCCCATCCCACCATGGACCTGCAGTCCCCTCCTGCAGCTCCGTCCCCATCCGGTGAAGCTCCTCAGGAAAAGGAGACTTGAGACCGAGTGATGAGAGAGCCTGCAAAGACCACTTTCAGCATATCCTCCCAGCTTCTGCTTAGCACAAACCACATCATCCCCCAGGAGCTCCAGCAGCAAACCCACAAGGGTTCCTCCCTTAACCCACCATCGGTATTTAAGACAGACGCACAGCTCTGACTTCAAGACTGCAGTTTTAAAGCAGACTAAGCTTTGGTGCTGGTGCGGGAGGAGCTCCCCCAGTTTCCTGGGACAGCACGAGAGGGATGGGGGAAACGGCGGAGCAACAGGGGTACCTCAAAAGAGGGGCAAAACCCGTGCTTGCAGGAGAGCAGAGTGTGGGCGCCCACCAGCGCCGTGGCTGCGGGCGGACGTGTGAGCGGTGCCAGGAGCAGAGGCTGGAGGAGCTGCCGCCAGCTCTGGGGAAGAGGGGGGCGTGCAAAGGCTCAGTGACGGTGGAGCTGCCGCTGACAGTGAGAGGCAGCTCCCGTCGTTAGCGTGAGCCAGGCTCTGCCAACCCAAATACCGAGATTGCTGAAAACAAGACGTGTGGTTGTGCGTCTTTGCCGTCAATCAGCGGCGCGCAGGGAGCATGCTGTGGCTGCTCTGCCTGTCTGCAATGGAGGAGGGCTCCTGGTTTCACTGAAATTACTCCATGGTGGTCACGGACAGCCCCACCAGGGTTTGGCCAGGGGATGAGGATGGCTGTGCCCAGGCAGTGGGAACAGGTTCCATCCTCCTGGCTGGTCAGGGAAATCCACCTACTTCCCTCACCACAGCTCACCCGCTGTCCTCCCATGCCCAGCGCTCGGGGAGAGACCAAGGAGAAACATCTAACATTGACTGTGTGAGTCCTGGAGAGGTGCTTGTGTGGAGAGTAATTCCTGCACTCGAGAATTACTCACAGAGCTCTAGAGAGCTGTGCCAAGAGCAGGCAGGGTGTACCGGCAGGGACCTGAGCCCTTTGCTGCGGGGCCACTGCCTGCGACTCAGCCCTGGCCATCTGCAGCCCACGGGACAGCCTTGTCCCGGTGCCCGCAGCGCAAAGCGGCTCAGTAGTAGCCACAGTGGCCACAGCTGCTTCCCTGCATGTTGCAGCAGCACAGGGTGCATGGCGACCTTCCCCGGGGCTGGGGTGGACACGGCAGCGTGACTCCAGGAACCCACTCACGCTGAATTCCAGGGGTCAGCTCAGAGTGGGAGAAGGCACCTGGACTCCAACCTGCTGAGATGTCTCCTCCTGGGGAAAGGAAGCCGAGAAGAGCGGGCGGTTTGCACACCCTACACTGGTTGGAGGCCACCACGGGAGGTGTACTCATCACAGGGCAGCATCCAGGGATGGCACCAGCCATCTCACCTCACCCCACCACCGCAGTATGCAGACCCCCGGGGCACCACCACCCTTCCGAAATAAGGCTTGACTACCGCTGAGCCCTGGATCCTTCCCCCTGAGCCAAGCTGCCCTGCTTTGTCGTGAACGCAAAGTTTAAGCAGCCCCTGTGTCTCCCCTTTTATCTCTCATTTCTATGCTGACATTTTGAAGGAAATTTGCTCTCCTCCTTGAAATACGGAAATCCGTGTCCGAAAAGCACTCGGGCCCAAAAAGCCGAGAAGATAAACATATTTGGACGTGTGATTTCACAGTCGCTACGTTGATAGCTTTCAGAGGCCGGGTCCTGTCCATCAATTACCCGCAATGTGCATTCAGACGTGATATGGGAGAACAAAAACTGACTCATTAGAGGGGAAGAGAGGTGAGTGAACACCAAGACTAGTTAAACAGAGCAGCTCACATTTCAAGGAGTAAAGGGAGATATTTCTCTCCTGTTCTCTCCCCTCACCCCGATACAAGACCACGTCTGGGAGATACACCACAGCCAGCACAAGCCCCCCATTTCCCTGGCCAAAGGGCAACCAGGTGTCCAGGGTGTTCAGCACGATCCCAGAAACTGTTGGCAGAGCTGACTTTTGGGCAAGAGATGCGGCAAGGAGCAGAATTTGGCAAAGAGACTTTGAAGTGGAGACATTTAGAATGGGATTTTTAAAGATATTCAGGCCCCTCTCTTCCCTCTGGCCTGCAGGTACTTGGGAACGCTTTGCACATAAAGAATTATTTGTCTAATATATCACGTTAGAATGTGAGATGACATATCCAGGCCAGACTTCTGTATAAAGCAGAGTTTTAAAAGCAGAATATTAGCAGTCCCGGGAGGGACTGGGGCATGTGGTGGAAGCAGCAATGATTTCTGTTTAGCCCAGGCAGGGATTTTTGTCTGAATTCTCTGTCCCTAGGAAAGACAATTATCATTGATACCTCTGGCAGCGCAGCCCTGGCTGGAGGCTACCGAGGGCCGTGGCGGGTGATCGGGTTGGTCCCGGGGGGCTGCAGCAGTTTTGGGGGAATGGGGACTTATTTCCACCACTGTGCAGATGGGAGCTGCCAACAGGGAGTGATAAAAAATTGGCTCTGGTTCTCCAAGACACTTGCCTCTCCTTTGGCTTCCAAAAGACTTAAGCACTAACTTGACAAGTGTGATTAAACAATAACAATAATAATTGCCTCAACCTCACAGCTTTTCCCTGGGTATGGGATGGGTGATGCAGGGCACACTTCCCTGGGCAAAAGGGTCCCACAGGGTATGGGCAGCACTGCCCAGCATGGGGGCTTCCCAGGGCAGTGGGCAGGCTCCGACCTGCCCCTCCTCTGCCTTGCCATGCTGGGGCATCTTCCTATCTATGCTTTGGCAACCCAAACCTGGGACTAACGTGGCTCTTCAGTGCTTCCCCCTCTTTGCTAGGTCTCTCCTCTTGCCCTGCTGCTTCACCTCTCCCTCCTTCTCTTCTACAGGTTTTTTTCAGGGTGTTCTTTCCTTTTCAGTGTGCTAATCCCTCTCCCGAGTACAAACTTCTGCAGCCTTTGGAAGGGCAGGGAAATATTTCTGTTCTGAATACTCTACAGATCCTCCTCTGCACGGAAACGGACACTATCATTATTGGTATTTCTCTCTCTCTTTTTAACATCTCAGCTAAGAAAACACTCTTTCTCCTATTAACCGTGAGTCTTTGCTATAGCAGAAATGAGGGGGAAGAGGTGTAAAACAGCCAGACTCCTGCTGCGAATATCTCTTTCATGCAGCCCAATAGGGAGTCTCAGTTGCTTTCAAGGTGGATTTCCATGCTGGGAGAAGGTGTGCGACATGCCCAGAGGCCCCATGAGATGGTGACAGTATGGACAGAGGCAACGCAGGCGTCCCAGATGCTGTAGCAGGACAGGGCTGCTCATCTCCAGGAGCAGGTGGTCTCTGTGGCCCCGCTCTGCTCCCAGCTCCTCGGTGGGAGACTTGGATGCTGGGACCTTTTTGTAGATCCCCAGTTCAGGGGGTTCCTGGCTGAGGGGCACTCAGTGTTCAGCCATTTCAAAAGCTGGTTCCCCATCAGCAAGTCCTCCTGGAGGTGACACTAGGTGAGGGGACACAGCACTGCATAGATAAATAGGAAGACAATCTCTCTCTATATATATTTATCTATCTATAGGTAGAACTGAGCTGCCCCACTCTAGGGCCAAAATGAGCCCACAAGAGGCCTCCTTCAAGCCAGCAGCCCCACGGGGTGGAGGCGAAGGCTGCCCTGCTTTAACAACCATGGAACTGACGAGATCAAAACTAATTCACGAGCAAATGGATTAATCGGTTGAGGAGGGATTTAAATGAAGCAATCACACACATCTAGGCTCAAAAAGCCCCACGGTATGGTTTTGTCTATTCTGAACCTGCCTGGATTACCCCAGCCAGCAACGGGGATGGATTTCCTCAGCAAACGGCTGAATCCCCCTAGGAAGGGACCATTTTGCAGTGATGGCAGTGTCTGCAGACAGGCATGTGTGCAGTTTGCAGGTGGCTGGTTTAAAGTATTGAGCTTCTCAGGTAGAGGATCATATTACTCTGGAAATGGAGGATCAAATTATTCCATTGTTCCCCAGGGAGGGGATTAAATTACCCTGGAAATAGAGGATTAAATTACTCACCAAGGGAGAGGATTGAATTACTTTGTGAGTTGTGGGATTAAAACAGTCTGCAGGTGGCAAACTCAAAATAGACCTTCACACAGAAGGCAGGATTAAATTATTCTATGGATGACCAGGAAAAAAAAAATCAAACCACTGTACTCTGGAGGAAGCCATATTAAATTATTTCTGGAGATTAAATTGCTCCACAGGCTTGTTGGATCCCAGTGCTCTGGAGCAGACCATCTGCTTGGTAAGGTGTGCAGATACCCAAGCATAAACAGCCATATGACGGTGTCCCACTGCTGGTACCCAAGCGCCTCTTGTCACCACAGTACCCGGCACCTGACAGTTTTGACTATATTTATTCGCACGTCAAGGCTGTGATGTGGAGCTGGCCTCTGCTCCCCTGCAGCGTCAAGAAAACCCAGGGAGGGATGGAGGAGCCCAGGTCACCTAGGGAATGGTAGCCAGGGAATTGAGCCAAGCCTGAATTTAGTTTCTTTGGGAGTTGGGGGGGGTTGGGGCTGTGTGTGTATCTTTTATTTTTGCATTGATGCCTACACCACTGATGAGACTCTTCACTTGAGCAATGGCATCACTGTGCACATGGGGCAGCAGATCAAAGCCCTCCCTGCTACCAACCAGCCACGAGCTCTCCTCCCCAAACTCCTTGCTTCCTCCTTTTTTTTTTTTGTCCCCTGAATCCCTACCCAGCCCATCACCTCCTTCCCCTCTCTCACTTGGCCCTGCTATCTCATCCCTGGGCCCAGCCCTCCGTGGTGGCATCTCCCATGGGAATGGGCTGGCGGTGGCTGCACCGTGCCTGTGCCACCAGTGGTCAGCCCTGACCGGTGCGGCTGCGTTCCCTTCCCCGGTGCCTGTCACTGCCTGTTCCCAGCGACGGTGACAAATTGGCATTTGAAACTTGTATTGGTATTTTTTATGCTGATTTCTTTCTGAGGCGCCACTGCTGAGATTTCAAGAGAGAAAAAGAGAATGAGCGTTTTAGGATAATCTTAAAAGCTGAAAAATTATTACATGTCAAACACCGAATGGGGAGTTTAAAAGGCTCCCAGGTGGGCTGCAGAATTAAATGTTTGGAGGCTTTTTTTTCCCCTGGCGAGGTAAGAAACGGCAATATCACCATAGCAACTGCAGGGCAAATTCTGGGCGGCAGCTCAGCGCATCGGTGGGAGCCAGGATCGTGCAGAGGGGCTGGGGTGGCCCTGGGCTCCCGTGCATCCCAGCCCCACAGCCAAGGTGTCTCAGGTGCCAGCAGGTCTGCAGGCGTGAGAAACAACAAGGTCAAAGGCTCCCTGTGTCTCACAGGATCCAGGCTGTGCTCCCGGTGAAGGAACCTCCCAACCACCTCCCTCCCCAAAGGACTGGACTGGCCCTCCTGGTTTCTCCTTCTGCCTGCTCTGGCCCATTGCACAGCACTGGGAACTCCTTGCATTCATCTGTCCTGGCCGCACCGGTGCTTCCAGGGATGAGGGGCATCAAAGGATGGAGAGACAGCCTAGATTTAACACTGCTGACTCAAAGAGGGGCTCCAAGGTTCCCCAAACCTCTGGGCAAGAGCACCAAAACTACTCAGCAGCATAGGATTTTGTCCCTTGTGTGGGTGGGCTGCACGGTTCCCATGCCACACAGCCCCCCCAAGTGCACAGAGGCTTATCTGCCTCCTGCCTGTCACTATTTACATGTTGTCTTTCTGACAGCTGCTGGAAACAGGGGAAATCAGCACGAGCAACCAGGGGTTAATTGAGTATTAGTTAACTCCTGGTGCTCTCATCTGGCCTGCCAGGGTTAGAGTAATTAGCACAACCTGAGCTTGCTCATTAGCAGGCTTTGCAGAGCAAGTCACAGGTACCAGGGGGGGTTAAACTGGCTTGATTACTTCTCTTCTCCATTAGTACCAGCGACTCTGAGAAAGGATTTGTGGGAGGGAAACTGGTTTCTCTCCAGCTGGAGCAGGATACATCTTTGCTCTGTGGGAACGGGGCAGGCTGGGGGGCCGATCCCACGGGAAGGGATCTGGAGAGCAGAGCTTTGCTCATGGAACAGGTGAGGAGGGCTTGGAGACAGCACTTGCTCTGGGGCTGAAAGCTGCCACGATCACTAACAGAGCTGCTGTTTAGTTGCAAATGATTATGATGAAGGGAAACATTTTGCATTTAGGAAAGGCTGTCATTTTGCAGGGGCTCCAATTCAATTTGCGAACTACACCCAGCAAGCTCGAGCGCTGACAACAACAGACTCGATTGCTCTGACCACGGCACTCCATCAGGCAGAGGAATCGCAGCCGGGGCCCAGCCCGGCACCCAGCTGCTCACACCTGAGACTTGGTGGACACCAAGAGAGAAAGGTGGCCCAGTGCTGAGCCCCAGTGCTCTACAGCTGATAGCCACCATCACTGCCTCTCTTCTCCTCCCTGCCTCCCAGCTCTTTTTTCTCCATAACACATCTCCAGAGGCTCCCTGGCAAGGTGGATGCCAACTCCAGCTCCTCCTCTGCCTGCCTTGGACCCAGATTTCCCATCTGCTGGGAGGTTGCCCTAAACACAGAGTCCTGTGGGGGCACCCAAAGCCATGCTGGAGATCCCAAAGCCATGCTGGAGATCCCAAAGCCATGCTGGAGATCCCAAAGCCAGTTGGCCCCTGCAGTTGCACCCCAAGCCCCACGCTGGTCACACATGCTCTCCTGCCCTGTGGTTGCAGAGGACGGCAGGGGTTAGCTGACCCCAGGAGGAACCTCCTGTAAATGCAGCCACAAGCAGCACAGGGTGTATGGCAGAGCCAGGAGCCTGCAAGGCCAGTTGCAAAACCAAATGCTGTCCGGCAAGAGGCAGGGAGTGATTAAAGCCCCCCCTTGCTGGGGACCGGGCTGGCCGAGCCGTGCAGGATGGATGCTGCTGTCGAGAGCCAGCAGGGAAGGCTCCCCTCGGCATGAGATTTATAGCAAGGCTGTAGATCAATTACCAGCAGCCTCTGACCTTGAAAGCAGTGGCGCAGAAGGCTGCAGAGCATCTCGCTGCTTTTTCCGGCAGGAGGTGCCCCATGGCTCGGTGCTAAACGTGCATGTGTTTGAACAAACCCACATGTGCACCCCACCCTGGGGACCAGGGGGCTCCTCTTGACACCCCCCCTTACAGTTTAGCACTGAGCCATGGGGCACCTCCTGCCGGAAAAAGCAGAGAGATGCTCTGCAGCCTTCTCCCTGGTCCCCAGGGTGGGGTACACATGTGGGTTTGCTCAAATTCATACATGTACACACTTTTCTCCCTCTAGCACTCCCCTACACCCCTGTTTTCCCCTTCCCTTGTGCACCCAAGCACACACACAAGCCCTGAACCCCAGGCAGGGGCAGGAATCCAGCTCTCAAACCTGTTGCAAAGCATCTGACTGAAGGACACAACGCACAAGGAGCTGGGGGAGTGGGCAGAGAGAACTTATTTTGTCTTTACTTTCCCTGGACTTGCTGTAGACTCCAAGGAAACCTAGTTTTTGGAAGGAGGCGAGTTTCCTGAAGTCCAGGAATTTGATTTTGCAAAGCCTCACCCTAGGGTGAGATGGTATAATTTGCTCGAAAAAGGAAGCAAGCACTAGCCCTGCTGCCTAGAGCCACTGGCAACAGGCTGCTCCCCCTGCTAGGAGAAGGCTGGAAGCAGACAGACACAGGAGCATCTTGTTGGATGGATGGTGGGAATGCCCTTCCTCCTCCCAGCACATGACCCAAAGGAGGAGACACTGGCATTCAGCTCCCTGCTTGGGTGCTCCCCCCTTTAAAGTACCGGGGCCTCAAGCTCAGAGGGCTTTTTTTTTTTTTTTTTATCATGGGCAAACAAAGTGGAAAATGAATTCCTTTAGATAGCAAATGAGTTTAATAGAAATGGTGATGGAGTGACACTGTGCCGGGAATGTTAATCCGGTACCTGATGTGGCCGGACTCTCAAGCAGGGCAGTGTGGGAGGAGGAAGGCTGTACTTAAAAACAGAGATGTCAGGTCTGTGCCAGACTGGCTGCTGGTCCCACCTCAGTGGACACCGAGCAGGATGGGACCCAGCTCTCCTGCCACAGCTCTAACCTTTAGGGCTGGGCGTAGAGCGACCAGCATGAGGTGCTGGATGACAGGGACCTGTAAAGGGACCACCACTTCACCACCCTGGTGACACAAGCAGCCCTGCAGAACGCCAAACGTGCACAGCACCTCACATACACCAGCTCCAGTGTGGTGGTGGGGCAAAGCCAGGGGGACACTGCTTCCTCCCAGGTGGAATTATCCTACCACACAAAGTCATGCAGAAAGGGCTACAAGGATGATCAGAGGGCTGGAGCACCTCTCCTATGAAGACAGGCTGAGAGAGCTGGGATTGTTCAGCCTTGAGAAGAGAAGGCTCTGGGGAGACCTTATAACAGCCTACCAATATCTGAAGGGAGCTACAGGAGAGCTGGAGAGGGACTCTTTGCCAGGAAGAGCAGTGACAGGACAAGGGGGGACGGTTTTAAATTGGAAGAGAAGAGATTTAGACTAGATACCAGAAGGAAATTCTTTACTGTGAGGGTGGTGAGACACTGGAACAGGTTGCCCAGGGAAGTTGTGGATGCCCCATCCCTGGAAGTGTTCAAGGGCAGGTTGGATGGGGCTCTGAGCAACCTGTTCTAGTGGGAGGTGTCCCTGCCCATGGCAGGGGGGTTGGAACTCGATCTTTAAGGTCCGTTCCAACTCTAACCATCCTATGATTCTAAGGAGCAGGTCAGATAGACAACCATGTGGGAGATAAGCCTCCGTTTCTCCACCAAGACTCAATATGCTAAGATAAGTGATGAAAGAGCAGAGTTTGATGGTCCTTGCCTGTAATGGGTGAATTCTGAACCGTCAAGTCCAGAAGAGAAGTGAGCCCCAGTGCAGCAGGAGGGACTCGGGGCAGGCTGGGAACTGGCCCTGGCAGGGTCTTCACTTCTGAAGTCTGGGGCTCCTGGGTCACCAGGGACAGGCCTTGTGTGCTAAGTGGGAAAACCCAGCGTGTGGAGCGCAGCAGCTCTGCCAGCACGAAGACAGCTCTGGAGACCGTCCAGATCCACCCGGGGGCAGCTGAGATTTCAATCTAGGTCTTTGTAAACAGAGCTACACAAAAACAAGCTGTGAATGTCTCTGCTTCTACTGCTCACTGAGGCTTGCCCTCAGGTCACCCCTCGGAGCACAGCCCCAGGGCTGCGGAGTTGGCCACTGCATTATGCTGCCCTTGGATTCCCCTTTTGGAGGAGCAGGTCTAGCAGCCCGGGGCCGGATCCAGCCTGCACTAATCCTGGCTTCTCAAAGTGATTTTTCACCATTACAGGGTTTATCTGCCAGCTCCGGTTGACCGGTAGCTGGATGTTGGGGCTGGTGGCAGAAGGGCTTGCTCCTGTATGGCAGATGCTCCCTTTTATGTTTATGGTCCTAAGCAGTGAATCCAGCTTCTACCCAGAGCTGCTGGTCCCTTCAGCAAGATGAGAGAGGAACTCAAGCCACAGAGTGGGGACTCGAGGGGCTGGGGGCAAGCAGGACAGACGGCTGGGTGTTTGGACAAACAGAGAAATGATCCAAGAGCCACTGGTGCCACTTGCTGAACCTGCAGCCCCCCTCCTCTCTTAGGTGGACATTGCTACCATTGCAAACCTGCACCTCAGCACAGCTTCAAGTTGGTTTTCCAGCCCCTCACCTCCATCCCAAGCCTGGCACCGACAGGTTATCTCAACACCCTGCTTCTCCTGCAACAGCCCTGCCTCACTTCATCCCTGGTCCCAGCCCAGGGGTGGGGACAGGGAGGGGGACACCAGGGAGTGCTCCCCCTTCCCTACAGCTTCGCTACTGCCAAGATGACACGTGTCCGAGTTTGATAAAGCCTTTCAAAGGTAGGTTGGCATTTTTCTGCACACGTTTTTTACTCATCCTTTTCATCTGGGTAATTTATTCCCTCTTTCCCCAACACAGTTTTAATTGAGTTCACAGCAGGATCCCGGCACTGGAGCAAAGAACCAAACATCATCAGCTTCCCCAGGCAGGGACCCCACGGAGAACTGCCTGGCAAACGTTGCGCCTGGCCAAATCCTGGCTCCTTGCACCCCATCGTGCATCTCCTGCCCGCCTCGACAGCCTCCCAGGCAGGGTGGGAGCCACTCAAGCAGCCCAGGGAATGCAGTTTGGGATAAGCTGAGGCAGGTGGCAGATAAACCCTAATTCTCTACTTGGGACCCAAGCACAATTACACTCGCGCTGCCTCTTCCCCACAGTTTCCCCCCCCCATCACCCCATTTCCAAGCAGTCCTCCGTAGGGTGCCTGGTGTGCCAGGGCCTGGTTTCACCCCACACTGCTCACCCTTTATCAGCTGCCTGCTCGGTCCCAGGCTGCCAACCTTGCAAGCCCACCCTCTGCTTCAGCGCTGCCCTCCCCAGGGACCAGGAGGCTCCCATACACTGGGGCACCGAGGAGCAGGAGCTGCGGCTGCTCCCACCGCTGCTTTCCTCTCCGCTCACAGTCACCAGGAAAAGCCCACGCTTCTGCTGCCAGAGCATATTTGATTCTTCTGCTAACCTGACCTTATTTAGTTCATTATAAGCCCCCAGGACATTGCAACTGTAACTTAAAAGGAAAAAAGAAAAAAAAAAAAAGCCTAACAAAAACACAAACCTTTTCTCTGATCAATAGTGCAGGCAACTGGAAAAGGTATAATTCAATTTGTCAGCGCACAGTTATTAGTTACTGTGATGGAGCCCTTCCTCCCAGCCCCGCTTCCCTCGCCGGTCCCAACGCTACTGTCCCTGGCGTGGGGGAGCAGCCCGCGATGTGACATGGAGCCAGGGAAGGGCTGAGACCTCGCAGCCACAGAAGAGAGAATGGAGCTGTCGCCTGCAAGCAGTGGCAGGGCTTCACCACGCCTGGGGAGAGGGTGAAGGAGGCAGAGACAGGCTTCCGTGTTAAAGGTGGTGGTGACATCTACCTTGTCCTCCATCAGCTTTGCAAAGTCCCCTCCCAGGGCACACACAGAGTTTAGGGGTTGCCACATCTGCACCCTCTCCTTGGAACGCCAGTGCCACCACTCTTCCCAGCCATGCCAGTCTTGCCTTCCTGAGCATGGTCCCCTCGCTGCACCCTTCTGGGATGCTGGCAAAGCCACATCCATCCTCAGCAAGGGCCCATGGGGGGACTGCCCCTGGGCTTGTGTTATTAAAGTTCCCCTTTCTCATAGGGAGGGCTGGGGCAGGAGCACAGCTGGAACAGGGAAGAGAACCAGTGATCCCCAAAGGGTTCTGCTGTGGACCAGCTCACAGTCAGGGAGAGACCGGCAGGAAGGGAAACACAACGGGGCATGTACAGCCTCAGAGAAAAATCAATTACCATATGAAACTAGGGGCCGAGAGGCTTTGGGGAGCCTTATCACATGCCTTCCATTGCTCTCCATCGGCAGTCTAGCCTGAAATTACCTCCTGCTGCTCCCGTTGCACAATGAAAGTGGAGGGGAAGGATGCACAGCAATAGGTAGCCGTGAATACCAAGTGGCTTCTGCATGTGCCGATCCTCCTTGTCCATCCCTTGGCACAGTGTCTCCTGGAACTCCTATTTGTCCAGTCCCGAGATAAGGAGTGGGGAGCCCGTGGGGCCACATCACACCACCCAAACCCCTGTGAAAGTGGCATTTCCAGCAATACGGCTGCTCAGCTCCCTCTCCGCTCTCCTCCCCCAACTTCTTCACCGGGGAAACCTCCAGACACACATCCAGAGATGTCTCTTTCCATTTGTTGATGTCGACAGGCATATCACACACACATTCATTATTTAATCTACCTTTGAATTGGGCTAAATAGTTCTAACGATAATTACAGAGCATTTGTATTTATAGAAAACCGTCATGCACAATCTGCATCCACATGGGTAATGCCGCTGCGATCTATAAATACGGCAGGGGATGGTGTGGGAAGGCAGACGACGCTCCTAGTCGCCACGAAACGCAAAACGCACGGATGGGCTAACCACGCGGGGAGCTATTACAGCTCTTCTCCTTTCCATCATGCCGCAAACGGAGAGCTGACGTGCAGCCGAGCAGCCACACGACATCGGCAAGGACAAGGACGGGGGCCAGGAGCAGACCTGCCGGCAGGGCAGGGCATGGAGAGGCCGGATGAGGGAAGAGCGGCGGCAGAGCAGCCCCAGGGAAGCGGGACAGGGAGAGGATCAAGGGGAGAAGGAGCAGAGGGAAAGGGGATGCTGTCTATGCTGCCTGGCATAAAGGCTCAGAGCCCTAGAGGGGGAGAAGAGCGAGAGCCAGGGAGCCACAGGGAAAAGGAAGGGAGGATGCGCTGTTCCTCCTCACACAGCAATAAAAGTTTTACAGCAGCGTAGCCAGCTCTTATGATTTTATTGCCAGTATTACAGAGGTAGAGCTTTCAAAGCCCCAGCCCCTAGAGTCAAGTTAAGACGCAGGAAGCTTGGCTTTCATTAGAAACCAAGAGGAGAGGAGAGGGGCCAGCCCTCCCGTCTGCGCAGAAACGCTGGAGGAAAGTGAAAGAACTGGGCTCTAACTCCAGCAGCAAATAAAAGGAAGCCAGTATTTTAATATTTACTTGTTTCTTATAATAACCTTATGCCTCTGGAGTGGAGGTGTGTGGAGCACAGAGAGTTGGGCAGCCCCATGGTTTGGGAGAACTCACAGGATGCAGCTTAAGCACTACCTTGGTGAGATTCCCTGTGAACATCCTCGTGGTCCCTCATGCCCGCCTGCCCCCCCTGCAATCTTTCAGCGTGTCTCAGGCTTTCCTTCCCCACCTTCCATCCCTGCACAGAGCCTCTGATCAAGCGCGATGCAGAGACACCCCAAGTGAGCCATGAAGGCAGGCTGACGCTCAAGAAGGGCAGAGGGATGCTGCTCAGGGCTGCGCAGCACGAGATTGTTACATTGCCTATCCCCACACATGCACACACACAAATTACAAGTACTTATATTGCATTAGTGCCTGGAAATTTCATTGCAGTCATATCCCATTCGGTGAGATACTGCACAGATACAAAACAAGCGGCATTTTTCTTTTCCTAGAGAGAAAAGCTGTGTTGCTCCGTGTAGTGGTTTAAAGCAAACACAGCCAGAGGCTGCACACGCTTGAGTAATGGCCCATGACTCTGCCAGTGAAGAGGGGAGAGATGGCAGCGTGGTGCCCGTGTTCATTTGCTTTGAGATCTCCTTGTACTGCTCCAGTAATGGATCTACCCAACCCGGCTCTGCAGAGACCATCCTCTGCAGGAGGAAGAGTCCAATCCAGGCCCTGTGTTTCTTCAATTTAAGGCTTTATGTCTCATGTTTCCCCATTGCTAATTTACAAGCAAATATTTAGCCATCTGGCAGCCCCATCCACTGGGCAGCAAAGCGAACCGTTTGGCTTCACTTGCTGAAAGGGCGAAGCCGACATTAAACTTCTCTCCCTGAACACTGGGCACCCCCTTCCGACACAGCACGGCATCCACCATTTGGCAAGCTGCTCCTCTGCCATCTGCATGGAGAACTCTCCAAAGGGCACGGAGGCTGCTAAATATAGCAGAGAAGAAGCTTAGCAAACATTTGCAGCCAGGCTGAGAAGACTTCTCTCAAAGTTATATCTTCCCTGGACCATGTCCCTTGCCTGTGACGTCTCGGATATCCTGGGACACCTCTGCATTTTTCAGTCCCATTTCCGCTTTGGAGTCTTTCCCTTCCCCTCTCTTCCCCATTCCCTTCTCACTACCACTCTTCACCTCTACTTATACATTTGATTTCTCCTAACACTTCCCTTCACACTCAGAGGAGAGCTCTAGATGATGCCAATGCTCCTTTCCCAGCCCACGGATCCTCAAATGCATAGAGGGAGATCATACAAACAGGAGTTTGGGCAAGGCGCACGCCTCTAGTAGGTATGGTCTCATCCTTGCACATGCCTTATGTTCCTTCTATGCCTTCATAACCCTTGGCCCCCTCTGAAAGGGACCCCAAATTCTACATAGTGGCAATAGGAGGGTTAGTCACCTCTGCCTGTAAGGAGTTATTCCACCTTGCTCTCCTCCACAGGTGCCAACATCCCAGCTTTCGGCAGCGGCAGCCCCCAGGCAAGAGGATCTATTTCCAAACACCAACAGCCCATCTCAGCTTTCATGGGGTGTCCACCATTTCTGTATGGGGCTCCCCTTTTTTTTTTGGTTACTCATCCAGCAGCCAGTGGCCAGTGAGAGGCTGATTCTCCCACTCCTGTGTGAAAATCCAGTGCTTCAGTAGCTTCCCTTCTGCCTGACTTGGAGGACCACTCAGTGCTATCAGCCCTGACCTTCACATCCATCTGCAGATTAACAGTTCCCCTACTTCCCTCATTCCAGGAAGGCACAAGGCCAGATGACTCCTCCTGGCCCAGTTTTAACCTTTCCCATCAAGGTCAACAGGGATCAGAACCAGTACCATTCATGGCACCACTGACCTGCCCTGCACAAAGCCAAAGCTACTAAGATGGAGGGAAATTCTTGTAGGATTTGGCTGGACCACACTTACAGACTTCTCAGACAGCTGGATCCCACCATAGCCCTGCTCCCTGCAGAAGAAACAGCTGTCTAGCTGTGTTTTATCATCGCAAACAAACTAAACAACAGAGAAGACAGACAAGCACCCAGCAACCTGGGCACGGACAAGCTTCACATGAAGACAGCCCTTGCCGCTGCCTGGGCCTGAATTGCTAATAGGGCAGCTCCTGTACTTTCCTCATTGGGAGAGTAAAGAAAGGGAAAAAATACAAGAAAACAAAACCCCTTTAACAATGAACTCTCATGTTCAGTCAGATGTAAAAGACAGGAGAAGGGGGAGAGAAAGAGAGAGAGGAAAGGAATAGAGACAATAGAAGACAGAGTACTATTTCCTCTTCAAATATTTATTTTCAGGTCTGCCTTAGAGTGCTGCTTATTGAGATATAGAGCCTCACTGTGTGGCAGCTTGTAAGCTCCTGCTGCATGAGTTCACAGCACTGCCTTATCTGGATGGCTGGAGCCGCCAGGAATTCCCATCAGCCCAGTTCCAGGCGCCTCGGAGGGCAGCTTTCCTTTGGATCCTTTCCCAGGGGCTCACCTCCGGGCACCCTGCCCTCCATCCCAAACCCAGCACCAGGCATCTGAGGATCTTACCTCCTCCAGACACTGTGCTGGACTCCAGCTGAGACCTCAAAACGCACCATTCAGCTCCAACCTTTGGCTCTCCAGCCAAGGCACAAAACAGCATTGGAGCTGGGGTTCTGAACTGGTACTCCTTAACGTTTTGAGCTCCCTCAATATTTGCCATGATGCCCTCAGGGCAGCAGAGGTGGCTGAGCTGATGGGAGATTGTCCAGCTGGTCAAGTGGGTGAGCTGAAAGTAGTGACCAAGCAAGGTGGTAGAGAGCCCTGGGCTGCTGGAAGTGACATATCTTGGAGGAGAGCCAGAGTTGACATCCTGATCACAGACAGCAATTAAGAAATTAAGCTATCAGAGAGGCTTTTTGGGAGGGGTGAGTGTCTGTGGTTTGGTCAGATGCCAGAGCAGGTCAATAACATTTGTCCTTCCCCTTTCCACTGCAGATGGAGATCCTCTGCTGCTCCTGATCTCAACACAGCTCCCCCCTCCCACCACCATGCACCGTGGAGGACACACAGCGGCAGAGAGGAAGAACATCAGGATTCTGCAAGGTACAGTGGGGAGAGGGGTTGGATAGAAACCACACGGGGAACTTAGACCTGGCAAAATCAGCTTCATCCTCCCCTGAACTATAGCCCCTAGCTGTAACTCAAGCCCTTTTTTGCAGGAAAGTACAAGAACCTCCAGCAACACTTCTTGAGAAAATACTAGGCACCATACCCCATCCAGACCATGTCCTCTGGGCAAGATGCAGCCCTTAGACAAGGTCAGCCATGCCCAGGATGGCATGTACACAGCCACAGGCCATGGTGATGCAGCACATGCTGCATCCAGAGCAGTCCTTAGGGTGGGGGCCCCACCATCACACAGAAACACCTCCATATGATCATACTCATGACCAGCAACAGCAAGAGTCAGGGCATCCCATCAGTTATCAGAAATGCTGCCATCCATCCTGGAAATGACAGGGCCTGCAGGTTGCAGAGTAAAATCATTTGCTTGGCTAGAAACCCTGATTAGCACTGATTACTCCCCGTCTCCTGTGCAGTTCAGCTCTGCGTACCAGAAACCAGGACTGGTGCAACCCTCCAGCCTCTCACTGGCCACTAGATTACATGTAAGGAAACTGAGAAAAGGAAACACAGTTATCTGAAAAGCTGTGCTGGGAACCACACGCAGAGAAACCCAGCTGTGTCCCCAGACACACTCGGGTGTGACGGACTCACACCCCCCGTCTCTCAGCAGTGCTCTCTGCTGCACTCACACGTGCCACTCGCACACTTCTGCCCCAGCCTCTCACGCTCCTGTGTGCACATCTGCACTTGCACACCCGCAGCCACACGTGGACAACTTCCTCTCCATGCCGGGCTTGGGAAATATTGATTTCTTTCCCCCCTGCAATATTTCGCTTGGCTGAGCAGATTTAGAATTGAAGAGTCAGACTCTGCCTAGAGACCAGAACCATATTTAATTCCACGGTTTAAGAAGCCCTGGAGCAGGTTATTCTTATTTTAAACTACCAGTGCATTTAAAAGCAAGTGACATTTCAGGGGGGATGGGATGGGAGATGATGGCTGGTGCCCTCTGCCTCCGTCCAGCCGGCGCTGGGAAGAGCCTTGCAGCTCCACGGCTGCTGCGCCGTGTCCCCACAGCCCCATCAGCTGCTCTGCCCGCGCCAATGAGAGGCGAGGGGTGGTGGCGAGCTCACGATCAACGCTCAGGAGACCTGTTTCCATGTCTTTCTAACCGAGGAGAAACCAGAGAAAGGAAAAAAAAAAAAAGAGAGAGGAGAAAGGAAAGGTGTGAAAACCTCCGATGAAAATTGCTCGGTGCATTGAGGTTTCACGATTCATATTGTCTGCTCCTGTAGCCAGGCCCTGCTCACGGAGTGGAGTCCTCAGTAATGAGCAATTTGCAGATATTGAACAAAGACACAGCGCCTCGTCCAGGGGACGGTTCCTGATGGTGCATGATCAGGGAGCGGCGCTGCTGGAGGGCAGAGCCGTCCACGTCCATCTCCCTGACAAACACACCCTCCAGCCTGCTGAAAGTCAGGGCAGCCACTTATCTCCACTGCCACAGCTCCCAGCCACGCAGCCTCAGCCAGGATTTCCAAAGGAGATGCAACACTGACTTAACAGGGGAAAAAAAAAAAGAGGGGGGTGGAAATACAATAGCAAAGGCACACCCAAAGCATCTGTGAGCCTGTGCCAGGTTCAAGCAGTTGTGCACAGACCAGGCATGACGCACACACATTCCCTCCGTGCCACACTGTACACATCCACTACCTGACGTGGCAGCAGAGAAAAGCCAGATGTCCCCAAAATGGAGGGTCCAGCTCAACAGGAGGCAGTATCTGGGCAAGATCAGCCCTGCCAAGGAATGGGTGAAGAAGGTACACTGGAGAAGAGCAAAGGAAACACGGGTCCATACACCCTCCCCTCATCTCCCCACATCACATCTCTAAGGACTCAGCACAGCCGTGGTCCATGGCCATCACCCTGCCCTGGCTAAGGTGGCCTGGTTGAGCACACAAGCCTCCACTGTCCCCCCTTTGCCCCAGGCACCATCCCAGGATCCCTGCCATTTCCAGCCACACAGCCATCCCCAGCAGCCCCGCCACACGCTCATGGAGCACCAGGCAAACAGAGATGCTCTTTACAGCCTCTAAATAATGAAGATGAAGACACCAGGTGCCAGACACCTCAAGGGCACTCCAGTATGTGTGTGCCCACGTGTCAACACGTGTGTCTACTGAACAGAAAGAGACCACCAACATGACCAAGCACTACTCCCGGGGTCCCCGTGGGGCCATATCTGCCTGCTTCTGCGGTGGGCTCAGCTGGGCTGCAGCTTCTCCTGCTGAGAAGGCAGAGACACCAGAGAGCCTCTCCTCCAGCTGGGAGACGAGCACAGCAGGGCTGTGGTTTGCAGCTTGGGGCTGCAGAGCCCACAAGGAGCTACAAATTCAGTGGGAGACATGATTCACAGCGGGGCGAGCTGTGGGCTCCCGGGGGCCGGGGGGTGAAGGCAGCCCCGGGGGCTGCGGTAGGGGCTCAGGACAGCTGCGGTACGGGGAGATGTAGCACCTACCGCAGCAGCCCGTGCATTAGCTCGCTGTGGTCTGCGATGACACAAAACGTTGTTAGCTGCGGCGTTGTATTTTGACTGAAGCAGACAAGCAGGAGAATGAAAATGGATCCTTTTATGTAAGCTCCTGTACATGCTGTAACGGCTCCTGACATCTTTCTCCCCAGCTCCTCTCCCTGCTGGTACTTGTGTGTGCAGGGCCGGGGAGAGGGACGAGCTGGGATTGCACCAGGCAGGGGGAAGGGAGGCTGCAAACTGCTCCTGGCCTTGAAATATGGGTTTGGGCAGTGGGGTGGCACCCCATGGGGAGAAAGGCAGAGTGGGACCTGCTCAGGAGCGTGGCGAGGAGCCTGATGGCATGGATTGGACCCGGTGCTAGCCAGGCCAGCGCCCAGAGCTGTGGGGTATGGATGCCACAGGGCACCCCAGCACAAAGGGGCAAGGCTGGAGGCAGGTCAGCTTAAACTCAAGATCACTTATCTGGCTAATCCCAGGCAGGGGCAGCTCCAGTGAGACTTGGTCACTTCAGGGCTGGGGCTTGGGCACAGGGAGGTCACTTACTGGGGGGCTGTGTAGGGACCCACCATGCTGGGGACAGGTCTGAGGGAACTGGAAACAGAGGAGACAGAGCAGGAGGAATGAAAGAGCACAATTAAACTGCACTAAAAGCCAAGGCTGGGAAAGCACATTACCATTAGCATAATTATTATTATTGCAATTATTTTTTCCCTATTTTTCACAATTCACTAAGAATTAGCTTAACAGAAGAAAACATCTTCTGTGAAATGCTGGCGAATCTAAAGTTTAGAGAAGCACAATAGTGTTTCACTTTAACTCTGGGCATCTGCCCGCTTCTTTAAGACAAAAGTTGAGGAACTTTAGAACCAGAATTTTCTTTCTAAAGGAAAATTGCAATCTCTTCATAGAGAGAACAGCAGAATGAAAACCCAAAACAGTTGTTCGCTTTACTGCCCCAAACAATTCAGTAAAACAGAAACATGTCTGCAAGCTTCCAGTACTACTGAAGATGTACTTTTCTCAACAACAACTACCACAAGAACAAGCAGGAACTTCTGCAATATCTTGTCTTGATCTGTTGAGACTGGCCGGTGTCACCAGAACTACTGAAAGCTTTGGCACATGGATGCAGACAGGGCACCCCTCCTCCTTCCCCCATCCTCCCAGAGAACCAGCATGGGCAATAAATACCCATAATGAAACGGCTTTAAAGAACAAAGAGTATATGAGGACAAAGTCAGAATGAATAAAAAAAAAGGGATATAAAAATAACAAAAAGCATTGCAATTAGCTAAACTGTTAAATGAATAAGAAGGTATTAAATAAAGTTTCCTGAATGTCAAGTTGACACACTTTTTTTTTTTTTTCCCCCTCTTCTGTTCAGGAAAGGAAATCAGTCCCTTGAGTAAATCTCCCTGCTCCAGGGCTAGGCATTAAAGGCTTTCTGGTGGATGTCGCTGGCTGAGGTCCCTTTGATCTGGGCTGCTGGATGCAGCACACATCTCCCAGCCAACACCACCCTCCTGCCCTCCTCCCGCATCCTCACCGCGGGGATGGCACAAACAGAGCTGCTGCTGTGGGCAGGGCTGGCCAAAGAGGGGGCTCTGTGCTGTTTCAGATGCATGGGGAGGGGGGAGCTGCATGACTGCTTGCCCCCTACTGCTACCCCAATGTCCCCAGGGGGCCTTTCCACCAGGGTGCCTTTGCCTCTCCGGCTTGCCACCTCTCCTCCAAGTAGGACAAAACAGCAGGGCTGCTATCTGTCACATCTCCACCTTCACCTCTCCCACAGGCACCAGCAACAATTTTCCCCTCTCCGGGGAAAGCAGCTTTGTTTAGCAGCATGTTACCTGTCAAAGGCTCTTCCCTCAGCATCTCCTGAAATGAGTGAAACCTTTCTTTGTGGGGAGGAGGGGAGATGCTCCGTCCCTGGGGCAAACACTGCCAGCTCCCTGGCACGAGAGCCAGCACCTCGGTGGCTTCGCAGCAGGAGCCTGGAGAGGTGGCCCTGCTCCCTTGCTCCCCACATCTGCAGAGCAAACATCCAGCTGCTCAGAAGCACCAGGGCAGGCTGATGGCATTATTTCATGTCTAGAAGGTCATTTATGGGAGGTAACTACAGAGACATGTCTATATGCATATATACATGTATTTCTGAATTTCTCCTGTGCTTTGTGTGTGTGTATATATATATATAAAACCCAGAACCTTAACCAGTGAGATACCGACAAACCTATCAAATGAAGCAATTTGTCTCAGACAATTGCCTGAGCTGCCTCTGATGTCGCTGTCTCGCCACTGACAATAAGAGGCTCTTAAGTGTCCTGAAATTGTACTGCAAGTTCCCCAATGCTCTCACCCCCGCCTTCGCTCCTCTCCCTCGAGCTCCTTCCCGTGTTTCTCCAGCAAAACACTCTCTTACGCAAACAAACATGCAGGGAGGCACAAAAGGCATTTTGTCTAGGATTTCAATACAACCACGTATTTCTCATTCAAATATTCAGCTGTATCCTTCAGAGATCAAAAGCATAGCGCTGAAATGAGGCGAGGCACGAATATCCCAAGCCACCAGCTCAAACTTCCCTTTCATTCCTGTCCTGGCTGAGGGAGCAGATAGAGGAATCCGTCACCCCCACCGCAGTGGCTCCCAGGTGTCACAGACCCGGTGTCCCTGTGCACACAGGTACAGCTCTGTCACATCGCCCTCTCTCCTCCATCTCCACACAAAGCCCCACACAACCATAGATTACAAGAATGGCTATTAAAACCTTTATGAGCTATTTCCGTGCAACAGGCAGATGATCTGGGTGCTATAAGGTCTCCAGAGAAGTGCAAGCTGGGGCTGGCACATCCTGGACCAACCTGGAGAAAGCTCCCTACTATGAGAAACCTGTAGTGGGGTCTGGCCCAAGGAAGAATGCCCATGTTCTGCACCAGCACCCAGAGATGCCACAGCTCACTGCACCAGGAGGAAAAAGGTGCAGCCGTACTGCTTCCCCGTGCACAGCCTCCTCCCAGCATGGCCAGTGCTGGAACATCACAAGCACCCATTCCCACCTTCCCCCAGTGCAGATATACAAAGAGGGTGCATGAGTGAAGTGCACCCTGCCCTGAAACATGTCCAACAACCCTCTTCTGCCTTCCAGCCCAAACTGCACCACGGGCTCAGGTTTTTAATAGGGACCAGCTCCTCTGCCCAGCAACCACTATGGATCAGTCTTTTAGCTCTCCTTCCAGCCCAAAGATCCCTTTTTCCTGCTGAGGAACCTGCACGATGGGGCAACAAGGCTTAGCCCTGGCAGCTGCCGTGCTCCTTTCCCCACCTTGCTGAGGAAGGTGCTCGGCTCCAGTCATGGGGTTTGGCATGTTTACTGTATAATATATGAACCCGTACCAGTTTTATAAGCCCCTCCTGGCGCAAATCACATTGTAATTCTGAACAGCCTTAAACTCATTTAAATCCTAATAAAAACACCGCCCTGCATTTGCATTCGCTGCTGGCTGGTCCCTGTGGCTGCTGTGACAGCAGGTCCTGTGGAATTGATAATGCTTGGGACACTGCATACCAGAAACCATCCCTCACAGGTGGGGCTGGGACATGCACTTAATAGGACAATTAAAAAAAATAGATGCAGGAAATAGGCCTTGAGGCTGATTCAGGATGGTGCACAGTGGGTGCCAAAGCTTTCACAGCAACATAGGAGAGCAGCAGCACCAGTGCTGAAACCTCAGTGTCCCAGAGCAGGCCAGGTACATGGCTCTGACAGAACAAGGCACCTGCAGACAGCACCGTGAGGGGGTTTTAAAAGAGGACAGGGAATGACTAATGAAGTACCAGCAAATAAGCCCTGTGGATGCTGCAGGGAGTTTGTGCATGAATGGCACAGGCACCCTGGGGGTGGATGGGGACAGACGCAAGAACTTGCCCTGGTTTGCCATGCTGCCTGGTGTGCTGGTGACAAGGGGGGGGGCTGCTGTTACAGCTTGGAGGCACATCATGCCACGGGGAAGGTGCTGTGACTGCATCTCACAGCGCATCCTCCACCCCCAAGCCGCTGTGATGAAGCACCAGTCCTGCCCTTCCCTCCTGAACACAGACAAGTGGGATTTGCTTGGGTTGTGCTGGAGAGGAAGGTAACAAGGGGCTGGGTGACAGGGACCCCGAGAGCCCCAGCTCCCATCAGCAAGCCCATACAGCTCTCCAGCCTCACCCCGGGCACAGCACTGACCCAAGCCCTGCTCGCATGCTCAAGATCACCTCTCCCACCCTCCCCAGATCTGCTGCTCCACCCTTCCCTACAGCATCCATGCACCCCTCTGCAGCCTCTCGCCTCTTTCCTCCATGTCCAGCTCTGATCCATTCCCAGCCCTCTGCCCTGCTCACCCTCCTCGGCACTTGTCCAGCACTTAATGCCTGGCTGTGCTTGGTGATGACATTAATAGGCTCCCCTGAAACAGTGAGATTATGAGCTATACCCTTCCAGCAACAGAAATACTAATTATTACTGAGATAAATGGGAATATCAATGATGAAAGTCAATATTATTGCCTTCTTTGTTCCTGTTTGTTTTATTTGTAGATGAAAAGACCACTCAGCCCGTCTCCCCAGGATGTGGTCGGGAGCTGGAACAGCTCCTCTTGGCAGGCTCGTCCAGAGCTGTGCTCTGATAAGAAATCATACTGCACACATGCTTGCAAAGGGCTCTCTAAATCAGCAGCTCTCAAAAGCAGGCATTGTCTTTGATTGATTCATAAAACTGGAGCTGCCTCTGTTCCCCACTCCAGTACCAGGCGAGGGAGGATTTAGGGGAGGGGGAAGGTGTAACGTGGGTGGAAGTGATTAATTGCGGAACACGGCACAGTGCTGGGAACGCGCCACAGTTTGGCTAGGTTGATGCTTACGCCTTCATCTTCCTCGCCCAACAGTTTAGCCATCAAGACAGGAACCAAGAGTCCTTTCCAGGCTTCGACACCGACTCTCAGGCAGACCTTGGGCAAGTCCCCCCCAGCACTGCTGCAGCCAGGCAAGCACTTACAACAGCAATGTTGCCTTATTCAGCAAGTCTGCTCCCTCCGCATATTCTGAGTCAGAGCTGCTGATTTCAGTGACAAGAGACCTTTTTTTTTTTTTTAAGGCCTATTAGCCTCACAGAGCTAACACAGCTAAGAGCGGGTGAATGGGATGCTAATTTTGGATCGTGCCTAACAGCGTCAGGAGAGCGCTTCCTGGAGCAGCCCCTCTCCGCAGGCAGGCGGATGCGCTCCCCACGGCCACGACCCACCGCCGTCTCCCCCGTATCTGCAGGAGGCACAGCACGGAGGGAGCGGTGGCATCAGGGTGGGAAACACTCCCATGCTCAGCTTGGCACACCCAGAGCACAAGGCACATTTTTCTCCTTCCTAATACACCCTTATTGTGCCACTAAAAATGCCTCCATTCCCTTCAAGCCCCCAGCCCATCACCAGCCAACATTCATGGGAGCAAACCAACCCACTGACCCCCAACTCGCTCACCTCCAAGTATCAATACAGCAATTGCCTCCCTCTAATGAATACAAACCAGCCCAGCCCCTCTCCATGCTAATGAGGGCAAGCACTGCTCCTGCCTCTCTCCAAATCCAATGAAAGCAGGAGAACTGGAAGCCTTGCAGGAGGAATGATGCCGTTTTTAAAAAGAAGCCACCATGTCCTGAGTATTTCATGGAAGGTAGTTTTTCTTAAAGCTTTTTAAACCCTTTCCTTCCCCTCCCCACCCCAGGCCTTTTGCGCATGTCAGGGTGCAATTAAGCAGAAAGTATCAGCACATAAACCCAAAGAAACAAACTACCATGCATACCCAGCTCCTGCTCTCGCTCCCTCCTGCTTCTTCCCTGCGTTTAACATTAATGTGACATCCCAAGCTGTGTGTGCACGATACTATCTCCCACTCCGAGACAGGGAAGAGCTGCTCGACTGCTAGAAAACCTCAAATGCCTCCCAGCCTCGCTAACACGGCACCCAGAACTCCTGCCACAAACAGCTCCCCAATGGTCCCTGCCAGGGCTCACACGCTCCAAAGCCCGAAGCATCAGGCACCCCCCGTGAAATCCCGACGCCGCAAATCTCTCCAGAGCTGCTGGACTGTGACGGTGGCACCCAGGCTCGCACCAAGCTCCTGCAACGTGTGGTGCTGTCCTCGGGCCACGCAGCCTGGCTTATTGCCTAGCTTATTAGCATTTCACACAATTAATATTTATTTTTGCAAATGTGCTACCAAAAAAAATTTATTAAACAACAACAACAAAAAAATCTCTTTATGTTAATGGCTTTGTCAGCCCTCAGAATGACATATTTGGAGAGAAAACTGGCTTAATCTAGAGAGCCAGGTGGGACCCAGGTAAGGTGTGGAGAAGAAATTCAGGGCTTTTCTTGGCCCTGCTAGGGTGAAGGAGCAGACTTTCTGTAACAGCACCTCCCAAACCAGGCTCTAGACTCCTCTCCCTCTGTTGTATTCCTTCCCTCCCACCTTGCTCATCTCTCTCAGCTCTTCACAGCCACCCTGTTTAACCACAGCTTTTGCACCAGCTGAAGACAAAAATGTCCCTAGTTCCCCACTGTCCCATGCAACTTTCTTGGGGACAGCCCCAACACTGCTTTACTCCTATGTAAGACCCCCCTGCTTCTGGGGGCACCATCTGGTCCCCTTTGGGGACAGCATAGGGTGGGAGTCCCAGGAAGGGTCTCCTGCTGCAGGAAACCTGCTGCCAGGCTCCGTTGCATTGATTTTCCTTGCTCTGAGCTAGAAGATTGTTGAACAAAATGAAGTTATCAGGTAATGTTCTCCACCTGACAACTTGTATTGCTTCTTCTCCAACAAGTGCTGGACTGCACCATGCAACACACTCCCAGCATAGACACCTTCTGGTAAAGGAGCTGCCACCCCTTTCCTCCCCTCACCAGCTCCTACCATGCCAGGTGCTGCCCCCCAGCCCCTTCCCCTCATTTTCCCTGCACCATGAGGACACCCACATCCTCCTCCCTGCTCCTGGCCACCCTCACAAGGAGTTACTGGCCCATCATAGAATGGTCTAGGTTGGAAGGGACCTTAAAGATCATCTAGTGCAACCATCAACCTAACTCTGACCAAAAAAACAAACAAGAAATAGGAATAAAAATTACTAAACCATATTCCTGAGGACTATGTCTACCCATCTTTCAAACGCCTCCAGGGATGGTGCCTCAACCACTTCCCTGAGCAGCCTATTCCAATGCTCCATTGCATGACATGGGGAGGCTGAAGTGGCCCCATTCACATTTATAGGCTTTTGACATGACCCCGATGCTGAAGATTGCTTTAAAAAAATGAAAACCTGAGACAGGGGTTTACTGGAAGGCCCAACCTATTGCAAGTCTGTGACTGCAGATCTAGTAACACCAGAGAGGAGAGGGAGGATTTTTTGGAAGCATTTATGGCACACGCAGTCAGAGCGGAAGAGAAACATCCCTCAGAAACCACATAGGTTCAAAGATTTGTTCAGTTTAAACACTAAAAATTCATGCATTAAAAATCCACTCAGGTTCAGCCCTGTTTCAGAACTAAATAAAACCTCTGACCACATCATCCAGCCCCAAGGCTCACAGTCTCCTTGGGAAGAGGGCTTACGCATCTGCTCGAGGCTCAGGCCGTGATGCTCCCTCCCAGCACCAGGTCCTGCTTCGTGCTGGGGCTGTTGGGCTTGGTGAGGGGCTGTGCACTGGCCCTGGGGTGTCCTGGCCTGAGATGTGGCTACTGCCCATCATTAGACTACGTGGGACACAGCTGCCCTGGTCTTGCAGGACTTGAGAAACGCAGACTACACCCCACTCCACTATCCCAAGTTTCCTAGGAACTAACTTTTTTTCTTTTCTCAAAGGAAAAAGCACAAGGAAAAACAAAACCTCCTTGTTTTCTAAATACTATTCTTAGGAAAAATCTTCAGCTTTTGCAAATGGCACTCTGGAAGAAAATATCCAAAACTAAACCGAAACCAGATGGCTCTCAGTGCTCGTTTTTCAGGGAGGACTTTAACCAGCACGACCACTTCCCAGCAGAATTTTGTTTTGATAGAAGATCGCTAAGAATAAATGCGTTTCAGGGCTTGCTGCTGAGAAGGTGTTTTGACAGAAAACTGCCATTTCCATGGTCCCTCCACTTTCTCTGTCAGCCCTGACATGGTGGGAACTCCTCTGACCGAGCATCCCTTGCACACAGCTCTTCCCAGGGCCCAACCTGCAAGAAGCACCCGTAGGAGCAGGGAGGGACGGGTGCCTGGGTTCATTCCCGCTTACCATAAAAATGGAAAACGCCAAGAAGCTAGAAATACCTCTCTGCAAAGCTGGAAATGCCTCTCCGCCAGCCCTCTCGCGCAGGAGCACGAGGCAAGGTGAGGACACGTGTCCCTTTTTTGCATGCATCAGGTTAAGCCTATGCAGCCTGCTCTTTGCTTTGAGCAAAGAACATGATGTAAAGGGGAAATCGTATATCTATGTGCATGTGCCTAAGTGTGAAAGCCAGTTCTACCTCGCTGTTTTGATTCCCTTTTCTCTGAACCCAAGAGGGGATGCTGCCTCCTGGGCAGCCCCTGTGCTCTGCCCCAAGCATAGGTGTCTCTTCCAGTGGCACCAAGATCACAGCGCAACCCACCATCTCCTACCACCTTGGACAACGTCATTTTGAACAATTCCCCTCTCCACCTCTGGCATATAAAAGATGCTTGAATCATCCTAATTTATTTTTTTTTTTCATTAGGAAACTGAATCCTGCTCTTCATAGAGAGATCCCTTTGTTCTCTCCTGAGGACTGACATCCTGGGAAATTGCCTCAGCCCAGTCAGCTCTGATGTTTGCTGTCTCACGCGTTGCCTGCATCAAACTGACAGTTCACAGATTTCAGCTGAGGATTTGTACATACAGTACAAGCTGAAACCTGCTCCCATCTCTTTTAACTGTCCCGGCGAGAGCGCTGGAAGGAGGCTGAGTCGGCGGGGAACGCACGGGCGCCTTGCAACAGTAATAGAGACATCTCGGAACACGCTGCCTTTTGCGGACCCTCTTGCCTGCCCTCTCCTGGAAGATGAAACTATGTCTGCCCAGCATCCCCCAGGATGCAGCGTTCCCCTCTCCATGCAGGCACCATTTGCCCCTCGCCCATGCAATACGAGTTGGAGCAAACCCACCTGCCTAAGCAGAGCCATAAAGCCCCATGACAAAGCCCTCCTTTCTCAACAGTGCCACCGTCCAAATATTCATTTTGAATGCCTTCCCTCCCTCCCCAGTAAAACCTCCCCCCCATGCAGGTGTGATTGATTGAACATTTCCTACACCTTAAGACATACAGGCAGCGCCTGCCCCAAATCCTGGTTGAAAGCTGCATTGCCTTACACCCCAAGAGGGCTGGGGAGCAGCCCCAGAGTACAGGGGAAGGCATTTCTAACACACTTAAAGCAGCAGAAACCAGTCCAGCCCCAGACTCAGCAGGGCCGAGGCATGTGAGTGTCATATGTTCAGCAACACAACAGCACCCGAGCTCGTGTGCCACCTACCCAGGTCAGATGAAGGCAGGATGCTGGGGGATCGGATGCCAGGGGCGCGCTGGGCTTTGGCCTCTCCTCTGCTTTCCTCTCATGCACTGTGGGCAAAACGATACCGCAATTAGGGCTTTAAACCTGGCATTTGAGAGGCAAGCGGGAGAGAAATTAAAAAGCTGTGAATGCTTTTCCCCTTCTCCCTCCCAAAACCAGAGCTCAGCTGAGTTTAATCTTCATCTGAGCTGATATTTAAAAGGTATAAATCAGGCTGCAATGGACAGAAAAACACAACTACCAAAATTTAGTGGACCTGCTGCTAAAAGGACTAAAATGAACTGCTTAATAGAAGCCATTTTCCCATGGAAATAGAGCAGGCCTGTACTTAGCAGAGCATTGATCTGCTGACAGCTACCAGGACAGATTTGGGCCAGAGCACTTGGGAATCATTTGCAGTGATCTCTCAAGAAACACACGCATGCAAAAGCCCTCTGAAAAAATACTCTTGTCAAACGGTGCTGTAGCTGTCTACAAGACCAGATCGCACTCGCTGGCCAGCACAGGCTCACACCACCCCCAGTAAGCCTCCCTGGGCAGGAGGCGCTGCCATGGCAGCTCAGACCCAGGCCTTGCTCTGGCTGCATCCCTGTACCCCAGCCTTGGTGACTCCAGGTTGTGCAGAGCAATAAAAAAAACCCACTTCACACAGGACAGGGATTGCAAACCACCACTAAAGCCTAGAACTGTAAAAGGGTCTTGCAGTTCAGGCTCCCAGCAATGGGGCATGAGGTTGTGCCTGGGGGACCCTTTGTCCCATGGACTCAGGGTTTTTGGGGGTCCTTCCATAGACTTCCTGGGATTTGGAGATGCTTTGTTACAGCTATGGACAGCCCAAAACACTGCCCAGAGCAAAGCACCACCACGCCTCCCTGGGGACACCAGGCTGGGCTCTGCCAGATGCTGGGCCCTCCAGTCTAGCCAAGGAGTGCACAGGGACAGTGGCCCTGTCCCACCCTGCCCTCCCTCAGCCTCACCTTGCGCTGCCATCCTGGCAGGTAGGGGATGCTCCCTAAACCCAGCTGGGCAAGCTGACCCCTCCATCTGCCCCATCCCACAGCTGCCCCACACATGGAAGGCAGCACAGCCTGGTGAGGCTGCCAGCACCAGAGTGCCCAAAATCAACCCTTTTCCAGCCTCGGGTTCACCTTCCTGCTGCTGCCACAGCCAACGTACGTGCTGGAGAGGGGGCAGCACAGGTACCATGGCTGTGACTCTCCTGCCACATGTGGCAAGAGGTGTGTCCCCCGTTCATCTTTTCTCCCTCTGGAAAAGATTTTTCCATTACAATGTTCACTGTTTTGGGCGATGAAGTCAAGGCAGGGGGATGCATCCCTCCTTTTTTTGGAATAAAAAAAAAATTATTTCTCTGGATCCTGAGGATCAGCACAGAGGAGCCACAGGAGACATAAGCACTGCTGGAGGGGCTCCAGCCTGCAGGACTCTGCCTGCCCTTCCCAGCAGAGACACAACGCTGGGCTGGCCAGGAGCCTCTCCCCTGCCTGCTAGCTTTTCCAAAGCAGTTATCATCTGAGATAACCCAAGGACATGCAAGGAAAGCAAAACCCTCTCATTTCCAGAGGTGTTGAGTGTCCTTGGCACTTACTGGCTTCAAACACGCTGCCCCCAGCCCTTGGCTAATTCTCACCATCACACGGTCCCCACATCAGCAGCAGAGACACAGATGACTTGGAAGACACGTGGGGCAGAGAGGACACAGGTGAGGGGGGGATGCAGTGCTTTGTCTCCTGCCCAGCTCACCTTCTACACATAGCTCCTGCACAGGCTGGATCTATAATACCAATTAATAGTTCATTGTTTGTAGTGGGGTTTTTTATTCCCATTATTGACTACACCTCCTTACATACTCATATATTTAGCAGATCTTACAATGATCCCAAAAGCTACCAAAATAAGCCTTCTTTGTGAAAACTAGGAGCAAACCAATGCCTCTGCTTTAGGGGAGGACAACCTGCCCAACCATGCTTCAAAGGACATCTGAGGTCCTAACATCGCTCAAGAGCCTGCAGAAAGCATTGAAAAAAATGGGAAACAGCTTATTTGGCTTATTTACTTATTTTTGCTTTCACACATCACTTATTTTAAAAGACTAAAAACATGTTTATGAATTTAACATATTTAAATGGATCAAAATCTGTTTAGCTAGGAAGGAAAACAACTCTCCCACTCCAAACTTCTTGTAGGCTGGGAACTGCTTTTCAGTCTTCCACCCACAGCAAATATTTCAAATCTCTTTTTAAGCTGAAAGGCTGATTCTGGGGACAGGTCAGCGAGAGGACCTGTGTGAGGGGCAGTTCCATCACTGTCCCCCATCATTGCCCCTTACCCTGAGAGTCAGGGACGCCTGGGCAGATGGGTCAACTGAGAGGCAGGGGACAATAAAGACATCTGTGTAGGGGGAGAGCATCCAGGGAGGACAGAAAAAGTGAGAAGCCTTCCTTTCTCCTCCTCCTCCATCAGCAGCTTTCCACAAGGAGGATCAATGCAGCCCACTGTAACTGCACCGTTGTTCCATTTTTAATTAATGAAAGAAAAAACTAATCATTGAATTAAACTTCTCATTACTCCAGCTGAATACCCACTAAGTAAATTTAATTACTGTACGAATTGGGTTTCTCCCTGCCTGTTTCATTAGCTACTGATAAAGATGAAGGGGGGGGGGAAGGGAGGGAGATGAAAGCAGAGGAAGAGAATGGAAGATGGGAATAATAAATGCAAAAACAGGTAAATGATTCAGCAGCTTTTAGGGGCTTCCAGTAAGTGTCTGGGAAAAGACCCTCCCACACCAGGCTAGAGGGATTCCCTGTGGGATAAACCCCTTTCTCCAAACCACCTCCTGCCCAGGGATAACCACCATCATCTTCCAGGTCCACATCATGTGTGGGAACATACAGCCCCATGAGCTCTGCCTCCGTGCATCTACCCCACAACCCAGAGCCTGGTCCCTGCTCCAAGCATCCAGCAGCTGAGCTGTGCTCCAGCACAGGCACACCACAAGGACCCCTTGCCATGGGGACCACAGGGACAAGGTCCTACCACCCTCCCCAGCATGGCCACCTGCACACCCTGGGTTCATGGCCACCTGCAAAACAGTGGACAGAGCCTTGGGCACAACTGGCTCCCCTTCAAATAAGGGCAGACACCGATTTCAGATCTGCAAGAACCCTTGATCCCTTCTGATCTCACATAGCTCTGAACAGCCAATTTTTGCCTCTGTAACAAAGGCAGCAACCCTGTAACGCTTCAGCAGGGAACTAGTGCTGACAAAAGCATGGGAAGCAGACAAGAATGGATATCAAACACCTGCTGTCTCACCACATACCGAGACACCTGCCTGGTACTCTTTGTGTTTTAAGCCTTTCTGCTGGAGTGGGAGTCCTGTGTGCCCAGGCTGCTGGGAGCCAGGGACATGCCAGCAGCACATTCCTCCTAGGAAATCAGCAGAGGATGCATTCCTGCAGCCCTCCCACACTGCCACACAGATTGTTTGTGGCATGATGGTGGGTCTCTCCTACTCTCCCACTACAATTCAGCCCTCCATTCCTCCTTCCTGATAAAAGGCATGAGCCATTGTGGGGCAGGTACAGCCCCACAGCAGGGAGGGGTCCAGCAGCCCCTGCCAGGCACAGCAACCTCCTTTCCACCACATGCCTCCATGTCCAGCAGTTCTGCAATGTGGCTGTTGATAAGGCCACATTTGGGATGAATTGGGGGTGGAAAGGGTGTAGTGAAAGAAAAATGCAGCCTCTTTCTCAATTAGATAGCTTCAGCTTTCAGCTGAGCTGCAAAAGCATGGTGGAAGGGCTGCCCAGGCTTTCACAGTGATGGGATGGTCAGACCACCTCCTTGTCATTAAGGAGCCAAGAAGAACCCATGGAGGCTTATTCTGCAGCCCCATGGGTAGAGTCTTGTTCATGGCAAGGCACTGTCCCTCTACCTTACACCAGCAGCTTGTGGCCCTCACTGTGCCCAACCTCTCTTCTGCAAGCCAAGGTGCTGCTGGGAGATGGGGTTTCTCCCTCATTCCCATGACTTTGCTACATCTTCTGACCCCAAGCCAAGCTGACATTTGAACCCTTCACCTCCATGCTTCCGTGATGCAAACCAGCCTCCTGTCCCCTCTCCCTGCTGCTTCCCCAGCCCTTTCCCTCTCTCCTCCCTCCTCAGGCCAGCAGACTCCTTCCTCAGAGGCATTTCCCCTGTGCAGGACAAGCCCAGCTGCAAACACCTTCCAGGCAGACCAGAAAGTCCCTTCAGTGTCACATCTCCCTCTAAACTGGACTGTCTCAAACACTAGGCAGGCAAAGCATTGCGATAACAGGCACAGATGCTGTGGGGAAGCAAACAGGGCTGGGTGAGACCTGCCATGCACCCGTGGCAGCCAGCATGGGTCTGGGCACCCGCGCCAGTGGCCACCATCACAGCCTCAGGGCTCCATCCCATTCCCAGGAGGATGCCGGCTCCCAGGTGGGCTCAGCACAGCACGCTCTCCTTGCAGGCACAAGCTTTCTGACGTAGCTAAAATTAGCTCCCACAGAGTCTCTCCTGCCATCCCCAAAGTCATTGGTACAACATGTTCTGCCACCACAGGCTCTTCCCAAGCTCTCACTCGAAAAAACTCAACGATGCGTAGTACGTGCCTCGCGGCTCCGACTCCCTCGCACACACACAAAGCAAATAACCCTGCAGGTTTTGCAGCCACCAGCTCCCTGCTCTCTGCGCTGTGCTGCTGAGGGCAAGGCTCCCTCCTCCTGCCTGTCGGGGCTGCCCAAACACCCTCATGCTGCCACCCATTCCTCTACCTCTCAACCCTGACAGTAATATGTTCTGAGGATTTGGGCTGGGAAAACAGGGGGTCGTTTGCTTGCTAATTGTTTTGGTGGCCAAATTGAAAAAAACACCTTCAGTCAACCTGATTTCTTTTTTTTTTTTACTTTGCCAAATTTTAAAACCCCAGCAATAATCTGGGGCTGAATCAAACATCTTGTTTGGTCTGAAGTGAAGCTTTCATTTTGTTTGTAGGTGGCTTTCCCCCCACACTGGAAAAAAAAAAAAACCTAGAAAAAATTCAAAATGAAATGTCATCTCGAAACAGATGGCTGAAAGGTTTCATTTTGAAAATGTCAAAATGAAACTTTTCAGTGTTTCACTTTTTTTCCCCAGCCAAAACCACTTGCTAAATACAACCTGAATTCGTGAGCTGTTTCTGTTGACTGAAACCTGAATTATCCGGTGCATAAGCTGTTCAGTGAAAGCCTTTTTTGCAGGCCTGCGTACACCCCACACACAGTGCATCCTGCTGCAGCGGGGAGGGAAGGAGAACCCTGGAGCACGTCCTTCACCAGAGAAGCGGCACAGGAAAGGAAAGGAAAAGCCCAGGGAGGACTTACCGTGGCAGCAGACCTCTGCAGCTTCGTTTCGGGTGCTGGAGGGGCTTCCCGTGCAGCGGAGGGAGAGGGGGGTGCTGCGGCCCCGGGTGGGAAGGACAGGGTGGTCCTGCCTGTCTCATGGGACCCAACACAGAGCAGCGGGGCACCTCGCTCAGTTCTGGACGCGCAGCCCTGCAAGACAGGATGAAGAAGAGTGTGAAGACATGCTGGAGGGAGAAAAATTCAATTTAGACCGAAAAGGAGGGAGGTTGGGGAGCGGGGCTGAGGTCAAGCACAGCTAAGGGATATTAGGGTAAGGTGGTGGCAGCGTGCAGCTCTGGATCGCTGGTTGGCTGGTGCCAGGTCTGTTCCCTGACTCTACTCTCCCCCAGGCAGCAGTTTTCATCTCCTCTTGCCCTGTTCTCACAGTGTAATAGCCCACCTGCTCGCCAGCACAGGGCTTTCCATGCCAGTGGCCTCACAAGAGATAAGCAGGAGAACATCCTAGAGTACCACACCTGCAGTAAACCCAAACTGAGGAACCTGCCCTGCTGGAGAGCACATCCAGGGATTGTTCCCTCCCAGCCATGGCCATCAATCATTACAACTAGCCCACACTACAGCAGCAGTGGCAGACAAACACTGAGGAAGGCTTTGCCCACCTGACCTCTCTTGCTCAGAGCTGGCCAAAATCAGATCCTAGGGATGAGCTCTAACCACCACCTGGGAAACAGCTCAGGGCTGAGCAGATCTTACTTACAGCAAACCCCACGGCCCCTCTCCCATGCTCTGAGACCGTAGGAGGGTGGTCCTGGCTGCTAGTCCCAGGCACTGCCTTCCCCCAGGACCACAGACAGGTCATTCCATCCCTACACCCAGAAGCTTGCCTCCCAGCTTGGTTTCTGAGTGACATTGTGCTGCTGGAGGATATCACAATGGAGGGTTCAGTGGAGCCCACTGAAACATACACACAAGCCTCCCACCTCCAGCAGGCAGGAATCAGGTTTTGACTGCAAAGTTCCCAGTCCAAGAGTTTTCAAGCAAAAGCGAAATCCAGCAGCCCCAAATTCTGCCCTGAATTCGGGGCCTCAACACACAGGAAATATTTTAAAATTTGCTTTAATCCTCGTTTCTCTTCCTCTCCCAAATTACCCACCAGTGCTGTCCCAAGACCCTGCATTTCCTTGCCAAGCACTGTGACTCCTGTCGTTCCCCAAAGAGCTGCAGGATTCCTGGGGTGCACAAACAGTGTGTGGCAGAGGAACAAAACAGGTCAGATCCAGGAGGACATCCTCAAGAAAACCCCCAAATCTTTTATTACCACGGCTTTGGGTTGGATTAAAACCTGGTTTATGTTCCACATGAAGCTGGGTAAGGAAGTCACATGCCACAAAACCCTATGAAAACAAGACCTCACACAAACCCGAGATGCAGAAGTCCGGTAGAGAGTTCAGGTTAGAAACTTAGGTTCATTTTCTTTTGCCTTTTGCCTGTGGCGCAGTCCAGGGGCAGCAGGACTGAGATGCTGCAGGAGCACTACCCTTCCAGCACAAGTGCACACCACAAAATGCTGAGGCTGGTGTCAGAAAACCTGTTTTTGCAAGATCACTAGCCCGATTGCTAGATGAAAGAGGATTAGATGAAGCTTAGACTAAGCATCTCAACAGTATCAAACCATAAGACGATGCTCAGCCGTCGGTACTGCTAAGGTAACATAGAGACAGAGTTATCTGCTAAGAGAGAAAATCTTACTTCAGAGAGCTCTCCTTGGCACAAAATAAAAGGTTTTTGCCAGGTCCTCAGTACGAGAGGCTACATGTCCGCAGGGGCAAGGCAGACCTGGAGTCTGCCGGATGGAGTCACATGGAATAAGAGGCAGACTTGCTCCCCACTCAAACCGCCTCCCAAGTTCAGGGGGCGGCAATCGGAAATTAAGCCCATCTGTTCCTAAACCATTGCACTAGCAGAGAGGTGAGCAGGCTGAGAAACAGAGCTCTAAAGAAAATCAAAAGCTCTTGAAACAGAGCCAGCGAGCTGCCCATCAGGGAAGGGGATGCTATGTCTCCAAGCTCATTGCAGCAGTGAGCCGGAGATCTCAGCCTGGACCTCAATTAAATCTCTTGAGCAAGGGAGCTGAGCAGCAGCACTCACCAGCGAGCCACATGGCTGCAGCAATCCCAGCCCTTGGCAAACATGCCTCGTATTATGGAACGGTGTTTCAGAAAAGAGCATTAAGTGATGAGTCTGCATTAAAAGCAGCCAGTTTCGACAGGTTTAAAAGAAAGTCTCCCTTTTTTCCCCCTCCCTCTGAGCCCACACTTCATTCTAAGAATCTCTTTTTTTTTTTTTCTACTCCCAAATCCAAACAAACTCTGCTGTCAAGCCCAAACACTCACTTTGCATTTCTGCCACAAACAAATCATTCAGAATGAAACCAAACCTTCACATTTTCTCCTTCTCCCTTGAAGGAATGATGCTAAACCACCCAGCCAGCCTGGAAATCCATTTTTGCCTGGTTTCTGCTGAAAGCCAGGACAGTGGGGTGTTGGCTGGGAGCAGGAGCGTGGGAGGTAGCAGCCAGGTGGGATTTTGGAAGTGCTGCCTACAAAGCACCTCTTGGTGCCAGGACATTCAAAAAAAGCAATTTTTACGCAGCCTTTGTCCCTGCGAGACGGAACAGAGGGAGGAGAATGGGATCAGGCATGGGGAGGGAGATTTAAGAGCAGGTCCTGAGCACCACTCAGGTTACCTAGCGCCAGGCCAGCAAAGGAGGCAAGGTGGCTACAAGGAGGCATGTCCAGCATTAGGGATGGGGCAGCAGTACCCGGTCGTTCACATTTGCAAGGAATAGAAACTTAGATTTAGCAAAGAGTATTTATGAGTATTGAGGGAAAAAAAGCCATGCCACAGGGAATAACGGGGCTTTCTTGTGGCTGGCAGCTGAACGAAATAAATCTATCCACTGGGCATAAATTGTTTAAGCAAAAAATCCCTCTCAACTTGAATATTTTGCAAGAAAAATAGCAACAAATAAAGCAAGAAAACTCCGAACCCTCATCCTTTTTCTCCTCAAGGTCAGAGTTGTTATTCTCTTCTGTGAAGGAGAAAAAACACCTTTCAATAGTAAGTTTAGCTGAAATAAATGAAATATTTGGGAAGTGAGTGCATTGCTGCCTGGCCTGACCTGCCTGGCTGGATTAGGCTAAATATCTCTATGTAACAAGGAATTATTTTTCAAAAGCAAGTTGTGGGGAGTCTTGGTGATGGGGCAGAGGGGCAAGCAAGGAGGAGCACGGTGCTTCAGTAACCAGCCTGGTGTCTGCTCAGATGGGAATGGGGCAGGACCCCAGAGCCACGGAGGGAGCCCTGCAGCATCTCTGACCCCAGAGGCAGGATCCTGCTGCTGTCTGCTCTTGCCCTCATCCCATGCACAGACATGACAGAGGTACCAGCCCCTCCTGTCACCTCCAGGAGCAGACCTGGCTGTGGCACACATCAGAGGTGGCAGAGGCACCCAGAGGCAAGGGAGCCATCAGCCACTGGGGCTACAGCAGTCAAGGAGCACAGCCTTGTGCCAGAGCAAAGGATCTAGAGCCTCTTCAAGTTATTATGCGGAGGCTGTGCTAAGGTTGCTGCTTTAGTGCACTGCAGGCACTAAATTACGAGGACATTTACAACCCACAATGCAGAGAAGCAGCTGCTAAAGGTGGCCACAGTGAGCGACTTCACCTCTGGGTGAAAGACTTCCACAAAATCTCAGCCATGAGGGATCAAGACGGGAAAACAAGTCCGTCCTTCCGCCTACTGCCTTGCAGGGCAATGCCAGTACATCTTAGAGCATCTGGGGCAAGTGGGGACCAGTAATGACCTGCTCTGCTCAGTGTCAGGCAGGGTCTCAGACCTGCCCTGTTTGGAGGGATACTGAAACTTGGTCCAATTAGCAGAGTCCTAGTGTGACAAACGGTCCTACCACCACCAGGACACCACTCAGCTGGAGCAAGCCCAAGGGACCTGCTCCCCAGAAATGAAGCTCCCCCAGACCAAGCTTCGCCCAGGCTCCGCACAGCGCAGACCAGCAAGGCAGCTGTCTAAAGCATCAAGCAGTTCCTGGTGGTAAAACAAGCCCTGGTGCACACTCAGCCTTTTTCATTGCCCTTGATAGCCAAACTGACTGCAGCTGCCAAAAGGGGGGGGTGGTCACACAGGGTGACAGCTCCTGTGCCTCCTCCTGGGAACAGCCAACACCACTCCCTTCCTCCTCCCACGTCCATGCCAAGCCCAGCTCACCAGGGCTTTCCACCCAGTGCTGCTCCTTCCTCTCTCTCTCCTTGCCCAGCAGGAACAGCCAACTTCAGCACTGGCCAAAACCCAGCATGCCTGCACGGATGAGCCAGCCATGCCCTGTGCTTTCCCTCTTCCCTGGTGCCATGGTATTGCCCAGCTTGTTTGCTGATGAGTGGCACCAGGACCTTTTCCTTGCAGGTCCAAGGATGTACCATGCTGTGCTCAGCCAGGCAGAGAAGGGGATGGCTCTTGGTGGGAGCTGGCATGGATTTATCCCGGCCCACAGCACGGAGGCCCAAGGCAGTCACCTCCTGGAAGTGGCTGAGGAGAAGGGGAAGCAGAGGAAGACAAGGCAAGAGTAGAGATGAACAAGACACACAAGACAAGGAGAAAGGGATTAACTCAGCTCCAGCCAACACAAAGGGTGCGCTGAGAGGGGATGTCAAGGTCGCAGCGTGATGTGCCGACCAGCACACACACTAGCTTTAGTCAGTAATTCAGCCTGCTGGGTTGTGAGAGCAACTATGGAGGGGCTGCGACTGGAGGGGGGGCATTTCTACCCGAGCAGAGGGAAGGGCAGCGATGGGCAGCAGGGTGGCCCCGAGCAGGGTTGCAGCACTGCAGGGTGCCAGGCACCAGGAAGGCTGGCCCCCTCACTCACTGGAAATGGCTCCACGCTCACATCCTGCAGCTTGCAGATCCTTTCTGAGAAAGTTAACTCAATAAATTAACGACCAAACCCCTCCAAACCCAGGGGGTTTCCTGCCTGTAGGAATTTACAGTCACCAGTAAATACCTCCTGCAGGATGAGGGCAGTGCCCATGATGCCTCGTGAGACAGACTGCCACACGCCGGGCAGACCCTGCCGGAGCAGGGTGCCAGCGGCACCAGCCAGCCCAGGTGCCCCAGGAGCACCCTTACTCAAAGGGCCACTCCAAATACCCCAGCTAGGAACAGATGGATGCTTCTCCGGAGCTCCACAGAGACCTCTCCTGCCTGCCAGCAGAGGCAAGACCCCACAACTCCCATATCTTTGGTAACCACGTGCTTGAGTGCACCCAGAGTTACTGCACTTGAAAAAAGAACCAGCAGGGGAGAACTTCTGGCTTCTGTTGTGGAGCAGCTCGGACCAGCGGGGTCATTAATTCTTTCCTTTGGCCTTTAAACGTGCAACAGGTGGAATTTAAAGGTCCTGAACTCCTCTGAAAGATCAGCTCTGAGCCTGGAGGGCTGCCCAGAGCAAGGGATCCTGCCATCTCAACCCAAAGTCTGTGCAACAGGCCCCCAGGTGAGCATCCAGTGAGCCACGGGGAAGCCGAATTCACAGCCAAGGACAGTTACAGGAATAGAATTGGCTCAGACTGAGCAAATGTAACTTTCCATCACTTTGCAACCAGCCATCCATCCTGCGGGCCAGCTGGCTGCCATGTCAGCATGCCTCCCATCCATTTCAAGTGTCCTGATAACACCGATGCTTCACAAGACTTGTTCAAGAAGGCTTGGGAGAGTTATTATCCAAAGCCAGGTGGCTGGACTTGACCCAAATCTTAGGCAAGTGATTAAAATGATTGGCATTTTTTTGGAAAGAAAACTGCTGTGCTGTACCTGCCATCCAGCTTCAGAAAACCATTAACTGCACAATCACAAAACTGAACACACCTGTAAGGCTACACAAGCACACAAGTGCTTGCAGACTGGTGAAGCTTATCTTCATCTGCAGCTCTGGGACCAGCCACCCCTGCAGGCTCCAAAAATGGGGTGCTTTGGCCAAGGTGCTCTTCTTGAGCATCATGGTACCACATCCTGGCAGCTCTCACTGCAGGATCAGGGATGGGATACTCAGTCACAGGGATGAGTGTTGAATTGCTGGTCTCCTGCCCCATGATTTGTATGGCTTTCACCCTATGGGTTACATGCTGAGTCTATTTTGGCTGGGAACAGATTGTCACAAAACTGCCTTTGCTTATGATCCAGATTCAGGTCCTACAAGGCCCCTCTGCTCCTGTAGGACACAGTAACACTGCCAGCCAAAAAACAAGGTATCATTCTTTCCCTTTGACTACATATGCTAAAAAACATGTTTCTTTCCTTTCAGAGCAAAGTAAATGAAAGGCAGCAACATTTCCAGGTGAGCAGAGCACAAGAGCAGCTACTGAGTAACACTAACCAGATCTCAGCCTCTCCCCAGGGCAGCTCCCAGCCCCACTGTCTCCCACATCCTCCCTACCATCATCCCTCACAGTGCTGTCTCCACATTGGAGCAAGGGCTGCTTTCCCAGGCAGGAACAGGGAACGTCGCTCCCAGGCACGTTTTCCCGCATGCCAGGGTAAGAGGACACCCCACTCTCTTCTGGGTTCAATGCCAGAGAACCCAAAACTCAAGCTGCCAGTCCATTACAGATTAAGGGAATGAATATAAGCACAAGTCCTGCCTGTTTGATGAACCCCAACAGCCCACACCTGCTTGCTTCAGTTTGATCACATTGCCCCAAGGGCTGGCAACTGAGGATTTACACACTGGGGACACTGCGTGGCCTCAGGGTTATTTTGCATATTTTGCTCCTGGAGAGTACAATATCTAGGAATCTCTGGGGAACCAAGGGAGGTCATTCAGGTTTATGTCCTGTACCTAACCAGCCTGTGCCAAATGCTCAGCAGGGGCACCACCGTGGAACCCGCCAAACTTGCTGCACTGAGAAATTGAACTGTGCTTAGACAGGGGTCCCAAACAGGGTAAAATCTACATTTAATACCTATTATCCTAACATCTCCCCATCTGTCCACACTTCCCTCACACGCCTGTAACTGGAGCGTGGCAGGGCTGCCTGATATCAATGGCACTTTAATTTCATCATTCCCAACTTATTTAGAGCAATTAGGAGGCAATGAGCACATGCCGGGGGCCAGGATGCACTTGAATCACATCCAAGGGTTACCGCAGTATCACAGGAGACCTTCAGATGGAATTATCTGTCTGCAAAAAAACTTAAATAAAAAGGAGGGTGATTCCCAAAGGGAAGATAAAGTTCTTCTTGGTCCTATAGGTCCCTTTTTAAATTGAAATCAGCTGACAGAAATATAAAGAGATGATATTCCTCATTTAATTAGTGAAGAGACAGCACCTCAGGTTGGAAGACAAAGATAGATGCTTTGCCTGGGCATCTGGCTGGGGAAATGATCAGGGGAGCGAGACAGGGATTCCTGCGAGTTTGATTACCTCATCCCACTTCACGCAAGCCAGTTTTGCCATTCACTTTTCTAAGAGCAGAGGTAAAAAAAAAAACAAACCCAAAACTGAACCATTTTGGAAATCCTCGCCAGAAAAGCAAGGCAAAAAGTAAGCTACTTCTCCCTAGCGATTTCTGCTGGATGGTAGGAGCACTGCACAAAACCAGCTCCACCAAGAAAGCTACCAAAAAAAGCCAGCCAGCCTGCAGCCTGGCTTCAAAATGTCCCCATTTCATGCAAGGCAGGTGAGGTGCCAAAGGAGGGGACGGCTCCTCGCTTCTGATTTAGCCGCATGCCCACACTCCTCCCGCACAGGATCTTTAAATGCCTGCCTGCGTGAGAAAAGCAGTGGCCTATTTTTTTTTTCTGAGCATCTCAGTACAGCCTCCACCTCGGAGCACAGCGCGCACAGGTCTTATTTAGGATGCTTCAGACACATCCGGAGGGACTTTGGGAACAGTCTGTGGAAAGAGAAGACTGAGTGGGCAACCTGAGTCACTTCATTGCTTACAGAAGTGTACACAAGCACCCTCCATTTGAGCAAAACTCAGCACAGCTCCCATGGACTCTGGGGACCAGAGGAAAGTGCATCTTCTCCAGCATACTCCACTGATGCAGAATAACTGCACACCACCTTTCTCAGCCGGGCTTACTAAAAGAGGGATCATCCCCCGCAGCTACGATCCAAACCTCTGATCCTGGCAATTCCTCCACAGCACAGGAGGAGCCTAGAGCTGCTCTAATCTGCTCTGCTGGGTGAGGGCTGTGGAGGAGATTAGCTTCCTCCCAAGGAGGGGAAAGCACAGCAAGACATGTGAGGGAGAGGTGCATGCACATGCATGTGCGTGCCCTGAAGAGATATCATTACAGCTGGCTGCAAAACTCAGCTCTGAACTCCTTGCCAAAGAACATGACTCATGCAGACAAATCAGCCCGGCACCATCCGCGGCACGTGGGAAAAGAAGGAGATAAGCACAGGAATTACAGGAGATCCCAGTCCAGAGTCCAAACAGACTCAGCCTGTACCTTGAGCCCTGTCCTTGAAGAAGTCACTTCAAGCTGTCAAACAAGGGCTTCTGTGCAAAGATCCCCATATGCCAGGGCTCAGAAGGGTCACTGCGAGGCAAGGACATGCCCTGCCATGGTGGTATGTGTGGGGGTCCCTCATATTACCTTTCCTCAATTAATGCTGGTTAAAGGTCCTGGTTTGTGTCCTCAAAGCACAAAGCCTCTGCTCACCTATCAACAGCACAGTCCAGGTCACACAGGCATGCCCTGTGCTGGCCTTCCAAGGAGCCTCTACCCTCACCAGGGACAGGAGGGCCACCACAGGATCGCTTTGCTCTCCCAGCCTCACCTTTCTGTTAAGGCTGGTGACAGCAGCACCACACGATGTCAACAGCAAGGTGCCTGCTGGGGCAGGTGCCCTGGAACCAGCTCAGAAAAACCCCCTAGTCATTACAGCTGGAAGATGCTAATGGTTCCTGGTCACTGCACCACAGTCACCAACAGCACTCTCACCTCTCTCCATCAGGGCATTTATTTTCTATGAGATAAAAACCACAAAATGGCATCCAGCACACGCAATGTTATTTCACAGGACTTCTGATGCCATCAGCAACCACATGCACAGTAGATCCCTGAGACAGCAGGGGGGGGGAGTCATGGGAATATATGGAAAGTGCCAAAATATGAACTGCTAATAAGATGTATTTTCAAATGTCACCAAGTTATGATCTATTGATCTCACACTGGAAGCTTGACTTTTTCCTGTGTAATATTAATCTATGTCACTTACACATTCTGGGAACTGCAGATTGAGTGAGTGCCATTAGACTTAAATTAGGTATTACAACTACTAACTGCTAGGGGTCCAAGCCAGCAAGATGCTGAAGAGCCAATCCAGAATAACAGTGGCTTAACAACCTGTTGGAAGCACCCACGCACACGTAAATTCATGCACCTTACTGCAGCAACATGGGACAGGGGCACAAGGCTCTGCTCTCAGGGCAACATCCCTGCCCAGGAACAGCCTGGATGAAGCAGATCCAGATGCAGCTAGACACATGAGCAAAGTCCTACCCTGAATCAGGGAATCCCAGGGAAGAAAGTGTTTCTAACCCCATCTAGCACACAGCTAAGGCCTGACAGCCTCCTCGCAAGCTGCTGGGGGGCTGTGACACATACTGATGACACCTCCTAAAGCCCTTATGAACATCTGCAGTTCCTCATGGAGGTCACCCCAAACCTGAGAGCATGATCCTGAAAGGAACTCTAGAAACAAGTTGTCTAGCAGAAGGTTTTCACAAGAGTTGAAAATGCTCCAACGGGACTTTGGGCAAATATTTCAGATCCCTTTTAAAAACAAGGCCAATCCATATTCACTTTTAACAGTCCCATTGACTGTTTTTCACTGAGTGCTAACAGAGACAAGTTGTCTCCTTTAGACCACTATATCATGACTAAGAGCATCAAGAGGGGAAGATGATGGGCTTGGAGAGGAAGAACATCCTTCCTTTACTCCACTTCAGCTGCTAATAGGCATGCCAAAGCTCTCTGAATAGCATTACATTAGTGCTGCATAAAAGCAATAAAAACCTAAAACAACACATTACATGTTTACTGAACTACACGTCACACAAAAGACTGTCCCCGGGACACCACATGAAGACTTGAAATAGCAAAGCTAAGAGCTGTAAAAAGTGCCAGGCTGGGCAGACATCCACAGACATCCACAGTGCCCATGGCTGGGGTTTGGGTGCACACAAGAGCTGGGCACACAGGAGCACGGCTGCCGGGATAATCCAGCCATCGCATTTAACCAAAGGAAGCAGAACAAAACACTCAGTTTCCTCTGCCAGAAAACTGGGCAAGCCCCAACCACTGGGCATAGAGTCTGCGGAGAAATCAGCGACCAGACAAGGAATGGAGCATCCAGGGCGAGACCCACTGCAGTGCCAGGGCACAGTCCTGGCTGCTGCCTGCCTGGCACCGGCCCACAATTTCCCCCAGCTCCTTTGTTTTCACTTCCAGTGCTTAAAAAATTTCACTCCTAAACTCAATGAATTGTCACTTCCAAATGCCTCTTGCCCACAGGAGAGAGAACTGCACAAAGTGCTGTTTGATATTTTCCAACAACTGTCATTATGGCACAGGGCTGGTATGATTCCTTCAGCAGCAAGTTGTCATGATGGTTTTGGTGGGGTGAAATAAGTGTTTTTTTAAAAGACCTCTGCTCCCAGTATCTGTCAGGCCTGCAGCATGTTTCCATAGCCAGGCATATGGCAAGATCACTAGGCCCTGCTCTGCCACCACAAAGGGCCATCCAACATACCTTGGCTGGAGAGGTGAGTTCCTCACCATCTGGTGGCCTGTGGCAGAGGACAAGTAGACAGATGTGCTGGGACAGAGGTGGAGAACTAGGAGGGTTCAGGGGCAGAAAGGGGGGGACTCCCTCTTGTGCTAATGCTGGAGAAGTGGAGTCAGTTGGAGAACTTTCACATGCACGGTTTTCCCCCCTGCCCGCAGAAAGGACACATTTGCTAGACCAGCACAGCTTTTCAGGAGAGGTTTGCCCTTGTTGGCAAGCAGGAGAGGCTCAGGTCACCCCTCATAGGTGAGCTGCCAAAGAGAGGGGCACAGAAAAGCCAGCTGGACATCTGACAATACGCAACCTCAGCTGCTGACAATCTGGGGTGAGCAGGAGCTCCTTGCACCCAGCAGGACCACGTACTCTCCAGGAGGTCTGTGGTCCCTACCTGCCACTGCTGTGCACCAGGGACACTGATCCAGAGCACGACACCGGAACAACCCCAACCTGCTGTTCCTGCTGTTGTGATCACAGCAGGAACCCGCTCACAAAAAATATCAGCGAACACCCCAGCCACAGAGGCATCAATCCCTCTAGACAGGGAGGCTGAAAGCGAAGCCCACTTTCAGAAGAAGGATTTCTCCAATAAAGCTTGCAGAGGCACCACCAGTGTGCAAAATCAGAGGTATTGCATCCCTACAAAGCTCACCATTGCCTCAAGAGCACAGCTTGCGTCTTTACCCCACGCTCTGGGAAGGGCCAGGCAAGCCAGCCCCACAGCACATGCAACTGCGGGCTGGCAGTGAGAGGAGATTCAATGCCTCAGAAGTTTTGTGAGTTATTGTGTCACACCAAACAGCCCTGACCTTTTCAATATTCTGTATTTTTATTGGCTGCCCATTTCCCCTCGATCCCCACAGGCCCATTAGGCAGTGAGCAGAGCCGAAGGCGGCTCCAGCAGCCAATGCCACTGCACAACACTGAAAAGGTCAGAGATAGTGAGGCTGAGCAAGGCTGCTCTCAGGAGGGCAGTTATAGGGGGACAGGAACACTCCTCAGCTGACACAGGCTGCAGACCAAGACCTGCTTCACAGGGATGCCCCTGAGGCAAAGATCATGCCAGTGTCCCTGGGGTGGAAGGGACCCACACCAACCAGACCAACTGTTGCTCCAAGAGGACCTGCCCATGAAATCACCTTGAAATAGACTTGCTACAGATACTTGCAATAAATACCCTGCAACTCAGGAGAGCGCAATCCAGGGCTGTGCTCCTACACCACAGAGCCCAGGAAGGGGGGGAGGCTGCAGAAATGGTCACAAGTGGCCTGATGGAGAGCCCTGAGGCTCCTACTTGAGTGCTGCCAGCAGGGAGAGAGGACCAAGAATATCTCTCAGAGCCTCTGGCACACTGGGATAGGGAAGGCAGCTACCTAAGATGATTACTTTAGTAGCTGTGAGAGGAGACTGTCTGGAGTCCAGGCCTCCCCTGAGGCATTCAGGGGAGTGAAAGGGAAATGCAGCCCTGCTAGCAGGCTGCCAGCCAGGCAGGCAAACACAGCATGCTGCTGGGCAGGGACGGCACACACACAAACACCACAACAGCTTCACTCACTGCCTTTTGCTCAACCACAGTCCAGCCTAACCATCTTACATGAAATAAAAGCATGACACACCCTCCCTCAAGACCTGCCACCCCATCTGCCTGCTCCAGAGGGGAGAGAGCAAAAGGCTTCACCTTCTTCCCAGACACAGGCTCCAGCCCCAAAAAAGCACCCAGGAGCCCTGCAGATCCTGAGCAGGACTACAGGTAGATAACACATGTAAAGCCAGCCTGGTTCTCCATGCTGGCCCTCAACACTGTGCCCAGAATCCTGAGCACAGTACATTGAGAAAGCCCAACTCCAAAGAAACACATGGGAACCTCAACTGGGGAGCTGCTAACAGTGGGGTGCTAGGAAAGACCATGCCTTTCCAGAGCTCAGCTATCAGCCTTCTACCATGGGGTAAAAACTCACCCGGTGGCTTCAAAACATGTCCCCTGGGGCGGCGAGGGCTGGCTTCTCTCCTAGGGAAGGTGAGCCAGGAACAGAGGGTACCCTCCCCAATGGGGGAAACAGGCCCATGGCTCCAGACACCACAGGCAGAGGCTGGTGCTGCAGCCAGGTCCATCAACAGCAACAAACCAGGCCCAGCAGCCCAGACTGGAGCAAAAGGAGAGACATCCACCCACGTTGAAGTTCAGGGAAGGAGTAATGGACCCAGCTCTGAGCTTAAACGTGGCTCCTGGAGAGGGAGGGGCTGGGGTTGGAGAGGGTCAGGTGGAGGCTCCAGGTGGGGCTGCTTAGGGCAATTAAGGTCTTTCAGCAATTGGCTTACCTCACAGCAGCTGGGCTCCCAACATCCACCCTCTCCTCCTCCACCTGGCAAAAGATGACCATATTTTGGCAGCATGGCCAGACAAAGTGATGGAGTCCGTTGTGAGGGGGGGCCTATGGGCTCCCACTCATGGCCGGGGCT
>JAHREE010000139.1:0-383243 GCA_033628505.1 Tringa tobata
ATATTTGTCTTAGTGGCCTGTTGCTGTGTTATAGCAAGTCTTGGCTGCAGATCATGTGTATGCTTGAGATTTTAAGTATTGAGGTGTCAGTTTTTTCACATGGGGAAGGTATCTTAGCTTCCGAAGTGATTGCATTGTTTTGGTTGGGAAAAACCCCACAAACTTTTACCCATTCAGATAAGATTGCAGACTTCAACCTGAGCAGTGAAAGAATGCACAAATTTATAAGAAACTGAAAAAAAAATGAGGGGAAAGGAAGATCTTAAATATTGCCTTTGTAAGTCTGTTCTGTGTGTGAAAACGAGCCTCAAGTGATAGTCAAGGACACGATTACCTTGGATGCTGACAGAGCTTTACCAGAAGCTGATGGCTTAACAATATGCATGTGCGTTGCTGGCACCTTTTTCTTATGAGATGCTCACACAAATGCTAATAAGCAGTACTGATTAGGAGACAGGATGGAAGAAGTTGTGTGTAATGGTGCATAGATGTGGCTGGGGTCTAAACTTTGTCTCTGTTTACTTAAACAGAAATCTGTGAAGGGAATAGTTTACTCTGTAAATATCCAAGGAGCTGGGACAATCCACTTGCTAAGTTTGAAAGTTACCGCCTGTTAAAAGTATGTAACAATACTTAAATATTGCATCTGTTGTTCTTGTAAGATATTGAGCCTCTGAAGGAAAATCTTGACTCTTCAGTAGCACGTGGTCAAGATGAGTAGGAGTTCATCTGGCTGTCTAAATGTGGAAAAACATGCTGGCCTGCTTGTTCTTCCTGATCTAGCATTAGAAGAAATTTGCTTTACATTATGAAGTTTGCTGATGTCAGAAAAAAAAAATAAATTCAGGCCCAGATGGCATGATGCTAAACGGAGTTGAGTATGAAGTGTGCATGTAAAATGAAGCAAATCAGTTTTTGCTGATCCTTTTATAAGTGTGAGGAGAAAGATGAACTGAAAAGCAAATGTTTTTTTTGCTTAAAGAGACCCAAACTGTGTATGTGTCTGTTATGGTTTGAGGAACCCACAACAATTTATTGTTGTTCAGACAATTCATCTGTCACTCTATGCATGACAAAAACGTCTCACTGCTTTTAGATTTACAGTTCTGTCGTTCTCAGATTTCTTGTCTCCATCATGTTTTAAAACTGGCTGTTATCTGGAAGCCTAATTCGATATGTAAACAAAGACCAGCCCTCTAAAAATGGGAAGAAAGATCAGTTGGTCAGAAGACAGTAATTGCTCTTGATTTGTTAAAGTTTTCAAGCGAGCAAAAAGTTTTTACGTACTTTCGAGTAGGTTGCTTCTAATTCAGCTAGAAAGGGACAAATATGTTCAAATTTGTAGTCATACATATCTCTAATCAGGATATTACTAGAAGATACGCGTTTGCATAAGAACTGTTGATACTCATAAAATGAAACTTGGAAATGATTCAAGGAAGAAAAGCTTTAATGTTACTTTTCACCTTTACAGTGGGGATAGCAGGTGTTTTTTTCTGTTTTCATCAGTAATAGCTTCCTTCAGACAAACTGGAAACAAAAACCAAGGCAAGCTAAAATGTCTTCTGTGGAGCTAAGCTTGATTTCTTTACCAGAATCTTCTTAGTGTGCCTCTTTTTTTCTCCTTTTATCACTCTGGTGTGATATGAATCTTTCTGGTGACACATATGTGCGTGTAATTGTGTTATATATGTGCTATTTTTCACAGAGTACCTGCTACCAAGGTGGTCGTGGTTGAGACTTCCTCTGCCCCCACCAGAGAAGATGCTGAATCGCAATCAGTGTCAAACATCTGTTTTAAAGGATGAGAGGAGGAAGAAGCCCCTACAGAAATCAAGATGATGAAAGATCTTTTATGCATCGTATATATCAGCTTTTTAGCTTTATTTAGTGTTTTATAATGTATCTGAAACTTGGGGAAGTAAACAGAAGCAAAGAGTTAAACTTCATAGGATGTCTGTTAACTGGAAGGTTTTGAAGAGCTTCTCTATCCATTACCTTGTCTAAAATCCAGCTGCACACCTTTTATTTGCCAGGTTGCATTGTTACAGCACTCTGAGGGTGGCAATCTTTTCAAAAGCCCTAGGGAAAAAACATGGGAATAGAATTTATTTCATGTCTCCCTGGTCAGTAGCCATAGATGGTATCACTGCTCTCTAAGCTTCCTCCAGGTAAGCAAGGTCTATGCTAATTCTCACTCAGTGGAAAACTTTAAAATACCACTGTTCTAGTAATTTTCCTCTTGACTTTTGTTTCTTTGGAGTAACAGAAGAGAACAAAAGGAAAAGGCTGAACCTCGCACTCCAATGTTCTCCTAAATGAGAAGAAAAGCAAAAAGCTAAAAAAGTCTAGTTTCGTCTGGCATAGCATTTGCATCTGGAAAACTCATTTAGGCCTGGGAACAGATGATACAATAATCCCTTTTATCACCATTGAATGCTTCTTATTAAGAATAGTCCAAGTAGGAGTATTAGAATTGCTTCCTAAAGTTTTTAAAGTCGTGACAGCTGACTTTCAGATGAGTAAGTGTTAATTCAGATTGCTGTAGCATTTAGCATCCTTAAGTGTTCTGGTATTTTTCCATCAATTTTTTTTTTTTTAGTTAATAAGTTTTGATTCCCCCCTTCAAAAAAAGAAAAGTGATAGTGTTTAGGAAATGTCACTTATAAGGTGTTACCTGGGTTCATTTTGAAACCTGCTTCCGGTGCTGTAAGATGGAATGTGGCTCTAAGGAAATATTCTGTATAATGCAGTGGAGAAAAATAGGTTTTGTTGTGACCTTTGAGTTGAGCTTTTCTGTTCTGAACCACATTATTTTGCTAAATACAAGGGAACTGGAGTCAGCCTGTGACCTTTTGTTATCACACAGCTTTGAGAAATGGCAAACGTCATTCTGATACTTAGAAGTTATGTTACAGTTATGGTATTGTTCTTTTTTTATTTATTTATAAAAAAAAAACCTCCAACCTTGAAAAGATTCAGAATTGTAGTCCTATACCAGAACAATGTAACCATTTTCAGTATTGGCATAAACTAAAGCTTCTTCTACAAAGACAGTGACATCTGAAGTTAATTGCAACCTGTGTTGTCCTCAGCCCCTTTTGATTGTGGAGGCGCTCAATACCTCTGAGGAATGCATGTTCACCTCATCAGTCCTCTCAAATAAAGAAGCTGTAACAGAGAATTGATAAATGGTTAATCCTTAATTTTTGATGACTTCTGTGAATTTGCATTTTTGGCCCTGTATCTTTGCTGTCATAGGATAGTTCACTTCCAACTCGTGTCTCATTCAGAGCTTGCTAATTGACAGATACGATGTCCAGAGGAAGCGGAGGTGTGCTTTATTTTAAATATCGATATTGCAATTTAACCTTCCTTAATGCCCTTTCTCACTCTGCAGCTCAGAGCTAAAGGGAACATGTTTGTTCCTGACACTGAGAGATGTCTCTCCCTGATCTTTGCAGTGCCAGGTTACCACTGAATGGTGACCACCTTCCCTGCAAATGTGGCACCCATATGAGATCTGCCCTTCCTCTACACTGGGATGCTGGGAACTTGTGTGCCACTCTTCAGTGCTTTGCAGAGCTCTCCTCAGTCACTGTGTGTTGGGATGGAGTCACAGCACTAAAAAATACTGTGTCTAGAAGCTATCTGTGACTCAGGATTAGCTCTGAAGTGTTCCTTTCATTTGTTTCAGCTAGCAGGCTGCCAAACCAAGCTGTTTCCAGGGTGTCTCCCGTGGCTCTCCAGAGCTGAAACAGCATCTCCTGGACAATCTTGGTCCTTGGGGGTATCTTTCTAAAATTAATACTGAAGATTCTTCATGCAGATATTCCCCTTACCTCCTTTACCAGAGAGGATTTCACCCTTGTGCTTCTGACACTTCGGTTCTGCTCATTGACCTGCTTATGAACATTTCTCTCCTGGTCTGTTCATTTGGCGGGTTAAGTTGCATTGTAATAAATGGATAAAAGTGTCACTTAGGAGATGTGCTTCCCAAGGAGGTGGACCTCCGCTCACCCTGTATCTTGTTGGTGTAGAACCACAATATATTCACCTTGTCCCAGAGCCGCCTTTGCTGGCAAGAAAGGCTTTCTGGATATCATTGAGTTTTAATATATTCTTCCAGGTCATGAGCAAATTTAGGATTAGCTGTGCAAATCCGTTAATCAGAACAGCGAATCCACTCATTACTAGCTCTTTAAAATTACAGCCAATTAAAACCAAATGTTTCTGATGACAGTGTTAGAAGTGCAGCGGTGGAGCTATATTAGTGTTTGATGCTCCGAGTGGTATGTTTCGAGTTTCATTCAGACCATGAGAGATGCACTGCTTTATTTTGATTGATGTGGGTGAGCTTTGTAGAAGGAAAGGGCTTCAGAAATGCTCCTTATCTTTTTAAAGCACAGTCTGAAGACTGGAGTCTTCAGGGTAGACACATCGTACTGGGAATTTTGGATCTGGATCCAGTTTTCTACTTGGGCCCACTGCTACGTTTCCAGCAGATGGGCTCAGAGTTTGTAGATGAAGATAAATAATGTGCATTGACTGTGTCACTGGCAACTGATGCTCTTCTGTTTTTTAGCCTCGGTTCCCTCTGTTTAGCACTGCAGTTCTCTCATCTGTCTATGCCCTGGGCTCTCAGGATGAGTGAAGCACTGCAAAATGTTAGCCAGATACCAGAGGCCCAGCTGAGTTGTTAATCTAGGACCAGGTAGATCAAAGGATTGGGAAAAAAACAGTCCTTGGCTATCGAGTCTCCCAGTACAGTACAGACCGGGCAAAACCTGGAACAGCTTGCCCAGCCAGCCTGTTCTCTCCCTAAGGTACACACAACACTTGAGTATTGCTTGCTTTATAAAGCTGTGTCCTGAAAATGCCTGAGAGATGATGGGGCAAGACAGCCTCATGGCATTTGTAAAAGGATTGTGTTTTCAGTTAACAAAGTGGCTTTGGTGTGCTTTTGTTCACTTTTAGGGAAGTGAAGTGGGCAGGAAAAGAGCAGAACTAGGGAAGCTGGCAGACCTGTGACTGTATGGGACAGTGTAGTATTAAGAGGCAGGGGGAGGAGTAATCTCTAACGATTAGCCCTTAATACAGATGTGTTAAGGCAATGGAAATAAGGATAAGGTAAGGGAGAGTAGTAGTGAAGTGGCAGTAGTGCATGGTGGAAAATACAAGGGCGTATAGCAAGGTTGCAAACATAGCTCTGTTAGAGCTTCTTTGTTTGCTGAGTAGGGGATCAATACCTTATTAGAGAATGCATCTGAAACTTGTGGATGTGGCATACTTTCCAAGCAAGGAGACTGCGAAGCCTTTCTAGTGAGATCTGGAATGATGGTGGAAGTAGGATGCTTGGTGTGCCATGGAGCGTAGCTCCCTATTCGTATTGATTTAGAGTTGGCTCATAGCAATAGTGGTGTGTTGCGCTTAGACTGATACAAAACCGACCGGGTCTCAAACTGTTTGAGCCTTTAGTTCATCAGTTAGTGGAGCTGCTTCACTCTGTACCCGTTTACCAGTTTATTCAACTGAAGCATTTTATGAGGACATGAGGTACCTATCTACTGCTCTGCTTGAATCCAACTGATGTCTGATGTGGAGATGAGGCCTCATTTCTTGCCATTGCCAGCTCTAAATGTGGCATTAAAAAAATTGCATGTAATGTCTGAGGTCCTGAAACCTCAGTGAAAGGCCAGAAAGCTATTTTCCACTCATCCCTTTTTGTCTGTTTGCTTGCTTGATAACCTTCTTTCCTGTGATGACAGGAAAAAAACTGCTTATGTTGTCACAGTGTCTTGCTTTGGGATTGCGTAAGATGTATTACAGGAAGGGTTATCTGAGACCCTGAATAATGAAGGTCTCTTTGCTGAACTGGATTGCTGTTGATAATTTGGAATTTTTGTTCTTTTTTTCTTTTTTTTTTTTTGTGAAACCAGTGGAGGAACAATGCAGTCCTATTTCAATATATGAGCAGATAAGTAAATTCCTATATGGTGACAGAAGAATATTTACTATAATAATACTACAGCAATTTTTTTTTATAGTTGAAATATAAATCCAAGAGCTGCAGCTCATACTTCACATAATTAATAATGCCTCATCTTGTTTTCTTTTGTTTGTTTTAATTTTGTTTAACACACAACAGCAAATTGAGCTCTGAATTGTTTGATGAAATGAAACAGGCGAGCAAAGGGTAAGTCCTTCGTTCACTGAAGGTTAGTTAAAGTGCTGGGAAAACACAGACGATACAGGTTCCACTGCACAAAAGAACAAAACTTAACTTTGGAGTATTTCTCGGAAGGATGCATCATGACATAGAACTAAGATTTCCAGTCCCGTTTGAAAAACTTAGGGAAATTTTTTTTTTCCCTTACCACGGTTAGGTGAAGGCCACTAAATCTGACCACTGAAAGTGGATATTGGATAAGCAATGACATTGCTTTTTAGCTTCCTGCCAGTTCAAGTTCTCTGTAAATCTAAATTGTTGTTAGTCTTCTAGATTTACTGAGTTGTTCTGTGCCAGAGCTGCTGTTTTTCTCCTGACCCTAAATGTTAAATTGTGTTCACTGGTATTTTTGCCTTGATTCACTTTTTGATTCCCTGTTGAACACCCTTTGGCTCTTTCAAGGCCATTCTCTTGTTTGTGATCGGGCAGGAGGATTCTTCATCCCAGTGTCTACTGCTGACAGTTAAAATCTGCATCCTGAAAAGATGAAAGGAAACAAGTTCTTTTTTGTGGCTTACTTCCCTAAACAAGGTATTTCAAGGAGAAATCTACTAGAGAAATCTTCTAGAAATCTACTAGAGAAATCTTCTAGAAATCTACTAGAGAAATCTTCTAGAGAAATCTATTTGCTGCTGTGAATTGTTTGCTTGATCCAGCTGGCAGCATTGGAAAACATGTTGAAATCTTTCGCATATTTTGTCTTAAATGATCATGCTGCAGCTCCCCGTTTATCCTGCATTGTGGCTTGGAGACATAGCTATTCTCATAGCCTGCAGTATTAAGATTAGGCACACTGCTCAAGAGTATTAAGTTTTGGGTGGTGTTTCTAAAGTAACTAACTACCTGGCACTGAAAGGGTTTGCCTGCTTTACCAGAGCAGGCAGTTAATCACTTGTGGACTATGGGGGATGCTTTTGCTGTTTGCTTCCTTCTGTGCCGATACCCGTTCTTGTGATTGTTTCAGCACATTGCATCATCCTGTCCAGAGCTTGTGTGGAAATGTTAGCCATTCATCTTCGCATTTTCCCCATGTCGGCTGAGGTTGCAAACCAAACTAACATCATTTTTCAAAATGCCACTTTAGGTGGCAAAGAACTGAATCTTGTAGTCCTTACTCAGCCAGAACGACAAAAAAAAAAAAAAAAATTGTTTGTTGATTTAACAGCACTAACAGAATTAGACTCAACTGTTTATAGTATTATCATATTCCAAAATTTACCACTGATTTTGGTTACTATTTTCTACCAATATCAAGAATAAAGTGTATTACGCTGTTGACTGTTTTTACATGCTTGTAGTATCTGAATGGTAATTTGAGATGTGAAATTTTATAGGCTTAGGTACAGAGTTTAATTCCACACTCATCTGGGAAATGTTACAAGCAGTAACACTTTTGACTTATATTACTGGTAATAAATCCAGTCTTGAGTGCTTTCCCCCATCTGTCTGGGGATTGTATGGGATTTTCTTTGACCTGCAGTCCTAAGGTAACCAGAACTACAGGGCTGTCAGTCTACACCTCGCTGCCAGGGACGGTTATGGAGCATCCTGAGTGCCATCACATGGCAGGTACAGGACAACCAGGCCATCAGGCCCAGTCAGCATGACCTTGTGAAAGGCAGGTCCTGCTTGACAAACCTGGTCTCCTTCTGTGACAAGGTGACCCGCTTGGTTGATGAGGTAAAGGCTGTGGATGTTGTCTACCTGGACTTTACTAACGCCTTTGGCAGTGTTTCCCACAGTGTTTTCCTGGAGAAACTGGCTGCCCATGGCTCGGATGGGCGTGTGCTTTGCTTGGTGCAAAGCTGGCTGGAGGCCAGGCCCAGAGAATGGTGGTGAATGGAGTGAAATCCAGTTGGTGGCTGGTCATGGTGGTGTTCCCCAGGGCTCGGTAAAGGGGATTGAGTGCACCCTCAGTAAGTTTGCAGAGGACACCAAGTTGGGCAGGAGTGTTGATCTGCTTGAGGGCAGGAAGGTCTGCAGAGGGATCTGGACGGGCTGGACTGATTGGCTGAGGCCAATGGTGTGAGGTTCAACAAGGCCAAGTGCTGGGTTCTGGACTGAGGGAGCTGGAGGTGTTCAGCCTGGAGAAAATGAGGCTGAGCTCTCGCTCTCTACAGCTCCCTGAAAGGAGGGTGTAGCTGGAGGGGGGGGAGGGGTCAGTCTCTTCTCCCAAGGAACAGGCAATGGGACAAGAAGAAACGGGTTCAAGTTCTGCCAGGGGAGGTTTAGGATGGGTATTGGGAAAAATTTCTTCACGGAAAGGGTTGTCAAGCATTGGATCAGCTTGATGGGGCAGTGGTGGAGTCTCCATCTCTGGAGGTGTTTAAAAGACTGGTAGGTGGGGTGCTGAGGGACATGGTTAAGTGGTGGTTTTTGTCATCTTAGGTTAATGGTTGGACTTGATGATCTTTAAAGGTCCCTTCCAACCAAAACAATTTTATGATTCTTGTGTTTCTGCTGTCAGTCGTGTCTACAGTTCTGATTCAATTCAGGCCTTGCACTAACTAAATCTATAGCTCAGAATGAAGCCTGAGGTTCCTTGAAGTAGCATTCTCGAACTCTCAATGTATTTTGGCCAAATCCTCTACCATAGAGTAGTTTAAGATTGTATGAGTCATATTTGATATGTGACCCTGTGGTTTGATTGAGGGTCAGAACTGGCTCGATAAGATCTGAAGTAGAAACTTTGCACTGGATTTTCAGCATTCTAAATGAGTGCATTAAACACCAATCCAGGACAGGTTATGGAACGTGTTTTCTCATTATCTACTGTTAGCTTTCCTTTGTTTTAAAAAATACTTAGAGCAGAGCTCTTGAGCTGTTTTTCGGGACTTGCTGGTTAGGAAACTAGTGTGACGGAGTCCCCTTGGCCACTGTATATTAATCGGAGGCCATACTTTATTCCATCCAGTTTTGTAACATGCTTTTCTTTTGTTTGGTCTCTGTTTAGTTGTGGGACAAGTCAATGACTTAACATATTCACTAGGTATTATAATTATTTCCCCTAACAAAACAGTTACAACAGATAAAAAGCTTTTCCTGATTTTGATTGCTTTTTTTTACAAAACCTTTGTGATGTATTTCTAAGTGATGTGCTGTAACTAGAGGACATTTGAAAATGCACCATTTCTCTTTTCTACTACTGCCTCTACAGAAATTGAAGCAGAGCAAATTTTTTTTTCATTTGGTAAGAAGAACCCAAGATCCTAATGCTTCAGAGTAGTCTAATCAATTAATAAATTAGCATGAAGCAGCATCCGTTTGCTTCTGCCCAAGCTTCCGTGTCTGCTAACAGTGTAATTTCTTTCACTATAAAAACATGTAACATCAGGATGCATTTAGGAAAGTGTATTTGGTCCAACAGGTGTCTTACTGAAAAACTCAAGAGCAGGAGTGATGCAAAATATCTGAAGTTATGTTTGTCAAAGTGATAGTGTGTTCTCAAAGTTTAAGACAGTAAATTAGTTATATTCTGGAAACAGTTTAAGTGTTGTCTATGTGAAGGTTAGTGTGAGTAACAGTAGATTTTTAAGTGTGGACTAGGTAGAGCTTTTCCGCTGCACTAAAATAAGCATTCAAAGGGCTCAGTGGTCTAAAAGCCCCTGTACTCAGTAGATGTTCTCTTCCATTTCAGGGACCAAGGGGCGGTTAGTCACCTTTTCTATGCTGTGGTTCTTTGTGTAGTACATCTGGGAAAAGCAGTCATTGGAGGATTGTAAGCGATGGCTGTAGTTTTGTGTTGGTGGCATTATGAAATGGTGACAACTAGAGTAATTTGATACCTGTTTCTGACCTTTTCCAAAGATATTTAATGTGTATGACTTCAGCTATTGGAGTAATTCCTTGATTAATACCATGCAGATATTAAAATGTTTGGTGAACCAGGGCCTTAGGGAGATGTTTAGAAACTGATCAGGTATGCGTCAGCCTCAAGTAATTCAGTTTGGAAGTTCAGTTTAGATCATTATTTGTTATCATAAAAATGGAAGATCAGCTAGAAGCAAGGCATATCTCCACATGTGGAGTGCTATTCTGGTTCGCTTGTGTCCACTTCCCTCTGTCATTGCCATTCTTGTCCTTCAGTGCTTCTGTTTCAGATCCTGCCACTTCAAAGCAGAGACTTTGTTCCAGTAACCTGAACAGTATTTAATAAAACTTGATGTTCTATGACAAATAGTAAAAATGACCCAGAGTGGTTGCTTTATATTGTTAGACACAGGAATGTCTTACTGTGTTCACCTGTGTTTGTTTTTTTCCTTAGTCAAGACTTACATGTATGGGGTAAATTAAAGGATAAGGATTATTTATATCTGGTGGTGCTAATTAGAGTTACAGACAATGCTATTACTTTCTGCCTTTCCTTTCTGCCTTCAGAATAGAGGAGTTTTCTGATTTCCTGCTCATCCCTCCACAGGATGGAAAGATGACCTGTGCTGGCCTTATGAATCCAAGTGATGTGGCTCCCAGCTGCTACAAGTGAAATTGGTCCTGGCCTTCTGCCAGTCCCAAGTCTCTCGGGATTTCATCTTGCAGTGAAGAGAAGAACAGAAGAAAGGCAATGATAATCTGTCACACTTTAGGGTCGCTGCTGCTTACAGGTATGCTCAGAAAAGTTCCAGCTGTTTGAATTGCAGTTGCTGTTTCCTTTGGTGCCATATAATGATGTGAGCTCTTGGCCTGAAAATGTTGTCCTCGGTACCCCTCTGACGTGTGAGGTCATAGTCAAGGTTCTGATTCTTCTCTTCAAAGCATCTAGGGACAACATGTCCAAGGGAGCAGTCCTTTGCTGTGGTATCCAACTGACATAAAATTCTGCAGTAGATCATGACAAAAACATCAAATCTCTTAAGAGGACAGTTGATGTGTTTTAGTTCTGACATGGTTCTGGAGAGCTGCAGATTCACTGCCTTCAGAATTTGGTATGAAACTCACCTCTTCTTAAAATTATTTTTCCAGCGTCAGTGTATAATAAAAAGAAATTTTAAATGTGTGCTCCTGTCTCACCACTAAGAAAAAAGGAGTAGCAACATGTCAACAGTACTGATAATGTGTGGAGGTGCCCTTATGATGAACCTGGCATCATACCTGAATAGGCAAATTGAAATGCACGAAGTCATTCAGGTTTTTTAAAAAGCCAAGAACTATTTTGCATCTTCTAGAAGAAGGTGCAGAAAAATAATTCCATATCTTCAGTAAGCGTTGCAAGACAGAGTACTTCAGGAGTTCACGTTAATAAAAAATGCAAGCTCAAGAATTTGCTAAACTTTGAGACTAAACCCATAATCTTTCACCAGCACTACTACTGCACTTAGCAGATTTCATGCTTTTTACAGCCAAAGGGCTCTGTCTTGCAAGCTGTAGTTCTGTTCTTTCTGTTCTCCCAGTCCTGTTTTGGTGACTTTTGGGCACGCTACTTGGTGCTCTCTCTGGGTGCAAACAGGGTAGGCTGGGAAACACGATGCAGCTTTGTGCTTCTCTTGCGGAGTGTTGAGATTAGGAGAGCGCTCACGGAGATCAAGTGCTAGTGTTCAAATGTAAGCTCAAAGTAGAAACTTGAATATTCTTGCAGTGTCAAGAAGGCTAAATAGCACTTTCCCTGAAAGTTAGAAGTGTCCTTCCTAAATATAGATCAGTGATGAAGTCAAATTGACAAACAAGTGGTTCTGGAAGATTTTTTTTTTTTTAAATTACGTTGTGGTCGTTACAGGAGTTAAAATGTGTAATACAGGGTCATATAATGTTAAAAGTAGCTATGGAACAGACTCCGCCTCAGTGTATGGAAGAGTGAAGTAAGCATTTTGAGAAGGTTAAGGTCATTCTGTGGGGAACGTGTGACTTTCCTCTGCCCTAAACATAGTGTCTGAAAACTTAGAAATCTTTACATTGTCCTTGACTGACTTTCTTTCTCTTTCTGATCTTTTTCTGGTGCATAATGGATAGTGTTTCCGAGGTGTCATGTGCATTCCTTTCTCTTAATTACTAGGTTTTTTCTTTCTGCATATCTGAGACCAAATTACTGTAGCACATTTTATGTTCCACAGCTTCCTTAATTTTAATTTAATTTTAAAAGACACAAAGTGCTACAGTCACAGAATCACAGAATTGTAGTGGTTGGAAGGGACCTCAGAGATCATCAAGTCCAACCAGCAAAAAAAAAAAAAAAAAAAAAAAGAGAGAGAGAAAAAAAAAAAAAACCACAAAAAGAACCCCAACACCACACACCAAAAAAACACATACCACCACCTAAACACACAACAACAACAACCAAACCAAAACCATCACCCACCCACACAGCACCCCACCACAAACCAATAATCGTGGGCACTAGACCATTCCCTGAAGAACCATGTCTACACATTTCTTAAATACCTCCATGGATGGTGACTCCACCACCTCCCTGGGCAGCCCATTCCAATGCCTGATAACCCTTTCAGTAAAGAAATGTTTCCTAATATCCAACCTGAACTTCCCCTGGCGCAACTTGAAGCCATTACCCCTTGTCCTATCGTCTGTAACTTGGGAGAAGAGACCAACCCCCACCTCTCTACAGCCTCCTTTCAGGTACTTGTACAGAGCGATAAGGTCTCCCCTCAGCCTCCTCTTCCCCAGACTGAACAGCCCCAGCTCCCTCAGTCTCTCCTCGTAAGACTTGTGCTCCAGACCCCTCACCAGCTTCATTGCCCTTCTCTGGACTCGCTCCAGCACCTCAATGTCCCTCTTGTGGTAGGGGGCCCAAAACTGGACACAGTACTCAAGGTGGGGTCTCACCAGTGCCGAGTACAGGGGGACGATCACCTCTCGGGTCCTACTCACCACACTGTTCTTGATACAGGCCAGGATGCTGTTGGCCTTCTTGGCCACCTGGGCACACTGCTGGCTCATGTTCAGCCGACAGTCGACCAACACCCCCAGGTCCTTTTCTGCCAGGCAGCTCTCCAGCCACTCTGCCCCCGGCCTGTAGCGCTGCCTGGGGTTGTTGTGACCGAAGTGCAGGACCCTGCACTTGGCCTTGTTGAACTTCATCCCGTTGGTCTCAGCCCATCCATCCAGCCTGTCCAGATCCCTCTGCAAAGCCTCTCTACCCTCCAGCAGGCACAAATCTATTCTTCCCTCTACGAAGGATCAAGAGCAAAAGCAAAACCATGTATATCTATGTAGAGCAGGAGTAGTAGGTTTCCATCAGAATCAGGTCTTGGTGGCCAGTCCAGCCCAAACCATGACAATGAGTTATGTTTAAACATCTCCGGAGCACACAACATTATCCATAGTGACCTGACCTATCATGGCATGTCGACGTGGCAGGAGAAATATCAGCAGTGAAAGCTGACAAGAAACAAGCGCATCTTGTGCTCGTTGTGCTCATCTTACATTATTCCTGTGTGTGAGAAAGGGTCTGTTGATGGGTTTGTGGCACAGACATGGCAGAGGAGTGTTGTGTTCTGAGCAGTATGGATGAGCATATTAAAACCAACAACTGTTACGAAAACTGATACAGGTTATAACATCTCTTGTGAAGTACTTGTCAGGAATGGTCTACGAAGCCATTTAGGCAAGCCCCCTAAGAATTTGTCAATTATTCAGCTTAACCTGAGCTGTCTTACCTATCAGTTCAGAACCTGTAAAGTTAATTGATTGAATCTGTGTTATTTACGGAATGTTAGTTAGCCCAATGTTTTAGTCTCGTAATTAATAGTTTTCAGTTAAACAAAATTTACCAACTTGACTAGCTTTGATGAACAGGCTTTGTGCAGGAAACTGTCGTGTTTGGGAGACAACTTGGAGCCTTGTTCTATAAATAGGAACTTAGGCTTTGATCTGCTTTTTGACAGTTGTCAGTAACACTTTTGCAAACTTGCAATGTGCAGGTTTATGTGTGAATTTAGTTGAGGTGATATAAATTTTTAGGTTTGCATTCTTGTTGGGATCCCAACTTCATCTAGAGAAGTAAATGATCTGGAAAGTTTAAAAAAAATAAAAAAGGGTGATTGCAATGGAGTTAAAGAATGCAACATTGAATATATTCTGTATGTATGTGATATTGTCTGTAAATATCGCCAATCCCATTTATTGTGCAAATAAACACGTCTAAATCTGCAGGTTTCAAGCGATTTTTTGGGGTTGTAGGCTTTAGGTTTTTTTGACAGGAAACTGCACAGATTTGTTTTAATTTGTTCCATCTCACTATTCTTTTCTTTCTCTAAGTAGTTCTGTACTGACAACACACAACCTACTGTTCTGATAAAGTACTTGTAGCTTAAATATTTAAGAGTTGTGTGTCTTTGGTCTGGAGTCTACCTACCCTTTAGATACGTTTTTATATTGCGAAATATGAAGTTCAGCGTGACGTTTATCATCCTTCAGCTGAAGGAAGGAAATAAACGGGTACAGCCATACTGTTGTCACTGAAATAAAATCTCTGCTGGGGGGAGCATTGGTCCATTATTTTATTTTTATTCTACATCAGTGGGATTAAATTTGGAACCATATTATGTTTTTTTGTACAAAATAATGCTAAGTATTCTCAGCAACTGAAAATCGAAGCACTTTATAAATAAGCATATCATATAAACTCATATACGTATTTCTTCTTACATTTAAATCCTACTTTCAGCATAAAGACAGATTGTTGGTGTAGTAAATTAAAGCTGCCATACTGTGGCTATTTTGTCCGATGTTCTATCACAGACCCATATTAATATTTTATCCCGTTTAATATTATTACATGATGCAGGCTTTATTTAAATGGATTTGATGGGTCTCTTGGTTGTCTTGACAACCAGACAGAAAAATTAATGTTCTGCATTTAATCTCAGCTCAAGGCGCTAAATTATTTTGGAGGTTGAAGCTGTCATGCATATCACGCTAAATTATTGAATGTAATAACTATTAGTCTGATGTCTATTTATAGATCTTTTAAAAATGTTGTTTACTTCATGCATCTTCAGCTACTTTTGAAGGGAACATCTCTTAAGTTTTCCTCATCCAGTACAGTACTACTGTCTCTCTTACAGATACAGTGCTGGAGGTTATTTAACCAGCAACACAAAAGGAGATGGAGTTGGAAATCTTTAAAGCTGTGGAAATAAAACAGCTTTCATGCTGATGAATGGCATGGTGTATACAGCCTGTGTAACATACGCAGTCTTAACTACTTCAGTCCAAATACATTTAGCCTTAAAGTTCATAAAGGAAAGAATAGTTCCTTGTTTTCACATCTACTGAAGAGATGTAGATCCCAAGGAAGAATGGAACTGGTAAGCATGTAACTTAGAAACCCAGATTTACAGCTTAAGGACAGTGACTTCTTACCTTAAGAGCACCATATTTTCTAGGAAAAATGTAATGTGGCATGGAGTGTGCTATAAAATGTTGTTAGAAGTTGTTTAAAGAATGCTACAATAGAAATTGTAGCACTAATACTTGAGCTAATATAATTCTCACTGATGTTGGTACATGTTTTCATAGCTTTGCATATCCCCTGTTGTCTCAATCTGCCATGCTAAATGATGTCAATATGTGTGATAATGAATATACTGTAGAACACCAGGTGCACAGGCATGTCTGTACAGCAAGGGTTCTGAGGAAAACCGGGCTCTGGAGGTGGCTGTGTGTGACATATCACTGTCTTCTGAATTGCCTCGTCTCTCGCCTGACATGAGAATCAGTTTCTCACCTCTGTATTTTATTCTCATCTTTTGAGTGTGAAAATGAGAGGCGCTTTGTCTGTATCATTTAATAGCAGTCCCTATCAGATGCTCGATGAAGTCACACTCCCGTGACTGTTTCCCATGAAGCAGCAGTGGTTGTGACCAGTGGATTGTAAGGAAGTGCTAGCATCTGGAGGACTGTTTGTCTTCCCTGCAGTGAGTAGTGGTAGACCAAACATATTTCTGTGTTATCAAACAGCGTATGCTTATCACAAACACAGGTGGAGACCATTGTACTCGTTGTATATGAGTTGACACGTTTTTTGTTTAATGTGTAACAACAGAAAGAAGTCATCCTATGGTATGTCTTGTAGGGTCCATTGATTTGATATTAGAATAGTTAATGTAATAAACTGACTCCTTTTAGGCAGTGGTATAACCGGAGTAACTGCAGTGTTGCCTTGTCATTCTGACAAAACGTAATTAAATGCAGCCTTCCACAAAAGTCCACAAAAAATGGGTTTTTTTAGATTTGTGTTACTTTGAACCAAGGCAGAATGAACAAATACTTTTTTTTCATAAGTGTAATTTAAGTACTTCTAGTGTTTGACTGCAGTAGAACAGATTTTCTTAGTGAGTTAGATTTTCCTATGGTGTTTTTTTTTTTATATACTCTCTAAGTCTCAGCCCACATACATCTCACACTAACTCTTCACTGCTGCAAGTCCATTGTCGTAACACAGTACAGTAACTTCACTGTACCAGACTCTATTGAATAGCTTGGATTATAAATAGAAATGAATAGATGCAGTAATTGCATTGGCATCAGCACACAAATGTCTGTAGCAGAGCTGGGTATAAAGCCTTGGGTGGCTCAACTCTGGGTGCCTCGACCATGGTCCTTCCTGACTCTAGGGAAAAGAGTTGTACCGCTCCACTTCAAGAGTCAGACTGTCTTTCCAAGAGATTTTCAGTCACTTAATACAATTTCTCCTCCTTAGGACTGTAAAGGGGGATGGGAAGAAGCCAGTTCTTTTTCTCTTGACCTTCCTCCTCTCTTTTTTTTATCTTTTTTTTTTTTTTTTTTTAATCCTGATAGTTATAACTGGAGAAAATAACCCTTATGGTCACATTAATCCTCTATGGACTTTTTCCTACTTTCCTTTAAGAGGTATTGGAAAAGGAGAGGAAAAATAAGGAGCAGGATTTTCTGGTACAGGATTAAAGTCCATTTAGTGTCCCTAGTGTTATGTCTCTGGTAACGATTGCGAGGTACTTCAGAGGAGGTGTTTTTTTGTAAAAAAACAAACAAACAAAAAAACCAAACCCAAAAAAAAACCCCCAAAACCCCAGACAAACCAAGAAGCCCATGACAATTGCTTTGGAATAGCCCCATAACTTCTCTTTTTGTAGTTTTGCAATTTTTGTACAGTCTTTTTCTCACTCTTGCATTCTAAAGGCATGTCCTTATTTTTCAGTCACAGAAATAAAGGAGAGACTATTTTTTCTGGCTTTCCATGAATTTTGTCTTTTCTGCTTAGTTTGAACTTTAACCTTAGTGCCCTTTTAAATGAAATGGATTTGGTTTGTTTTTTTTCACCAAAGATACTTGGTAGTCTTGAACTTGAATGTTCACATTTGAAGACTTTTTTTTTTTTTTCTTCCACCAGATAAAGGTTTATCTGCATTATATCCCAGTCTCCATACTGGATGGGTGAACAGACAAAATTCTCACCAGACTACTGCACTTAGCATTATCTCATTTTTGACACCTACTGCACACCCTCCAGGTTCTCTGCCTCCTACATCAGTAGGGAATGGAGTGTCTGATTGCTTGGGCTTCCAGGACCAGTGCTGATCTTCTCCTTACAGTGTCTTAGTTTTACTGCAGCGTGCTGTTTGCCATAGCTTTTGCTTAGTGTTTTGTGTACCTCTTGGTAGACTAGAAAAAACTGTATAGGTTTTTCTGTCTTGTTGCAAAAAAATAGTCTAAAGAAGTACAACTGCTGGAGGATACATGCTGTCCAAACAAACAGTAGGAGCCTGTGTGTGCTTTGCTTGCTGCTTCACTATTTAATTTTTTTATTTGGTCTGAATTATCTAGAATGTTTATTCTCTAGAAGACTTTTTTTTTTTTCTTACGTGTGGTTCTTCCTTTGAGTCAGGTAGCCTTTCCTGCTAAAATTGCTGGGTATTTAACTGTAAATAGAAGAACATTGAGTCTTAGTTACCTGCTGGGCTGTATTACTACTACTCATTTTACTACTTTACTTATTTGTATCTTATTATGTTACTTTTTGTCATATTGCTATTCTTTAAATTCTTGATCCAAAATGGGGATATAAAGGCAGCCCACTAACTCTGTGAGTGAAGTAAGATTCGTAGTTTTAAAAGTGCAGGAAATCCAATCCTGAACCAAAAGTTTGTGTTTTGCTGTGCACTGTGAAATGCTGATTAAAAAAAGTATGGCTGTATAGCAGACTAGGACAGTTTTCTGGGTACAGTACATAAGTCATAGCTTTCTGTGCTGTGTTTGTCACCTTCTCTTCCAGTGAATTAATGTGATGTGCCACCATTAAACACTTAGGGTATGCCTTAATAAGCAAATGGGTGTCTGTCCTTCATCTTGTGAGCACAATTGAATGAATTTATTATGATTAAATAGTTTTCTCTTTAGTTTGGTCAGAGAACATGGCTTCAGGTTTTCTAGCCTGCTCCTAAACAGTGTTTTTCAATCATACCGCACCCATTTAGTTGAGCAAACGTGACTAAAGAAACCCATTCAGTTTTTGCTCATTGAAACCCAATGTTGGAGAAATTAGTTGGAAAAGGGCCTGAGGATGCCGAGTTCAACCTTATTTACTTTAAAGTCAATGGTAGCTTTGCTGTTAACTTCCACAGGATCACAAACATAGTATAAGAACATGATTTCTCAAGCTATTTTGCTAATTAAAAATTGATTTTTGGCTTTGTGTGGATTAAAGCTGCTAGATAGAAAGGTGTGGGTGTTTTTGTTTCCACACTGTAAGCCCAGTTGCTGTACAGCTCCTAGAAGAACTGAGCTGCAAATAGTGATAAATCTAAATCTACTTTAAAAACAACAAAAATACTGCCAACAGCTGTGTACAACAGCTATGTATACAAATGTCTGGTATCTGCAGAATTTCACTGACTTTATTATAAGGCACTTAATAACACCACTGAAATAAATGTTAGCTACTATTTTTTTTTTATGCAAAGTCCTAGTTCTGACTGTATATATTTTCTTTTTTTTTTGTTAAAATTCCGTAGCTTATTAAGTTCTTTCCAGACTGCCAATTTTCACTGTCCACGATGATTTAAATGGGTTATTTCTGAAGGGAAACAACAAGCAATTGTTGTTTCCTCCTCAAGTGGAAAAACCTTCCAGTTGACAATAGTCTGCTTTCTAGAAACACTGATGCAAGATGTTTCTCCCTGCATCTGTCCAGTGGTGTTTGGAGTCTGAGTAGATTCATTCTGATTCTCAGCTGTTCCAGTAAGAATTTCTAAATGAAGAACTCTTTTTCATGACCTATTTTCAGTTTGAACAACGTGTTGAGGTTCGTAGCTAAACTTGGAGGAAGGTCTGTCTGGACCAAATAAACTTAAATTACCTCTTTACTGTTGAACAATTCTAGCCATTTCTTAAGTAGATTCTCAGGAATTAATTATCTTCATAATTTTTTAAAAATTATTTTCTTTTTTTTTTTTTGGTCAGGCAAGTGTGGGCTGTCCAAGTATGTAAGAAACCTACAAATCTGCAGTAGGAGTGAAGCATGTTAAGTGTGTTTGTGACTTGCAGGCAGTGAATATGAACCCTAAGACTGCTTAAATAACATTAAGTGAAGTTTTCCTACAGAGTTAAGTGGGAAATTCTCAGCTAAGCATTCATGCTTTGAGCTTCATCCAATGCGTCTACCATTTTACATCTCACTGTTTTTTCTCGTTATGACTTACACTGCAGTGAGGAGCACTGAAGTTAAACAACAGGATGAGCTTTCTGGTTGTGAGCTGTCAAGCAAGGGGACAGACTGTCTGGGGAAGCTCTGGACCCTTACGGGACGTAAGATGTTCAACATGCATCTCAGAAAAGTTTAGGTGTTCTTGATCCTGCTTTAGGTCAAGGATGTGGACTAGGTGCTCCCCTTAAAGCCCTGCCAATGCTATTTTCTGATGGTTCTGGCTTAGCCATGTTATACCTTATAGTGAGCACATCAGTATGGGTGGATGCAGTATAACAAGGAAGAGAACTTGACCCTAATGTAATGAACTTAAACCATTACGATGTATCTCTTTGTGTCAATCCAAGGTAGGAAATCCACGTGTCCTCTAATTTTCTACTATTGTAGATATATAATGAGAGGTTGAACTTGCTCAGATTATGTCATTCAACTGGGAAACCAAAACAATTCAGGTAAAAAGGTACTTTCGTCTCCTTATAATGCATAGAAATCTGATGCATAATGATATTTGGAGTTAATCAGTGAGACTGAAGTCCAGGATATGAACCTGTGTCATTATGTTGTTGACCATAAGCAGCATGTCCTTAGCTGATTGTCCCCACTGTAGAAGTGACATGTGGGTGTCCAAATACCTTCCAAAGAGTCATTTTGCTGTTGTAGAGTTATAGCACATGCTGTCCCTTTAAGTATCTAGTTTATAATACTGCTTTTTAATGATTCTGTTCTTAATAACTGGGTTTCTTAGCTTAAATAATGAAATAGAAGTAGAGTATGCAAGTTAACATCTATCACTGGCTTGTAGATGAAAGTTGATGAGAATCCTCATTTTGCAATTTTTCCTAGGAAAAATGACATTTTTCATATTTCCTGGAGCATCTAGCCTCTTTTCTATGCTGCTGTTCAGTAGGATGAACTAAGCTTTCCGAGATCAGCAAGAAAAGGTGTTTGCCCGACAGTAGACTATTAAAAGGATTAAAGACATAGCTAGCTACACATTTTACTAGAGAATTTTAATAGTGAAACATTCCTGTATAAGCTATTCTGTTGCTGAAAGTCCACAACCTTTTAATGTTCCTTTCATTATTTTCTATAATTTCACATCATATCTGCAGTTACCTAGAATTCAGAAATCCCGATGAATACTATCTAGCCTACTTTCATTCCTCGGCAGTGATCCTCCTGTGCGGTCTTACCTTCTGTTGACCTACATCTGAAGTGCAGCTGTGTGCTGAAAAACTGCAACCGTGTATTGGTAAGCATTGTGTAAAATGGACTTACTGCTCAACGTCCCCTCTTAGAGTGAAAAGTCAGAAAAAAATAATGTTACCGGTTTTTTCCTGTGAGCAGCTGGGAGGCAATAGTCTTACAAAGAAATAAAGGAATTTTGCATCGCATATTGTTCAAGGAGCTGGTTGTTGAGCTTCAGTTAGAAAGTGGAATTGCGTAATTGCAGCAAGTGTGATGTGGCAGTCATACAGGCCCTGGCAAAGCTGACCATCCCACCAGGGTGTGGAAAAAGCAATGAGAATTTGCCTGCTGCAGAGTGAGATCAGGCTGTAAACTTGGAAGAAAAATAGGACAATGTTATCCTTGAACTTAAGAAGGAGCTTATAATTTAATTAAAAGCAGCAAAGGATTTAATGAGTTGTAAAAGAAAACCCTGTCTTAATCCATATCCAGTTTTTGGGGAGATAATTGTGAGAAGTGAGAGAGGTGTGCCAAAGCCTAAAAGCAAGAATGGAAAATACCTAAGGAGAAGTGAAATGTATATCGTGCAGCAGAGGAAAGTAATTGTGAGAAGTTTTACATAGACCTTTCTATCTAGTGACAAAATTATCACCTTAAACACAAATGAAATTTATAGGCTTATAAATTTGCCCAGTCATGCAGAAACCAATAGACTGTAACTGAAGTTACGAGAAAGGATATATGACCCGGTCACATTGAACATGGACCAGTGTTTGTGTCTTAGCTTATACAGGGGGGGAACATGTTCAGTAAATACATCTGTGAGCTAGATGGGATTGCATCAGGAAGTGAAATTATGTGTTCTAGGATGAAAATAGCACACGCACACCCTCAAAAAAAATATGCAGAAAGACACGCTATCACAGAATAATAGCAACTGCTGTAGATAAAATGTAGAGAAAAAAGCCAACCAAAGTAAAAGCGTGGAAATAGTCTAGGACAGGCCACATTCTCAAAAAGGTGGTAAATGATTCTATCAAGCAATGGGTGAAATTAATATTTAGCATGTCTCACAAAGAATGTTATTACACGTTAACATGCTTAAGGAAAGGTAAAGGCCTCAGCCTAAAGCTTAAGTGTTTGTGCATCCTATCAAATAATTACTCTGTGGTCCTTCATATGGCTGCTATTTCCACAGTCCAGAAATAACATGTCAGAGTGTAATGTGTATTTTTACATGTTGAAAGCTGTTCTTTAGGCACATATTACTGAAGTTTAGGCTATTGGAAAAAATTGTGGATGAGTTCTGTTGTTCTGAAAAGGTGATGTATTCTGTGAGAAGTCCTATGAAATAATGTCAATGGCATGTTCTACCATTCAGTGGAGGAAAGGTATTAGAAGATAAATTTAAAGATTGGAAATCTCAAGATCTCTGTTTAAATGTATTTGAGCCTCTGGGTGCATGATCTTGTTGTGCAGCCATGGATGTAAGAGAATGCCCCTCTCTCCAGGGAAAAGAAGTGGAAGATTAGAGTTCACTCACTTTGGGACAGTGGATATGATGGATAATCATAGAATCATACGGGGTTGGAAGGGACCTCTGGAGATCATCTAGTCCAACCCCTCTGCCAGAGCGGGTCTACCTGTAGCAGTTTGCACAGGAACTTGTCCAGGTGGGTTTTGAATGTTTCCAAAGAAGGAGACTCCATCACCTCTCTGGGCAGCTTGTTCCAGTGCTCTACCATTCTCACAGTAAAGAAGTTCCTTTTCATGTTTAGGTGTAACTTCTTATACTCAAGTTTTTTCCCATTTCCTCTTGTCCTGTCACTGTGCACCACTGAAAAAAGACCAGCCCCGTCCTCCTGGCACCCTCCCTTTAAGTATTTGTAAGCATTGATTAGATCCCCCCTAAGTCTTCTCTTCTCAAGACTAAAAAGACCCGAGTCCCTCAGCCTTTCCTCATAGGAGAGATGCTCCAGGCCCTTAATCATCTTTGTGGTCCTTTTCTGTACCCTCTCCAGCAGTTCCCTGTCCTTCTTTAACTGGGGGGCCCAGAACTGGACACAGTATTCCAGATGGGGTCTCACCAGGGCAGAGTAGAGGGGCAGGATAACCTCCTTCGACCTGCTGGCCACGCTCTTCTTGATGCATCCCATGATACCATTGGCCTTCTTGGCCACAAGGGCACATTGCTGGCTCATGAGCATCCTGTTGTCCACCAGGACTCCTAGGTCTTTCTCCTCAGAGCTGCTCTCTAGCAAGTTAGCCTCAGAGAGATGGAGAAATGTCCTTACCTGCTGATTCACATCAACTCATAACTGATTTTCATTAGCAGTGGTCCAGCTAGATCCTTTCATCACACTTCTAATTCAGTGACCTGTAAAATCAGAGATGTCCGAATCAGTGTCGTAAAATCATGTATTTTATAAGTGCACATTACAGTTGATAGCATTCAGTTCAAGCTGAAAGTAAAAGGTGAATTTCATCTTGTAAGAAGTTTTTGAAAGGATTTTTTTTTTTTTTAAGAAAAGTAATATGCAAACGTGATTGAGGTTGGCAATTAGATACAAATGCTTGTCTTCTGGGAAACTGGAGTAGCAACCAGAATGCCAAAGGCTGTCCCCTTCTGACCTCCCTCAAAAGGTTATAAAAATATGAGTATTCTGAGATCCCTGAGTGCTGGTATTTTTGGCTTTCATGGAGATTAGTTGATTTAATTATATTTAATTTATTGATTGAAATAAATTTAATTGATTTAATTATATTTAATTATAGTACTCAGATTCTCCTTCAGAGTACTTTTGATTTATCAACAACTGTTGAAAATATTTGTTATACTCAAGATGAAATACTGTCCACGGAGATGAATGGCAGTGTTGCTATGGTCTTCACACAAACTGATCTCTTATCTGCTAGACCCTCCTCTAAGCAGTTATTATATTGTATTAAAATAAGAAGTCAATGAGCCAAATTTTCAGTGACAGGGTGAAATATTTCTTAAATTAGATCTTTGCTCATTAATATATTAACAGTGCAACTGACTTCAAAATAATGTTAAGTTTGCTCAGTTAAGTATTCAGAAGCCAGGAAATGGCAAATCTTGGTCTTGTGGATGTGTAACATTACGGTTCCTAATTAGATTGATGCATACTGTTTCTCAGATCATGCCATGTGATGTTTAACTGGCTAATTTATTCATTAGATCGTGTTTTCAAGCCTTTGTTCTTTGCATAATTTGAAATATGTGGTTACGTACAAAAATAATCTATATATAATATATAGAATTCGAATAAAGTGAGAAGACAAATCAGTTTTACAGGGAAAAATACAGTTTATCTCTGTATCTTTTATATACTTCTTTAAATTCCTGCAAATGAATCTTCTTCCCCAGATACTTTATATAATGATGGTACGTGTGCTATGCTTTTCAGTCTTTATATCTTGTTTAGGAAACACCCCTGTGATTAAAGAAAATTGAGATTAAATGGTGAAGATTCACACTTGCATATATGAGAAGTGGATTTGTTCTGCTTCTTTCCTCTTTATTCCCACAGTCCTGCACTAGTGGTTTTTTTGGATCTCCAACATCTTAAAGGGGGCAGGGGGTAAAGGTGGAATTCGCATTTACATTTTATCCATATTTTGATATGGATTTTGACCCCACAGTGATAACGGCAAGGGCTAAATATACTCTGTATATAATGGATGACTTTTTTTTTCCAGTTCTGTTACTGCACTGGTGCTGGCTCTTTGATGCTTGCAATTCTAGTTTATTTGGGGCTTGGGGGGGAATCTAAACCAGAGCCGAACTCAGATATCCTTACTCAGTAGTTTAGAAAATTTAAGAATATGCCTGATTTGAAGCTACAGACACCTTATTCTTAAGTAGAATCACACTGCTGCTTTAGATATGTTCATGCCTGTGATTAAAAGCCTTTTGCATATGCATCCATCTCCTTTAGCTGTTCTGCTGCTTCTGTTTGAGAATAACAGTGCTGTCAAAGTGACAAAATGCTGGGGTGTACTCCTAAGGGAAGTAATTGTAGCAACAGAGAGCAGAAGGTAAAATTATCATTTGTTTGCTATTTTATAATGCAGTACCAAATATTTATTGCGGTATTAGTAAAAAAGCCACAAACTTTATGTAGATTTTAGAATATGACGATAAATGAACTCATATTGCAATGAAAAGCTAGGTTTTCATGACACCCAAAAGAAATCTGTTTTAACAATGGTTTAGTCACAGTACAAAATATTCAGGATGCAGTAATATGCCGTCTTGTTTTATACAAAAAAAATTGGTAGTTCTGTCTATGGGTATTACAGGTTTGGTTAGACTGTTCCCAGGCTGAGCTCTGACTGTCAGGGCTGACTGTATCGGAAGGCTGTGTCAAAGGTATGTGATGTTTTTCCTGTTTTGGAAAAAGTTGTCTGAAGGATGGCCTCAAAATCTGTATATTTACCTGAGGTATCAATGTAAAGGAATATTTTGCTCATCTGCAGTTGTTTGGGATAATCTGGGCTGTAGCAGTAACAAGTTTGATCTTTCATGCAAGGAGAGAAGGGCACCCCACGCACTTCACAAGAGACAGCTGTGGTTTTGCACCTCTTACTCCTTGTTTTCTGTATTGCCCTTCATGCGGTGTACACCTCTGCAGCAGTCAGTCCAGCCCTTGAATGTGCCCACTGCAGGTAGTTGTATTTGTTCAGCTCATAAATGACTGACTTTAAACAACACACTGGTGAGTTCTTGCTGCCTTGCAACTTAATGCATGCAGTGATTATTCTTCTTTGAACGGGTACAGTCACAGGAAGGACCTTGGCCCCGTCATGTTTAGTGTCCATACATGTGAAACAATGTGTTTGTTCATACCCAAGTGGGCAGTGGGACAGTGCTCAGTGTCTGATAGACACATCTGCGTGGCCCGGGCAGGCTGTGTGCCATGGTAGAGCAGCCCAAGGCTCCATGCGATGGAGCAGTCCCGTCCGTTCCCCCATGGAGCAGTGTCAGTGATCATCGCTCTGATGGCTGCCCTCTGTCCCATAACGCAATTAGCAGCACTTTGGTGGGGGGAAGAGTTTGTATCTTCATGGGAAAATTAATATAAGAGATAATGCTTCGCATGGCCAGGTTTCTTCTAGCACTGAATGGTTGTTCTGGTGAATGCAGGTCAAACACAAGAAGATTTTTGTGGTGGAAAAGTCCAGGAGATATATTTTCTACTATACAGTCACGTGTGGGTGCTGGAGAGCTTGAGCTAGTGTGGCTTAGTGATGGCTGCATTGGGTTTGTTCTCCTCTTCTACAGTCCTCTGAAACCTTACCTGCCGCTGGTAAAATTTTGAGGTGTAACTTAACAGACATTCAGTGTGATTTCAGTACAGAGACAGTTTAAATACTCTGATCTGGGATTTTTCTACCCGGTTCTACAGATACTCATGGCTTTGTTGATAACATGCATGGCCCTTAAGGTGAGGCAAGGGAAAAAAAAAAAAGGCCTAAATAGGAGTAAGCGTGTAGGTTCATATGCAACATTAAGATCCATATGTTGAAGCATGTTATTAATTGATAAATTCATGTTTGATGAAAGCTTTAGTGAACATTCATGCCAGCTCTTCATGTATGAGTCATGCTCGTATACTGAAACTGCCTGCACAGGAGAATAATGCTCAGATCTATGGACCATTAACGACTTGATTGATGCCTTGATTAAATTTGGTGTATTATACTAATACAGTTTACAAAAAATCAACAGAGATACATCAAAATTCTCTATATTTTATTAAATGTAATTACTTTCTATGCTTTTTTTACCTGCTTCTGATATTATCTTATAGATAATTCTGTTGAAAGAATCTGCTTTCAGTAAAATTCAGGAATTAAAAATATTCACCATCACATACCAGTAACATGCTCCAAAGTACATTTACCTTACACTTAATCGGTCTGTATCCAGTAGGAAAAATCTTGATTTTCAGATCACTGGGTTTAAGCACTTCTCTATAAATTTCAAATGAAAATCTTTTTGAGTCACGAAGTATTTTTCAAATATGTTATACTGGAAGTTTTGTTTTTAGTAGCTTGTATCAACACAATGAAAACGTTTCAGGTAGGACAGAGTAAGTGCTGTAAGCAGTAGTAGGTTCCAGGTTGTACTCCCAGATGGGGGCAGCATTGCTTTAAAAAGAAAAAAGAATAGGGCAGTCCTGGACTGGTAATTAAACTCTTCACTCTGAGGAAGTAGATGGGCTCCCAAATCAGACTAATAGATCTGTGAGTTAATAACACGTTAGTCAGATCAGCATGCCTCATAATCACTGCTGTTGATCCATTTTTCTGTCTTTATACAGTAAATTGATCTTAACCAAGGATTCATCAGAGGAAACTATTATAAGAAAAAGAAATTGAGGAAAAATAAGAAAAATAACCATGCATCTTTCATCTTTAGTCCTAGTGGATAATTTCTGCTTAAAACTATGATGATGTTGTTAATCCTGTCGGGAAATTAATTCTTAGTGTTGCAACTTAAAATATTCTTCACGTCACTGTGTGTTTCTCCAGTATTTCTTATTGCCAGTAACTGATTATGTAAAAAGTGGCAAGAAACGAGGTTGGGGCTGTAGAAATTGAAGGTGACAGAGTTTACTGCCAAGAGCCTGCAAAAGCATTGGCTTCTGGCCTTTGTCTCTGGTGGTGCGTTTTTGGGTTTTCCACAGCAAGAGAGAAATTTTTTCTCTTTTGGTTAGGCAGGTGTTTATGCATACTCACTTACCCCCTCTGTCTCAGAGGAGCACTGCGGCAGATGGAAAATCATCTTTATTAATCCTGGAAAATGGGGAGTACATTGAGCAAGTGGCAGTTTGCTCACTAAAAGAAAAAAAAAAAGACAATTAAATTATATTTAGAGTGTGTTACAGGTACAGCTTAGACCAATTTCAAATTCTGGCACTTATTTGCTTTGGAACTAGATCATCATAATTTTTCTTCAGTTCATAAAGTTTAGTTGCATTGTCAGTGTTTCCATGGTGTAAAGATAAAAGCTGCACAAAAAGTTAATGAATTTCTCAGAGCAATCAGAGGTAATTTTTTTTGCAGCTTTTTTTTTTTTTTTGTGGCTAGAGCAAAGGGTAGAGTGAAAGCAGACATCCCATTGCTGCTCCTGCAGAAGTGCTACGTTGAGACTTGAAACCTGCTGCCAGTTGCTTGTTTGTTTGTTAACTAGAACAATCTGTTTCTGTTTCAGTCTCAAAATCATAGAATCATAGAATTGCTTAGGTTGGAAAAGACCTTTAACGTCACTGAGTGCAGCCATTAACCCAATGCTGCCAAGCCCACCACTGCTGTGTCAAGCTGTTCCAATGCTTGACAACCCTTTCCATGAAAAAATTTTTCCTAATACCCATCCTAAACCTTCCCTGGTGCAACTTGAGGCCGTTTCTTCTTGTCCCATTGCCTGTTTCTTGGGAGAAGAGACTGTGTCGTGTGTGTGTCGTCCCCCCCTCCCCCCCCCCCGGCTACACCTTCCTTTCAGGGAGTTGGAGAGAGCGAGAAGGTCTCCCCTCAGCCTCCTTTTCTCCAGGTTGGACACCCCCAGCTTCCTCAGCCACTCCTCACAAAACTTGTGCTCCAGACCTCTCACTAGCTCTGTTGCCCTTCTCTGGACACGCTCCAGCACCTCAGTGTCCCTCCGGTTGTGAGGGGCCCAAAATTCGACACAGCACTCGAAGTGGGGCCTGTTGTTCCCCGGATCCTTTTTCTGTCCCTTCCTGTACATGGGTGTTACATTTGCTGACCTCCAGTCAACTGGGACTTCCCCAGTTAGCCAGGATTGCTGATAAATAATGGGAAGTGGCTTGGTGAAGACTTCCACCAGCTCCCTCAGTACCCTTGTGTGGATCCCACACCCATAGACTTGTGTGTGTCTGAGTACTGTAGCAGGTCGCTAACCATTTCCTCTTGGATTGGGGGGGCTTCATTCTGCTCCCCATCTGTGTCATCCAGCTCAGGGGGCTGGGTACCCAGAGAACAACTGGTCTTACTATTAAAGACTGAGTTAAAGAAGGCATTAAATATCTCAACCCTTTCCTCATCTTTGGTCACTGTTTTCCCCTGCATCCAATAAAGGATGAAGATTCTCCTTATCCCTCCTTTTGTTTCTAATGTATTTATAGAAACATTTTTTTAGTTGCCTTTTACGGCAGAAGCCAGGTTAGGTTCTGGTTGGGCTTTGCTGTAAAACTTTGTGCTCATGTATACAACCCAGGGTATATTGGCATAGATTTTATAGATTGGCTTAGATTTTATAGATAGATATTGGCAAGAATTAAAAAGAAGTCTTGTTTGGATGTATGAAAGCCTGCAGAAGTGTGTTTTATCATGGATGGAGTTGTGTTTATGACCAGCAGGAAAATTGTACATTTCCCCTCAGAGATGCCTGCGTTCATAATTTGTGTTACCATTTTTGTATGAGAAGAATCCCACCGAAGCGCTCATGGCAACATCTTTCAGGTTTGTTATGAGCAGAGACAAGGTCAACAGAGCAAACACCCTCCTGCTTCCCCCCAAATTTTAGTGTTAATAAATTATAAAGGTGTGTCCTCATGTCAGATGCTGTCTGAGAAAACTCAAATGCTTCATGTCCTTTGCCCCACGTTTTCATTGCCTGACTGAATATTGTTCAGGTTGAGAAATGCCACCGTGTGCTCTGGGCCAGCTCACGTAACGGAAGCTCATGTGTCTCTGGTACAGCGAAGGGGACCGAGGTCTAGATGACTGAATAAGGCTGAAATCTTTCTGGATGGCTGAACAGAATAACTGTTGGATTGCAGATACACAGGATTGCCTGCAGCAGGTGTAAAATTACACTATGTTCAACCTTTGTGCGAGAATTGCAAGAAGAGTAGTTTTGAGTTGCAATTAGGAGGAGAATAAATCAAAATACTTCCTAGAGAGCGAAAAGCTAGAGGCAAGTTATGTAGTGAGCATGTTCATCTTGCTTGTTTCATATCTGTGTCTGCATTGCTGTGAGAGCCGTAATTGCAGCATGCCAAGGCATACCTGAGTGACCTTTATCCAACTCAGCTGAATGCTGGTGCCTCAAGGCCGTGGTAGTACTGACTTTGGAAAGGGAGGGAACATCCACAGAGATAAGTGACTTCCTTTTTAGTGAAAATAAGACTAAAATTGTGAGAGTAGGGTATTAAAATGCAAATTACTATTCTTTAAAATGATACATCTGACATTAAACTTGAGAGCCGTCTCCCTAGTTGGGTATCTTATGTGCACATTATCCCTAATATGGCTTAATTAATAATTCTGCTATTCATGTGGTCACCGTTAGAAGTGTTCTCAAATTCTCAGAAATTACTCATGCAGTAAAAGATGAGTCTGAAGGGACAGCATTTCTTCTTTTGCTTAATTATGGTAGAATGGCTGAGGTTGTAAGACCAGTTTAAAAAACTAATACTTTTTTTGATGTGCTATCCTTAAAAGCAAGCAAATAAACAAAAACCACAAACCGTTTTGTTTTGCATTGGCTTCGGGAATATGCTTAAGAAATAAAAATCTGCTGCATATATTTCAAGAGACTGTGTGGCTATGTAGATCTGTAAAAAATGGAGGACTTAGCAGAGCACTAAATATTAATGTACATAAGAACAATATTTTCTTGTGCTTTTTCATGGTAGATGATTTAATTGGAAAAAGTAAGCTATTAAACAGAAATGGTTGTTTTGATTACTCAAAATACTCACAATGTTTTATGCATGCAGGTTGATTGCAAGTGTCATGAATATTTTATTTTTCAATTGATATTAGTCCATTAACCAAAATATTTGTCTACTTGGACATTCTTTTTAAAATAGTAAACTAGCTGTTTCTGTGCAGCTGCGTTTCAATTTCTGCATTGAAATACTGTTTACAGAATAAACATGCTTTATCAGGCTTATCCTGGTGAAATTCCATTGACACTGGCCATGCCTGGCTGTTAAAGTCAACCAGGTTTTACTGCACGCGATTGGCTCTGCAGTGACCAGGGATGAAAACTAGCGTTACGTTCTTTGTGGTTTCGGGATGAGAATAATATTCACTGATGTATTTAGCAGATAGATGGAAAATCAGGTCTTATTTGCAAAAAGTAAATTGTGCAAAATGTAATTTTTTAAACCATGTTTGCTGTATTTCACACTTAAAGAAGCTTCTGTTTGGATGGGTTGGTTTTTGTTGGTGTTTTTTTTTTATTTGTTTGCTTGTTTGTTTTGGGTTTTTTTGTTCAGAAAATCTGTGATACCAAAGCATAACAAATTGTTTAGTTAAGACAAAGACAGGTTATGAAGAAATCTATTTGCAAGGAAGATATAAATACCTTCATATCTTTAATTTACTATATGTTTAGCAGTTGTAACCTATATAAATCCTGGTCAGGAGATAGCAGAAGAGGTTTGAATTCTGTCATAAAGCCTTTTGTACTCAAATACACTGGGCCATATGTGTGGGAGTGGGAGCAGTATGTTGTATTTAGACCTTCTATGTCATCTTTAAGAAAGAAGTAGATTTTATGTGTCTTGTATTTTTTAAGCTTCCAGCTGGTTTCTTCTTTTCATGAAGTGTACAAGACAGAGCACTGGTCCTTTCAAATGATGTCATATTTTTGGTAACAAAGTGAAACTGAATGTGTCAGAGATACAGCGTGATGGTACCATGGCATTGGGAAAACTATCAGAAAGTGAATTCAAATAGAAAATACCAGGGAACTTCAGGTGGAACCTTTTTTATCACTGTGGGCTTAATAGTGTTGGTATTAAGCAGGTATGAATCTGATCTGTATCCTTGCTCCCAGTCAGGGAGAAAAAGGCATTGAGATGTGGGAAATCTGGATCCAGGTGAGTGACCAAACACTGATTGCTCTTCTTGGCTAGGTCTCTCCTTAATGTTACGCGAAACTTTTTGAAAAACATCTGTTTTGTCCTCACGTAGAACAAAGTAAACTTCTCGGTCTTGAAGCCTTTTCGCTAAACTGGTATATTTATTTTCTGACCTGCCCAGTCATTTGACCCTTGTGGTTACTTTCAGACTCCCCCCAGGACAGCATCCCCTCTCCTGAGGGCACTGAAGCTGGACCGTATCTTATTGTTTCTTGTATCTTTCTCTTTCAGCAACACAGGCCTGTGTCCTAGGTTGCTTCTACAGCTCTTTGCAACCTTTCCCCATTCACTTACTGGTACGGAGAGCTGCTCAGGGGGGAAGAAAATAAAAAAGCTCCTACCCCATTTACCATTGGTCCCAATTACAGTCTGTATAAAGTACTTAGTCTGACAAACTCTTTTTGTATCCCCTAGGTGGCAGGCAGTAAAAGCCTCAAAAATGAGACCCTTTGTTACCAGAATTTTGGGCGACTAAACAGATTAAATGAAAAAGTATTTCATAGTAGTTGGCTTTATCACACTAATGCAAATATCCTGGGTCACTGTGGATGAGTTGCAATCTCTTAACAGTAAAAGCTATGTGAAAATCCTAACCTGTGCAAAACTTACTTCAAGGAGGGTTTTTTTCTCAAGGCAAAACTCAACCAGATGTTTTCAGGAGGATTTGCTCAGGTTCTAAAGCTCTTTCAGTCTGCCTTAATAGCGTACACAGTGACATTGATGCTACCTACTTGTGCTATGCTTATTTCACTGGTTAGTATCTATCACATCTGCTAAGTAGACAGAAGAGTCATGCCACTTAACTTTTTACAATCTCAAAATTAGGTTTTAGGAGACTTTGTTGGCTTCAGAAGCTATGAATTTGAACCAAACTTGTTAACCTTTCCTAAACATATGTTCCACTTAAACTCTAGAGCATTTTGAACTGTTTCACTTTTTGTAAGAAGAAAAAAGGCTGAGATGTACTTTTTGTATTTCACCAATTTCTAGCATGACGATTCATTTTTTTAATCACAATTTTCCTATTCTGATCTTACCTTTCCATCTTCTTCAAATTATAGCAAATGCTTTGCAGGACTGGAGAAGAATGGAGTGAAGGTTATATTAGGGAGTATCTTTTTTTTTTTTTCCCCGTTTTTCTCTTTTTTCCTTGGACACTTATAACAGCATTATCATTTTGTGGTCTAACTTGACTTAAGAGTGAGGTAGACAAAAAATTTCTTAAGCAGTAGCTTCTCCAAGAATGTGAACTGTCCATAGAAACCAATCCACTAATTTACCCAGTTTCTTAGTTTCTTACCCAGTTTTTTACCCAGTGAACACTTCCATGCCACAAAAAAAGATAATTTGAAAAAAAATCTTGTACATTACTAACTAACATTTCTTATAGTGATAAATACCAGATGTGAAATAGGGAACTTCTCTTACTTTTGATGGTCCTTGCTATAGACACGCAGATGTTTAACTCGGTGGCAGTCTGTGTAATGCAATCATCGTAATGTAATCATTAAATAGTTCTGGGTTCTCACTGGATTTTTATGGCCTCCTACAGTATCTAATTAAGTTTGGGGGTTTTTAAATGTAAACCTGCATCTCTCTCTATACATAGAAGAATGGAAGGCAAAAAAGCACAGAGTTCAGAAATGACATGATTTGCTTGCAAAAAAAGCAGCTATTTAAAACTACAAGATGATGGTTTCATAAATGAATGTCACAGTAGGAACATCGTCGTCTAAGGACCTTCAAAATTTTATTTTCTTATTTATTTTTATTGGTGAAGATAATGAGATGAATATCTTCTACATAAAAAACTGTATTGCTCTGAGTGCATCTCTTTGTATAAGGAGATTTAACTAAAACTTGTCTTCAGCTTTTGAAGGAGGCTCAGTGGTATGGCCTTTGATTGGCTTATCATGGAGCATGCACTACTATGTAGAGCCACGTGGAGAAAGAAGTTTATATGATGCCTTGAAAATGTTGAGAAAAAAGTAATAGTAAAAGTTGCTATCACATTTTTCAGGGTAAATTTGTGCAAGGATGATGGCTGTTAAATTCAACCCATATGTAGAGCTGCTTTAAGTCCAAACAAGTGTACAGCTGCATTTCATGTCAAGTACACCCAGAGTTACACCACCTGAGAAGAGCAAAGGATTAGACAAATGCTGTCCTTGTCCTTGCCTCTGTTGGTCCTTGGGGCGGGCGTTACAGCTACCAGGGTAGCTGTTTGGGAGCCTGGAATGGGCAGAACTCTATGCCTCAGATGTTGCATTCCTGTCTTTCCGGCTGTCTTCCTCTAGATGAAAACAAGTATTTCTTTTCCATAAATTACAGACTTGGCATGCTTTAAGGAGCACTTAAAAGCTTTGTGCTGTGTTCTGTTGTATTTCCTTACCCATCACTTCTTTTATTCTCTTAAGTGCAGGAATGTGCCCAGTCACTCTGGCAGATTAAAGGTGTTGTCAGTGCAGATCAGACTTGTCCTGGTAACNGTGGCTGTTAAGAGATTGCAAAAAGGATCTTATAAAATGGTTAAAATAAACATGGTATTTGAAAATAAGTAGATGTCAAATTCTTGATGTAGCTAATGATTTGAAGAGTTTTGAAGGTAAGAGAGTGGTGTTTGAAATGAATGCAAACAGCAATTATTTACAAAAATGGAAAAAACCAACAAAACACCAGTTGTGAATCGGCAGTCACAAGTCTCACCAGGTGTCAGTTCCAAGGAGCTGCTAATGAATTATTAAACTGAACTGTGGCCCTGAAAATAGATTTTAAGAAAAAGAGAGTGGAGAAAATTACACCTCTTGAAAAACCTGAAATAAATGTGACAGTCATCAACTTTGAAAATGTTGTGAGGATATTAGGAAGATACTATCTGATTCATGCATTTCTACATCAATTATATGGTTTAAAGCAAATGTAAAGAGGTTCCTAATCAGTTCTTTGTGCAGCTGTCGGGCTGCTTTTTACTTTATTCATTATTATACTTTTGGACTGTGATAGAACACCAGTGATTACAGGTAGAGACTTAGAGTGAAGCAAATAATTTGAAAGCACTGAATGACTTGAAAACAGTTAGGTATGTGCTAAATGGCATTTATCCTGGGACTAGGACTGGGAAAAGGACTCATGCTGAAAGTGTTTTTCTAAATGTTATAGGTTATTTTGTGGTTTGGTTGGGGTTTTTTCCCATAAAACACTTGGAATCTGGAGAATTAAATAATAAGGTTAAATGTCACTTCTTTTAAGAAACTCAGTATGACGCTTTGGACATGCCTATCTTTTCAGAGATAGTCTGAAAACCAAACCACATACGTACCCACTCTCACTCACACTGGGTACGCTATCTGTTTGGCCTGTGTGAAGAGTTGCACCGATAAGATACCAGTGTCTGAAATAATATTTCCATACACAAACATGTCGCTTTCCATCCATATAGGTTTAACCTGAATTTATTTTCTGTCACCTTGAAATAATAAGATAAAACATACCTCAGTGCAAGTTTTGAGTAAGAGAAAAATAACAGAGATAAAGTTTCTTGAGAAGACCGTAGTTGCACCATCAATGGGAAAAAAATTACCAGGGTGGTTCCATAGAGACGAGAATGTCTTATTCCCCCAGGGGAGTGACTGGAGATCAAAGAGGATCCTTATCTTCACATAAAAGTCTCTGCGAGAACACAGGCAGGTAAGCAAGTGAAGACCACCTGAGGGAGAGGGAATAATTACATGGGTATCAAGTTATGCCGCTTCTCCTCTAAAATTATGGAAGTTACTTGTGTTTGTGGGTATAGCGTGAAAAAACTCTGCAAGCAGTCCCAATAACTCTTTGCTTAAGGAGAAAATAAAACCCCTATGTTTTTGGAGAGGCTTGACTTTCTGTGCACGTGCATTGTCATTCTTACCTAAATGTGCACCTGTGATGTGTTAATGCTGGTTGGAATTGCCTTGCATGTGAAATTGAATAAAAGAGAGAATTGTAATGCCATGGCTTCTCTGCCGGGAGAAGCACTCTATGGTTCTTAAAAAAGTAAAGCCCAGAGTCCTATGGTTGTCACGGGCAGGAGTACAAATGTACAGCTTTCTCTGTGGCTGTGGTATCCTTTAAGCTTGGGTATCGTGATGCTCACAATGAGCTTCTTTGTGCTTAGCACTTTAGAGACGCCAGATACCAGTGCACCAGGACTGAGGTCTAAAATGAATGGAACAACAATTTCTGGCTAATATTCAACTAGCCCAGGTTCGATCTTTTTTCACAAAGCATTGTAGCGATGAACACTTCAGCTGAGGTGATAACACTTCAATTTTTCTGAGTTTTCCAATTTTATGACTAGAGGAATTGTTTTATCTTCCTCAGGAAAAAAATGTCCGCTGACAGTTAAAAAGCCTACCTCTTTCTTCTACTAGGGATAAAAGCCTGCACTGAAAGAGCAAAAAAGGCCAAGCCTTGTCCTGTGCATTCTCTTTCTAGTGTTTACTTTTCCCCTCACTTTCAGTAAATCTAAATTATTTTTATTTTTTTAGATGAAGAACAGTTGTGTTTTAGGAAAATATAAAACTTTAAATACCATTGAAAGTATTTTATTTTTAAGATTGTAACTGAAGTTGTCACACCAGCTGGTGAGCTCACAATGCCAGTGACTTTGTTAGGCTCTGTCAGTAGCACAGCTCATAACAGCATATTATACACGAAGCTGCTTGTGCTGCAGACTCATCTGCGGGAGGCAGGTGCCCAACTGTGTGGAAGTCTATAGGACTGGGGACTAAGGGTGCTGTGTTTTCTACCTACTACTTCTGTGTTCCCACATGTGCTGGTTTCAGATGTGTCTAGTACTTAAATTAGTATGTGGTGCTCATAACATTTGCTTTATGTACCCTTATTACTGTATAAATCTATATTACAACACTTTAGTTTTCTATAAACAGCTACATCCTGTGGTTAAAACAGCAGATATAACACTTAAGCAGAACAAAAAATCACCGTTAAAAAAAGAAAAGAAAAGTGAAAGATGAATAACTGATTTCAGGTTCCATCTAGTTGCTTGTATTTGCTCTGTAAATACAAATAATCCCTTCCTTTAAAATATTCTTTCCTCAACTGTGATCTTTGCAGCCGAGTGATACGTTTTATTTTTATTTTTTCCATGCTGTACAGGCTTTAATTTCCTGCCAAAGACATTCCTATTTTGCTGTGTTCTTCAGTGAGTTCTCCAAATGATCCATGAGATAGAACAAGGAAAAGGCTGAGAACAAGGAAAAATGTTTCTTCTTTTTTAAAAAAATAAATTAGTGACAGAAAAAATACATACATATGCACCAGAATGTGTAAAAGATGTGCTATGTGAAAAATGTGGATAATTCACTAGGAAATGTTATAACAGAAAGTATATACAGATCTGTCTTTTAGCTGCACTGATAGCTCCACAGGTAAATTTGGATGAAGTTTTGGGTTCTTTTTGAGGAAAACAAGCAACAAACCAAACCCTGAGCTTGACGAACTTTTTTTTGTGTGTGTGGTAGCAAAAATCTCAAATTTAATGGAGTGTTTTAAAATACAACTTGGTTTCTGAGAAGTATTTGGGTTTGTTGCGGGGAAGACTTTGTACCTCCTGTCTCAGGAATTACAACCAATGTATTAAAAAAAACCCACCTCAACATGTGTTAGCCCTTTCCCTGGCTCACCCCCATGATCTCCCCCCCCCCCCAAGCGGGGTATTTAAGTTCCTCAATACAAGGTAATAAAATCCTTTCCAGGCTTCTTCCACTATAACTACTGAAAAACTTCTTCCTCAATAATCTAGCTCCATTCTATTTCTACAAAGATAGGAATTTGGGCTGTTAACTGTGAAGACTTGAAAGAAGAATTTTGCTTGGAGTAGATGAAGAAATTACCCATGCAAAAAATGCCCCATTGTTTTAATTATCTTTGTGATTTGGTGGTAGATATTGCCATAAGTCCATTAGAAACTGCAGGAGGTAATTTTCTTCACATTGTAGAATACATATGACTCTTCTTCCTTCTATTTTTTAAATGATTTTTAAATTATCTCTGAGCATTGTCTTAGAGAGATGAAAACATGGGTTATTTATTCAAGTTCTCAGCAAGATAAGCCTACACTGCACTGATTACATGTGTTTGCTTTTGTTGTGTTGATCCTGCCAGTCATTGCACGCAGAACCTTCCCTGTCCTGGTTTTTTCCTCTCTCCCTGAGAGCATGGGTTCACGAGGCAGAACGAGCAAGTGCATCTCTTGTCCAGGCAGAAGGTGCAACTGTGAACTAGCTGGACTGTCTGGATGACTCCCTGTAGGCTGCAGTGTCCACCTCAGCACTTCTGAGAGAATGAACACAGCTATTCCTACATCTGCTATGCGCAATATATGCCGGTGTGCCTTCTTTTGCCCTTTTCTATGGAAGCTATTTTTCTTTCACTGCGCTAGGAAGAACATAGATAGAGATGCCTGAAAGCTGAATTCCACATATGTAAATATGCAGCTAAACTACACAGTGGATGGATGGAGATTCTCATTAGAAATGACATTTTCTATAGGTGCTTCTGACACAAGATATAAGTATATTTTGAGGCTAAATATTGTGATCTGGAGTGCAGCTATGGCATGCAGGGTTGTATTTTGGATGATGATTTTTAAGAGGAAAATTGTGGTAAATGCTTTAATTTCAACCCTTTTGGTCTCTGCAGTGGAAATGTTCTCGGTGCTGCTGTCTTTCCTGGTTCTCAAGGCTATCAAAAGGCAGAAGGAACTAGGTAGTGTCCTAATCACTGTTCGGACATTGCTGTATGTTGAGTACATATACACACCTACGCATGCTTTGTCTCCGCAAGTTCTTGCATGAATTTTTGGTACTATGGTACTGGAGTACATGTTACCGTAGCCATGGGTGCATGTCTTTACCTCCATGGGCTTTCTGCCTATAACCAGTTCAGAGTGATAGACCAGTGAGACCAAGTGTCTTCCGTACTCTCTTTTAGCTTTTCTTTGCTTCCAGTTGCAATTCAATGTATAGTATGTTTTCTTATATCAGCTGTGAGACAGAAACGTCCAAGACCCCTTTTTTTTCTTGGTGGGGGGGAGGGTGTTACCAACTATATCTGCAGTACCAAGGGACTACTAACTCAGGGGAGTTCTGGATTATAGTTCACAGATTGTAATTATTGAAAATAAAATGTCGTGTGTTTGTTGCTTTTCACCTTGGGTTTCGATGTACCCAGGGTTACTTCTCCTGGATAGATTATAGAAAAAGGATGATTAGTCTGACTTCATAACAGGATACACAGAAGTTGCATTCCCATGGCGTGTCCTAGGTAATATTACTTACAAAAATGACCAATATTAACTTTAGAATTGCCAATGAGAAAAAATTAACTGCATGTTTTGGAAACCATTCTAAAAGTCTTTGCTCTTAAATGTCTGGATCGGTGGGTCTAGTGGAAATCTTTTCTATTGCGTTGTAGAGTTCATTATCAAAGTTTCCTGCAACTTTTTATTTAGTTTTTTCTTAACTGGCTTTTTGGTTGTTCTCCTGGCATCTTCTATATTGTCTGTTTTCTGGTACTGGAATTGTTCCTTATGGATCGTCTCTGAATCCTTTCCAACTTACGAATTTTAACACTATAAGACACTGACATGATTCCTTTGCTTGTGCTCACACAGACTGCAGTAATCTGATGGCAAAAAGACTGGTCAGTCTTTTCTCATTGGCTAGTGGAAGGTATTGGTGTCTCCCTCACCACTGTTCTGCTGTATTTTTAAGGAGTTAAGTAGTTAGTTATAACCAAGTGATTGCTAGAGTTAGCACAATCAGTCATGTGCTTATACATCCTCAGGATCTGGGCGTTCGCTCTGCTCTCCTCTCCTCTGAATAATAGGGCTTTGTACTGTTTGAAATGCCATCTTTTTTTTTTTCTAAGAGCTGTTTTTGTTTCTAGCTTTATTGTTTTCCAGTTTTAGTCATAAATCCCTTTTTCCAGATTCTCCTTGACCCTCAGCATTTTTCATTTATGGGCTTCCTAGTTTCTTCTTGACTAATCATCATGTATTTTTTTAATAGCCTGAAGAACTTTAGCCATAATGCCATTTTTAATCTCATTTTCTGTTTCCAGCATGCATTTTAGTAATCCTCTTTTCTTATACTACTTGCAATTAATGTATCCCATTAGTGTCCCCAGCTATCAATGTTTCATTTGCTCAAAGGATTAATGCTGAAAAATGTATTAGCACTAATACACAGTAAATGAAAGGGATTCCACTTATGCCTTTGACTTCAGCATGCTCACTGGAAACAAGGATGCTGTCTCTACCTGGAGTCCTAGCCAGAATGAGTATAAAACATAAACTGGGACTGTTTCTTCGTAGATGGATTTTCTCAAATGTTTGCTAAAACTAATTTCCAGCAGCAGTCAGTGTTCTCCTGCAGTCTCTCGAGAATCCTCAAGGTGATGGTTGTGCGTGCTTTTTGGTGATAGTCTTTGCCGAAACAGCTCGTAGAAGCAAAAGTTAACTGTAAGGGATGAACTATATTGTGTTGAATTAGCTTTATAGCTACAGTTTTGAGAGCACAGCAGAGTACAAAAATAGCTTTCTGGTGTGTTTGGGCATCTTCAGTTCTGGGCAGTCCTTGCCAGGGTCAAGACAAGCCACCATAGGGGTTATGCCTAGTGAGAACAGTTTGCAGTACCCAAAGTGTGTCTGTGTCCAAGCAGGCTTGAGTCAGTTCTGTGCCATCTTGGGAACTACATCACAAGATGTCATAGTAATTTGTTTCCTGGCCTAAATTGAATGAATATGTATATATACGTTCTCGTTGTCATAGAATCATCTAGGTTGGAAGAGACCCTTGGGATCATAGAGTCCAACCATCTACCCTACTCTAGAAAGTCCTCCCCTACACCCTATCCCTCAGCACCACATCTAATCATCTCTTAAATGCATCCAGGGATGGTGATTCAACCCCCTCCCTGGGCAGCCTATTCCAATGCCCGACCACTCTTTCCGTGAAGAATTCTTTCCTAATGTTTAGTCTAAACCTACCCTGTTGGAGCTTGAAGCCGTTCCCTCCCGTTCTGTCATTAATTACCTGTGAGAAGAGACCAGCACCAACCTTTCTACAGTGTCCTTTCAAGTAGTTGTAGAGAGTGATGAGGTCTCCCCTCAGCCTCCTCTTCCTCATACTAAACAGTCCCAGCTCCTTCAGCCTCTCTTCATATGATTTGTTTTCCAGCCCCTTCACCAGTTTCGTTGCCCTCCTCTGCACCCGCTCCAGCACCTCCAGATCTCTCTTGTGTTGAGGTGCCCAAAACTGGACACAATACTCCAGGTGTGGCCTCACCAGTGCTGAGTCCAAGGGCACAATCACCTCCCTACTTCTGCTGGTCACACTATTTCTGATACAAGCCAGGATGCCGTTGGCTTTCTTGGCCACCTGGGCACACTGCCGGCTCATATTCAGCCGCTTGTCAATTAGAACCCCCAGGTCCCTTTCTTCCAGGCAGCTCCAGCCACACTTCCCCAAGCCTGTAGCGCTGCATGTCTTCCATTGCTCTAACAGACGCTTTGGATGCCAGTGTAAAAAAAAAATGGCTTAATTTGTACTTGGCAGTCTCTTACCTGTGGCCATTACTGTTTTTCCCAATTCAGAAGGACAACACGCTATTTGAGAAATCTCTGGTTTTTTCCTGGGCTAATCAAAAACTGAAGTGTAAGGGTCTTTATTACTCATTGTATTGTATTTATGTTGTAGGAATGTCTTGAAATTGTTACATTCTTTGTTATGCTTTGCTGCTGACAGAATCAGTGTCTTTTATAATAGAACCAGGCCCTGCTGTTGATATTGGCCTGAACTTTGCTGGAATTCAAGTGGCATTTTCTTCACTGCCATTGCTTGGACTCTGTTGATCAACATGCCAGTGCAATTCCAGTTTCATAAGCTGTTGTGTTTGTAGTCGATTATAAACGAAATGAACTCAAACTGCATGAATTTTGCCAACAGTTTGCTCAGGTTTGTAGTTGTACGTTTCTGGAAGATAAGCTTCCTAATTAAAATACAGACTTTATTTGTAAAATATTTGTTACCTTCCTGCATACCGTATACATGTGGGATAGAAGGAGGATGCAGGCAGGCACAGGTTGGTCAGCCTCACCTCAGTTCCTGGGAAGAGGATGGCTCGGGGAATTTTATCTATTTGTATAAATATCTGATGGGAGGGAGTACAGAAGATGCACCCAGGCTCTTCTCAGTGGAGCCTGGTGACAGGACTAGAGGCAATGGGCACAAACGGAAATGTTCATGTAAGCTTTTAAAAAGTACCTGCATTGAGGAAGGAAGAAGAATTCAGAGGAAGACTGAAAGGTACTTACTCTCCCAAAGTTTATATATGTCTAAAGTTTACATGTTTTTAAAGATGTTTATGGGGTCTGCAGAGCACGAAAGTGTGCATGTGTGTTTCATTCTCTGACACCGAAAACTGAGGTGGTGCCTTCATTCAACCATTAGCTAAACGGGTAAGGCACGTGACAGAGCTATTCCTCCTTCTCTGTCAGTTACCAATACTTGATGCTTTGCCTTGTTCACAAGTACTTACTGCAGAATTGTTTCTTAAATAAACTTGAGAGGGACAAGACCATTTCTCTTTAGTGAATGCCATGATATATAATTTTGGGGAGCAGATTCTCATTCTTCTTAGTTTTTGTGTCTGGCTGGATTTCATAGGCAAGTACCACATTTCATATGTTGGGAATTTAGACTTTTCTTAGTACTTTACACAGTGTTTGAATGATTTCAAAGCCCTTCCATGGACAGATGTCAAAGTTGGCTTGGGTGTGCAGATATGTCATTTGGATCCTATTCAGAACCAGGACATGATGTGTTGCAGAAATACAGAATATTCTAGATAGTATTGTTGCATATTCTCATAGATGAGTTCTTTGTTTTGTCAGTCTTTCAGCTAGTTGTATTAAATAAAAATGTTTAGGGAGTTAATCTATTCTATTGCAAAATGAGTTGTTTTGTGAATGTAATCCCATTACTTAATAAGAAATAATTTTAAGGCAACCTATATGTGCAGATTATTACAGATCTTGCAGTTGCCACTAATTACCTGATACAAAGATAGTGCAGAATTTGTGGTTCTTGATGAAAGCTGTTAGCTGGGTGTGAAGGCAATGTTGTTTCATATTGTTCAATTACTGGTATGTTGACATTAGGAAATAATTGAAACAATATGGAGGTCACTTTTAATGGTCAGTTATTGTCTCTTGTCTTAACTCATTCCTTGAATATAAGTTGACATCACTTTCTGAAGCAATAAAATATCCTTAAATCATTGTGATTGTTCATGTTATTGTCCAATTAGCATTTGATTTTTTCATTAGATATGCTAAATGCCCTAGTTCTCATTTAAGACTTCTGTTGCCTTTCTCATTTTTGCTTCAATTTTTTTCTCTCTCTGCTAAACTTTTTTTTTTTTTTTGTAAAATCTGTTTTGAATACAGCCCTTTATGACTTGCATCTGATGTAGTTGCCAAGCCACTCTCCGTGATATTTGAAAAGTTATGGCAATCAGGGGAAGCCCATGGCGGCTGGAAAAAGGGAAACACTGCACCCATTTTTAAAAAGGGTAGAAAAGAGTGCTTAATGCTTACACAGAAATGCTGCAGTAATTCATCTTCATGATGCCTAAATTGTTTTCTGGACCTTGCTTCAAAGGGATGTGTAGTAAGAAAACTTCTTTCCCTGACATGCTGCCTTTCTTAATTGAGATCAAGAAATCATGCACTTCCAGGAAGTGGAACGAGGCAAGCCTCAATTAAATTTGTCATTTATTGCTAGTATTATGTTAAAAGCTTGTATTGGTCTGGTCTAGAAAGACTGATATTTAAAGGGAAAACTAAACAGTTAATGGCATTACTAAATTAACTAATATGGAAAGATAATGGTTCGTATTACCTGCAATCTTGATTACAGGAAAAGAGCAGTAGTTCTAGCATTATATATCTGTTTACGATAAGAAGCAAACTCCATTTTTTCCCCTTCCATTTTTTTTCCACTAAAGAAGAGGTAGTTTTTTTGTTGTTGTTCTAAAACTTTTATAATAGTCCTTTCTTGACCTTGTCAACATTGCTCAGAATTATTTTATCGTAACCTTTGTATCAGCAGTTTCAAATGAGGCCAGTATCCTTCTGTGTTTCTTCCTCAGGCATAGGGTGGCAGAGAGGCAGTATCTGATAAGGAATTTAGATTTCCAGGCAAAGTGAGAACAGTAAATAGCAGAATTTTATTTGTAGGTATTAATCAACCATGGAATTTGTTCAGTGTTGGCATAGTACGTTTGTGTCAGAATCAGTATTGCACCCAGATCTCCTCAGTCTGCATGTATTACCTTTGCAATATTTTTTCTTCTCTTACTTAAAATACATGTGCATATGCATGCACGTGTACACACACGTACCAACAGACATGCTTGCATTTGAAAAAAAAGTACAATTTCCAAGACATTAGATCATAAGGGCGAAAAAGTTATTCATACCGGTATATAGTTTTTTTGGACAAGAGTGATGTGGAGTAAGCAGACGCTACAGAACCTGACTGCTCAGGATTGTTCTATGTGCTGTGTAGCTACAGAGGGAGGGGATTTTGCCCCTCTGCTCCGCTCTGGAGAGACCCTCCCCCCAGTGCTGCCTCCAGCTCTGGGGCCACCAACATCAGAAGGACATGGACCTGTTGGAGCGGGGCCAGAGGAGGCCCCAGAGATGCTGGGAGGGCTGGAGCCCCTCTGCTGTGAGGACAGGCTGAGAGAGATGGGGGGGGTTCAGCCTGGAGAAGAGAAGGCTCCGGGGAGACCTTAGAGCCCCTTCCAGTCCCTAAAGGGGCTCCAGGAAAGATGGGGACAAACATTTTAGCGGGGCCTATTGTGATAGGACAAGGGGTAAAGGTTTTAAACTAAAACAGGGAACATTTAGACAAGACAAGAAATTCCTTACACTGAGGGGTGGTGTGGTGAGACACTGGCCCAGGTTGCCCAGAGAGGTTGTAGATGCCCCATCCCTGGAAACATTCCAGGTCAGGTTGGATGGAGCTTTGAGCAACCTGATGTAGTTGAAGATGTCCCTGCTCATGGCATGAGATTGGACTAGATGGTCTTTAAAGGTCCCTTGCAACCCAAACTATTATATGATTCTGTTTCACAACTCCTGTGAGAAATTGCCCCCCTGCTGAAGCTGAGAGTTGTTTTAGCTACACGAAAGCACAACTGCTGGTTTGTGCAGAAGAGAACCTTTTCTGAATTGTGGAAGAGATGAGAATCAGACATATCCACCTTTGAGTTTACAGTTCAAATGTTACAACAATTGAGACTGGCTTGTTATCATCTTCAGTTTCTGTACAGTTGATGTGTGACAATTTATTTTCTAGGTGCTGGTAATTTACCCTGAAAGTGTGTTCTTCCACTTGTTTTAGTTAACTGTTCCACTGTAAATAGTTGATATTTTGTTAGGTAGGCATAAACAAACAAATCCATTAATGAAGTCTTTTTATACAAAAATTATATTAAAAAAAAAAAAAAAGCTACATTTATGAAATGTATGCTTTTAACCTATTGCTTATGTCAGGACAGTTTCTTGGCAGAGAATTCAACCAGGAACCCATTAAAATGTTTAAAGGGTTATATATAGTGCTTATAGAATGTAATGTGCTATCTACATCCCTATAAAAGTTAAAGATTATAAACAAGTTTTTAAGTTCTTGATACCCAGGCTGTTGGTAGATATAAATTATTTCAGGTTTTGGCAAATGTGATTTGATCTTTGTGACAAATGTGGTGTAAATGGTTTTCAAGAGGGAGGTCAAGAAGTTCCCGTGTTCTACTGTATCATGGCTGTGGACAGAACCTTCTCTGCTGTCAGTTATTGAACATTATTGAACCTACCCCTGTGTGTTGTAATAACTTTCCAAAACTATACTTATCAAACCAGATTCTTCCTTCTTCCAGGCAGTTTATTAATGATCTAACCAAGCTGCAGGATTGTGTCTTGTCCAGGAATATTTTCAATTGTATTTGTCCAATGGTCAGATCAAAAGTTGACTTTGTGTATTAATGGTTTGCCCTAGAGGGTTTAGAGACCTGGATGAGCAATAGCAGCCATTCTACTAGATGCAGGAAAAGTGAAGCAAATATAAACCTTTCCCCTTTCTTTTCCATTTCACATTGGTGGAACAGGGTGTGTGATACGCAGCTTCTGTTCTGAGACCTACATGACTTCACACATGTAACTCTGGCAACCACAACCATAGTCTAAAAGTGGTTTGATGTGAGCCAGATGCAGGGAAAGAGAAAGAGAGGCTGGGAAGTTGCAAGCATTCTCCTTTTTACAGGAAAGAGGGACTCAGACTCTCCTGGTATTCCAAAATAACCACAGCCTCCATTTACAGTAGTTCCCAAAGTCCTTAGAAGTCTGAATTTTGGACGTTGTCCTACATTATTACAGATGTAATCAGGCATTGGTGTCAATACTTCAGATGTCTGTGAACAGTAATTTGGGCAAAACAAAACAAACATCCTTGATTATATGATCTGAATGCATTCGCATAAAGATACTCTAACTTTGCAGTTGAGTTATTGCACAAAAATCTTAGTATCTGTACAGCACTTAAAAAACTATTTTTCAAATATCAAAGTGATGCTTGGGGCTAAAAGACCTCTTGCTTATTTCCAATTTATAACCATATGCCTTCCTGACTCTTACAATAAGAAACATTATATTGCTCTGTCCATGCGGCTCTCTTGTAATTTATTTACCTGGGGAAGATCTGTTTTTAGATGCAGCATCTGGTTTTCAATGATTTCCTGCTCTTCGTCAGCTGAATTGACTGAACCAGAAGGAGGTCAAGTCTCTCGCCTGAGGTCATGCATTGAATGAATGCCTGAGTTTGGATTTAAAGTTAGATATGGAGTATTCCCTCTTGGTTCTTGACTGCTTGCAGTAAATACTTAGGGTTGAATGTCAGGTGTGTTTGGGAATAATCAATCTGTATTATGTGCAAGCAGAAAACGATAATGCTTGACCTGGTATTTACCAAGTACATACATAGTTCTTGCAAATGAAAGGCTTGAGTATTTTATGTAAACATACCAAAAGCACTTAAAAAATACTGTAAACTGGTAAATGAGGAGACTTATTTTAAAATCAGATAATGGCAAATTTAGCACAATGCTATTTCCTTTAATGGTAATCAGGTGAGAAGAAATCCCTGGTCTCAATAATAATTTACACTGCGTGCATCTTTATAGGAGTCTGAATTACAGGACCTTAGACATTTTCCTAGCTATTAGCATTTTCCTAATATTCTGTTTTCATAATTCTTTTAATTAATCTTTATGTAAGAAATTGTGTATCAGGAATGGGAGAAATTCAGTCTTTACATGGTTGTATTGCAAAACATTATTTGTGAGTAAGGGCATGGAAAAATTAGTTTATAGTTCACGGATATGAAGAAGTTTGTCATAGATGAAGTATAATTTGCAAAGATGTGTTTTTCCAAAAAAAAAAATAATGTGTGTCTACAGAGATGCTTTATTCAATTTGGAAAAAAGCCATTGATATTGTCATTGGGGCTATTTATGAATCAACTCAAGCAAATTCTGAAATACTGCTTCAATGTAAAACCTGAAATGTTTCTCACTCTTCTGATTTTTTTCTAGCTGAAATAGTGCTGTCATAGTTTTGTGCCATTATAACTGCAGTTTCTAGATGGAAACAGTTAATCTTAAAATGGACTCCCTTTACTGGCTGAAGTCAGATGGTCATAGAGCACCTAGGAGAGTAGCTGAAATGACAATCCAGTCTTAAAGGAGGTGGAATAATTGTGCTCCCAAGCCTTCTTGAAATGCACCTCACAATTCAGTCAGCGATAGCAGTTATCCATAATAGTCATTAAACAGCTGGGAATGTTAATGAGTTCCCTCCTGTCATGCAGAGGCTGAAAGAGCAGAGAAGCTGTGTCAGTCAGGAAAAGAGACACAATTCAATGAAAATAGCAGAAAGCCAAGGCAGGAATTATTTTGACCCATGACACTTTTTTATTTCCTTAAACTTTCTGACCTTACTTCTGGAGATAATGAAAGGGACCACTAGAAGACACGTACAAGAAGTTTTATCTTCGTTTCTTGGCTGTGGAAAAAGTGCCATGTTAGTAGTCCTATAAACACAGAGACAGAGGCTGGAATGATCTGGGCAAGACTCTATTTGTGTAATCAGGAGGAAAGTTGTATGTTTTTCCTGCTGCACCTCATCTGACTACGGGCTCTCTGTCAGTCTGTGTTTTTACTGTGGTTCTGTTAAAAGACTAGTATGAAACAAGCTGTTGCAGGCAGCAGTTAATTTGCTTGCATGGACTAAAAGACAAACATGAAAAAGTTACAGCCAAATTATTGATGGAATAGTCGGACAAGTTAGGAAAAGGCTGTTAAAAATCTGTATTTAACAGCCAGAACAGCTTTTTTCTTGGCATCAGTATTGTTTAGAAGGTACGGTTTTTTGACACGTCATTAATTTATAGACTCTTTCCAATTAATTTCAGATAGACTTCCTCATTAGCACTTTACTGAAAATGCTTGGATTTATATGGGAAGCATTTAGTAAACAAGAGAGCTTAGCGCGTAAGGTAGAAAGTCATCAGTTTGGCAAAGTTAAAAAGCTATTAGGTCATTCAGAAGCGACGTACAGGTTTTCCCTGTATATTCATTTGGACACAACTTGGAAATGCTTGCATCCTCTTTATATCATCACACTTGGACTCTGCCTTCCAGCAGAGACACGGGATACTCGGTTCTACTTGTATGGACAAAGCTGGAAGTGAGATAACGATGATGAAAAGCAACGAGCGGAACAAATAAATGATCGCTGTTAGTTAAAAATGACAGTCAAGTTACCAGAAAAAAAACATTATTCACATACTTCAAACATGTTTTGAAACAGATGTTTTAAGCGTATAAGAATGTTGTATTGAAGTTACAAGTAATAGGCTATTGCAAACCATTCACTGCCTCCATACTGCCACAACCAAGGTTTAACCTATAAAATGGTATTGACTTCAAGTATGAGTGGACTCGGACCCTTTTAACAATGTAGCTTTCAGTAAATAGAGTAAATAAATTCAAATACTGTATTTACACGTATACAAAACAGCCTTTATTGGCATTTTTTGAAAACCTCCTTTTGGGGCTGTTTGGCAATTGCTGCTTTTTTTTAAGGTCGCTGCAAGTTTCTGAAGCTTTGTATGCAAAGTTTACTTAACAAGAAGTCTCTTCCTTTGTTGCTTCCAATGGAGAAAACCCATGTGCTACGTATGTGCTCTGGGGCTGGGAAGCTGATAAATCTTCTCCTGCAGTGCAAGGTCGGGTTGGTGGATTCCCACCTGTTTGTTAATCAGCAGGTTGCACCAACGGAGACATGCCCATCCTCATAAAATGCACGGTGGTAAGTAAAAGGTCTGGGCTGGAGGAGTACAAATATTTCACTGTCCTGTATAATGTTAGTAAATACAAGGATCATATCTTTCCTTTTCAGTGTCTGCTTCTTGAAATGTTATTCTTATCTCTCCATCTTCTCATTTTGGTATGTAATTAGGCTTCTGAGCCTTATGGAATAGTGTGTACTAGTCCTTTTTTTCCTTTAAAATTATTTGCGCTCTCAAGACAGTAAGAGGGCGTGCTTTTGAGTACTGTTTTTATTGGCATTTTTTGCAGCACACTCAATAGTGTAACACTGTGCCTTGAATAGTCAAAAGTTATTGTATTGTAAAGTAAGTATTTTCAAGATGTTATGAGACTAAATTTGTACTCCAAGCTTTCAGCACATATCTGGCTGAAAGAAAGCAATTTCTTTATGGAATAATTTCTTTCTTCATCAATTATTAAGTATTTATGCTACTCCAGCAGTTGGATTTAGGGACTCATTATTTGATATACATAGAAAGAACTAAAGCATTGACAGTATGTGGTTCATAGAGCTGAACGCTTAGGATCACAATGACACCTATCTGCAAGAAGTGCATTCTTAACCTAGCTTCTAATTCTGTTAAATTTTTGCTTTTGTTTTCTCTTTTATAAAGCATTGTTTTGAAAACAGGCTAGCAGTATTGAAGAGATACTGCATTGTGACTTTTTTTTTCTAGTTCTTTGAAACCACTCACTTAATTTAAACTTCCATCAGTTCAAAATTTCTTTTTTCCCTTGAGTACACTTTTTTCCATATTTTTTCGCTCAAAGTACTATTAATACTTTCTGATTATTCAGCAGAAAACTGAAAATGTCTCTTGAGCCGCTCAACCTGATTTAATTGGTTTCGGTGTATGGCAAGCTAAATTCAGATCTCCATTTATCAAACCCCAAGTCTCTCCTCCCCTCTAAAACTGAATGGTGCTCAGGTGAAAATAATCAGGAGGAAAAAAGTCTGTTTGGGATTGTGCATAAGAGATTTTGTAGCATTCACAAGGTCACTGGGGTGCAGGAATTAAAGCAAGGTTGGTTGCTTGCATTCCCCTCACCCCCTCCTTGACTTCAGTGCTTCTCTGAGCCCCTGGACTGTTACTCCTGACAGTGTTCCAGGTTTCTCTGAATTGGTTTGAAGTCATGTTTTTACTTTGTTCTTTGTTTCTCCGTTTTTCACTTAATCTAGCACAAGGAAAAAGGGGTGGAAGAGCACATAAGAATATAAAATATTCTTTTTTTGTGTATCAGAGGCAAGCAGTGTATTCAGAAAGTCAAAGTTCTATTTTTTTCCTGAAGAATTTCAATTCCCAGGCCCCTTGAGGTATGTGCAGTTGAGTAGGTATCACCTGAAAAATTTTGTTCTCTATTGAAATTTTACATGTTTTCCCACAGTTACCTCCAACCCCAGCCACCCTCCCTCACCCCCCAGCCCCTCTAAATTCAACTTGCTAAGCTTTGCTATTGAACTTCAGGACACTTCATAAAACAAAACTTAAAAATAAATAAGACACCTGGAAGAAATTAATTCATTCCATTTGAAGTTATTTTACATGTTTAAATAAAAGATCCAACACGTATGTTTTTCCTGATCTTGTCTAAATTTCAATTGTGTAATGGTTCACAGTTTCAGGACTGGACTTTTCTTGCAGTTCCATGCTCTTAGCACCCCACATCCTGCTGGGTCTCCTGGTTTATTCTTCTAAAAGTGGGCACAAGAGGAGAAGGACCCTCAGCTCAATTCCTGCATCTTCAGCTTTTCCTGACTTGACAGCTAGTGTAAGCAACCTGTGGCAGAATTAGGAATAGCACAGACTACTTTTCCTCCATCTTGTGCAAAAAAAGGGATGTAAAGAACTGATGACATTATCACACACTTGCCACGTGTGATAATCTTTGGTTATGATGCCTCTATACACGTGTAAGTGGGAAGGAGAGATGTGAACTCAGAACTGGGTTACATTTCTTCCTTCTTCTCTTACTGAAAATCTTCAGTTCTCCTCTCTGGAGTTGTCTACGAATAGGGAGAAGAGTTAACCACCGAGTACAGTTACGGCCACTGTCCCTGATGGCTGTAGGACCAAGACAGCAAAGCTCTCCTATTTAGAGGGGCTGGAGGTGTTTTCCCGTTGGTTTCTGCATACTTTCTGCTTTGCAAGCAAAATGTATCTGACTTGTTCTTATGTAAAGCTGCAGTGACCGCTGAATTTCGTCATCATTTGCCCTTCAGAAGCTCAATGGTACAAGAGTCTACCAGAAGCTACGCAGGACAGGTGTAAAATCTCTTGGGGTGATTCAGTTTTGCTGAATCCTGGAGAGTTTGGCCTCGCCTCCCTATGAGGCTACCACACCGGCACACTGGAAATGTCTGCGTAATCTGCCTTGGGATTGTGAACACTGGCTAAATGTCTTCTGGCAAGATCTGGGCAAATGTTCAAGCCACCAGGGCTGATAATGTAACTCCTCTGCACTCAATTGTGTGACTCTGTAGGTCACCATTAAAATAGATCAGTAGTGTAGGAGAGAGGTGAAGTTTGGGTAAGCCCTTTAGGCCTACACCATCATATAAAAGTCTAGTTATCTGTTAAGGATGCTGACTGCCACCATGGCTTCATCAAAAATAAACATTTTCGATTTTTAATTTTATGTTTTTTGGAGTAGAGTGACTAATAGTTGGAAAATATGCAATTTATTTGGGGATGCGGAGATTTTATTTGTAGGATGTTGGCTAAAGCATTTCATTGGAAGTCTGTAAGGTCAGAAACGCTGACATGAATAATGGAGAAGTCAAACCAACTGTTAACAGGCTGACTCCAGCAGGAAGAAATAATTGGGAAACGATGTTTCTAGCAAAAACTCATGAGCAGAACCCCTGGAAGGGTCTGGGGGTATATTTCCATTTTATATATATTTATATATATTTTTCCCTTTATTTATATTTATATATATTTTTCCCTTATAATATACTGTTTGTTTGTAGATGGGTCCGTGATGCATGTTTGCATCTGAAAATGCCAGGCCTGGCTGCTGTATATGCGGTGGAAAGTTTGAGGGAAGGAAGGGAGATGCTCCTGCACATTCAAGCAGTCTAACTTCTGGTTATGTATGTCAAAGACACACAGAATAAAAAAATGCTTGCAGTGTCTGTATGTACAATAAGTGAAAGATATAAGACTTTTGTATGGTGGTTGCTACAAGGGAGTGAGAAGTATCTGAAGTCAATTAAATGGTGATATATCAAGGGAGTTAACGGCTTGGCTAAGTGACTTTAAGACTACTAAGTATACCTGGACTGAAATGATCCCTGGTATGATTAGAGAGGCTGCACTGAAATTAAGCAAAAGGTGAGTCAGTCCCTGAGCCTGGAGACCATCATGCTGTTCAGATTTCTAGGAGATCGTGGAAAAGAGCTGAAATAATTACTGAGGATCTGTAAAGATAAATCTTCAGAGCTTTGGTTGGCTAAGCCCGTTTGTAGGAGGACTGTGGTAGGGGAGCGCTATTCCTGAGGTTCCTGGGGACCCAGGGGCTGCGGGGACACGGAGAGAAGGCGGATTGCCAGGAGGTCGTAATTTGTGGTTACAATCCCTGTGCATGATGCAAGCAGTATTTAGGGTAACTTGAGGATGCTGATAGGAAGGTATAGCTGTACTGAGGTACCTTGGGTCAGCAGCTTTGAAAATGCCAGCAATACTAAAACTGCACCTGCTTGCCTTTTTAGGCACTCTAGCATGGCATAGAAAAACATCAAATTGCAGACTTGTGCTGTGTAAAGGCAAATCTGAGCGTTCCTGTAGAGGTCAGAAGGTTTCTCTAACGCTCTATCTTGTAGCAAAAGCCCTTACATTTAATTTGAAGATTTCTCAATTTGAGGGTACATGGCAATACTGCAGGGGAGGGGGGGAGGTTCAGTAAAATGTGGTGTTAAGTGATGAAGTTATTAGAGTTCAGAATTCCAAAGATATTAAAAAAATGAAAAGGGGAACAACATTTAGGTCAATTAATAGACTTCCTCTCATTCACGCCAGAGTAGAAAGCTTAACTAACTGGGTGCTTTATGTCATTTGCAAACATCATCATGCAGACTCTGCTCGATGGTGTGTCTGTTTTGGCAGTGCCCAGGAAATACCTGGCCTGCAGCTGATCATCTCCGGAGCGCTCCCACTCAGCAATCATAGAATGGTCCAGGCCAGAAGGGACCTCTAAAGGTCATCTAGTCCGACCTCCCCGTAGTCAGCTGGGATACCCCCAACTAGACCAGGTTGCCCAGGGCCTTGTCGAGCTTCACCTTGAATATCTCCAGGGAAGGAGCCTCAACCACCTCCCTGGGCAACCTGTTTCAGTGCTCCACCAACCACATAGTAAAGAACTTCTTCCTAATATCCAATCTAAATCTGCTCTTCTCCAGCTTAGAGTCATTGCCCCTTGTCCTGTCACTGCAGGCCTTCGTAAACAGACTCTCCCCATCTCTCCTGTAGACCCCTGTCAGGTACTGGAAGACCGCTATTAGCTCTCTCCGGAGCCTCCTCTTCTCCAGGCTGAACAACCCCAGCTCCCACAGCCTGTCCTCGTAGCAGAGGTGCTCCAACCCCCTGAGCATTTTAGTGACCCTCCTCTGGACCTGCTCCATCAGGTCCATGTCCTTTCTATATTGAGGGCTCCAGACCTGCACACAGTGTTCAGGTGAGGTCTCACTGGAGCAGAGTAAAGTGGCAGAATCACCTCTCTGGATCTGCTGGCAACACTTCTTTTGATGCAGCCCAGGATGCGATTGGCCGCCTGGGCTGCAAGTGCCCACTGCCTGCTCATGTCCAGCTTCTCGTCCATCTCCCCAATTCCTCAGGGCTGCACCTCAGTCTTCTGTGTTATTTTTAATTAATAACAATGACAATTAATACATATTTCTTTCCCCTTTAATTCTTTGATTTGCAGGCTGATGGTCACCTCTGCTGCCCTTGGGGTTGGTGGGGAGGAGGCACTTGGTGGTGCCTGGGTAGGGGATGGACCCACAGTGTCTGCTCTCACCCTCCGCTGGCTCCCACTTTGGGGCACTTGGTCTCCAAAGGAGTCCTGGTCCACACTCCACTTAGCTCTACAAACAGTATCATAAGAAACCTGATCTGCTCTTAAGCAAACCCATTAATGTGGGAAGAGCTAGTGCTCACTGCCCACGGGTATTGACTTTAAATACAGCCCCAAATAGGTGACAGACTGTGCTCCTCATCAGTGGCCTCGGGAAGCACTGATCCCAAAACACACAACACCATCCTTCCTCCCTTACTTCCCACCCTGGAGGCCAGCACCTGAATATTGGCTTCTATCAGCAATGTATTGCCGCTTTCTGTTGCTGTGCTTGCAGCTACTCTGCACCTTGGAGTGAAGGTGACATCTGCACCACACTCCTTACTCCACAAAACAAAGAAGTACAGGCAATGTTGCGTTCATCCTCGGTTATTTCGTTATTGCTTGTGTGCCAAAGCTGTGCACAGCTGCAGTGCTGGAGTTAAGAGTTTACAGTAAAATTCCTCATAAAATGAGCAAAGACAGTAAGAACGGAAAGAGCTGGGTTTGTTTAAGATGGCTTGAGGGAGCATGCCCTCTCAATAGTAGCACTGCCTTGGCTTTGTCTAACCTAATGCTTGCACGGATACAGAGTTATCACTATTAATTTTTCTGCCACAGACAAGGTAATAATGATCAATTGACTTAAATGGGTTTATAATCCTGGGTGTACTGACTCCTCATGCTTAATTTTTATTCTAGGCAATTTCTTCATGACATCAAATACTCATGAAAAATCAATAGTCAAACTTTCACCGTAAATGACTTGAAATTTTTAAGGAATATAGATTAATCAGTTTGGTGTATTTTTAAGAAATTTGCCAAAACCCAAGTTGCTGGGACATCAGGTGCCACACCTCTCCCCCCGCCCCCAGTTCACCACTCCTCACATCAGCTGTTGATATAGATGTAGTTGAGGCCCACATTTTAGTTTCAGGGCCTAATAAAAAGTTTTAAAAATACTTGGATGTTTGTGTACTGGATGCCTGAGGAGAAGTGGGTCAGGGATGTCAAAGATGTGTGCACCTGGGTGGCAGGAAGGTCAATGTTGTTATCAGAAGTGAGAGAATATTTACAGTAGGGGAGCGTGAGAGGAAAGGTAAGTGTGGTAAATAAGGCCTGACTGGTTATAGTGACAGTGTGGCCCCAATAAGACAGTGTCTGAGAGACAGCTGAGATGAGGAACAGTAGGATTGGAAAAGTGATTCTTCAAGTGACCATCTATAAGGAATGCTGGGACGTAAGTATAAGGCGCCTTAGAGTAGGGCTCTGTGGTAGTGCTTGAAGTCCCACCTTCAGTCTTTGGGTCTTTCATCTCATCTGAGAGTCAAAATTGTCTCCTGGTTTGTGTTCACTATGATGTGATCATGGTCAGAGCTAGTCACTGGACTAAATAGGCATGAAGAAAGAAAGATTGCAGCGAGACCTCAGCAATGTATAAACCATAGTGCTAACAAACAATAAAAGGTATGTATTGGAGCTGTTTTCCCCATTTATATCACAAGCCCCAAAGAACTTGGACTGTTCCCAAAAGCTGCAGGGCTTAGCATTGCTGTGGGGCTCAAAGGAGGAGGTGCTTTGAAGAAGTCATATCATTCACCAAATTCCTGCGTCTTTATTCTTGCTGAAATTAGTTTAACTCAAAATGATAATTCATTGCTATGGTATGGGGTGGTTTTTTGTTCTTTTTTTTTTTTTCTATGAGGTTGGTGGTCTGTATTTTTCTGTGAGGTTGCTGGTAGTACGTATTTCGTTTGCAATCTTTAAACTTCATTGGTTTGCCATTATACTGCAATACCACTTACCTTTGCTCATAAAATGCATCTTTGATAGACTCATTTGGTTATGTTCCTAAATGGTGGTGAAAAGGGAAATGAAATGAGTTAACATAATTCAACTTCATTTAGGTCACTGGACTTCAAAAAGAACCTCAACTAGCGTCAGTCGATAGGTTGTGTCAGACAAGCATGCACACGTTACAGTCATTGAGAAATAACTCTAGCTAAACACACAAAGGGGGTTTTTTTTCCAGGTTTTTTTTAATGCTGGAATTACAGTATCTAAGACATTAGGAATTCATCCAGCTTTAGGGAGACAACGTGAAAACATTCCTACTAAAAAACCTGATCATCTGTTATGCCTAAAACTCTAAGTCTGCTGGTGATCATTGCAGGTTGTTTCATGAAGTGCGACCCGATACTGCACAATAATGAGTCCAACCTAATTGAAACTTGATGGTCCCTAGGGGAAAAAATTGAACACACTGTGTTCTTTAGATCTTATTTCTAACCTTTTGGGCTCCTTGCAGATGATCAGAACTGAAGTATTGTTGCAGTGTTTTTCAGGACAGCTTCTGTAAATCAATCTCATGTTCAAAACCAAAGCACTTGTCCTGGCAAGCCAAACTTCTTAAAATAGCATCTTCGAGCTTTTTTGATGATTTTGCCTGGAGTGGGAGCAGAGATGACAAGCACCATGAATCTCAAAAACAAATTATTTGTGGCGTGTCTGGCATAGCGAATAGAAAAACCTAGCTAAAAAGAATGTAACATTTTAAAGAAAAAGCATTTATTGCAAAATAGAGTTTAATGATACTTCCAAGCGTGAGGAAACAACCAGCCAGTTAACATCTGCATCATAATCCTTCCTTCCCTCTATAAATTCTGCCCATCTTCCCAAAGTGCAGTGCAAAATGTTGATAGGTTAAAAATTGACCCGTGTCATAAACAGAAAGTGGGGTGGAAAAGCACAACAATACAGGGGAGAAAGTAACACCCCAGGTACTTCGAAGAACATGAAACTCCTGACAGTAAGGCTCAGAACTGGAAAAATTGTTTGCAGCAGAGGAAGAACAAGAGAGGAGATACGAAAAGGGTGAGGAACGCAAGTAGAAAGTATTTGTGTGGCACTGAAATGGATTTTTTTATTTGGATGCCTACTTTGGGGGTTTTTGGGGGGCAAAATAAGGTAATGCGAATCGGGTGCTTGGCTTTTTGTACGCTACAAGTCAAAAGAGATATATCAAATGTCATTTAGGGTCTTCGCTTGTCTTAAATCCTAATTTCATTAATATCTTCCAGAAGTTTTCTTCTTCCAAAAGATTTCTATCAACTTTACTGTATTTTAAACATCTTCATAATATGTTGAATGGTGATTTAAATTTAAAAAAAATGGGATAAGGAGTGAATTTATGTAGTGTAACAAATGTAGTTTTGTAAGTTAAGCTTGGAGGGCTGATACTCTGTTTTATCCCTGCAAGGTGCTATTCAGGTACTAACCTTTAAAAAAAATAATTAAAGTTATTTTAATTATCTCTAAGTTATCCTAGAGACAAAATAATTTCATCATCATGGAGGAAAAAAAAACACACCAGTGGCATTTAATATTTCTGTATTTATATGAGGTCTCTTCAGAGTTTATCAGAGAGATGGGGGTATGAGGAAGAAGAAACTCTGCATTAAAGCACCCTGTTGCCATCATCTGTGACACTGACTGCTCAAGTTTTGCCTCTGAAAATTGGGGAAAAGCTGAACATACCATGTAAGTAAGTTTTGGTTTATGGTATGGGTTTCTTTTGGTTTGGTTTTAAGTAAATGTTCCCTATGATTTACAAGTTTTCTTAACGGTGTTAAGGTGGTCAAAAAAAATCCTGTAACTAAGTTGCCCTGAATATTTGATTTGAAGCTGGAACAGAAGGTTTGTTAAAGTGAAACTCCTTAAGAGTGAAAGGAAAGATGAGGCAATTGTGTTCTAAAGACCGCGTACTAAACCCGAACTTTGTCTCGGATGAGGTTAAGGTCTGTCTATAAAATGTTATCTTGCTTATTGTTTTTAATTGTTTGTGTAATGAGATACCTGTCGCATCATTTTTTTTCATTGTTATTAAAAGGGTAAGTGTGACTGTATTTGGTAATTCTGCAGTGTTAAATATCCAGATTTCTTATTGTCATGGGAAGCATCATGCTTTTGCTTCATCATCAGAGAGCGTATGTTTTCAATGAAATCTTATTTAGGAAAGTACAACACATTCATTCTTGATATTTAAGCAAATTCACATTGCAGAATGATTAATTGCATTCAGCCTTTTCATCCACTTCTAATTTTTCAGGGGACATAATTGGATGCAAATTGGCCAGTGTTAATCATTAGATACCACTAATTAAAAACAGAAGCTGTAGGTAATGGTATGATTATTGGTAGAAATAAATGAAGCAGATCAGGTAATACTTTTCTTCAGGGACTCATGACTTGTGCCGGAGCCTCATTAAATTCCAACATGTGAAGGTGCCCTGCTGGTAGAGGCTGCAGGAGAGATGTATTTATAAATAACTTAAAAGCAACATAGGAGGGCGGTGTCTGAAAAAGGAGGTGGGGAACATTCCTGTGGCTCAAGGACTCAGCAGTTTAATAAATTAGGAACTTAAAAAAAGTAATTTAATTAGACAGAAACTGGTTTTGCGTAACGAAAAGCCAGTTGAAAGAGAAAATAAGGACATTTCTTTTCTGACCCTGTTTCCGAAGTGTACCGAAATGCCATGTTCTGAAAATTCAGTGAGTACTTTTTGAACCCAAACAATTAATTTGGTACTTTGTCTTTTAAAACTGACCGTAATGTTAGATGACCTATAAACTGAGTAAGGTGGAGGCTCAATGGAAGAACTGTGATCGTGCAATCAAGTCGATCACAGTGCTTTGTGCGTATATTCAGAGGAGATCGCTCCCTCAGGCAGAATCTTCTGGCTTAGCGTTAAATGACCCTTAAACTACACCATCAGCCAGTTAAACCTTTCAGTCCAGGGTTTTTTTGCATCACAATCACCAAAGTTTATCAGGGTTAAATGTTAGTAATAACTAAGGGATTGATACAGTGATGGCAAACGCCATTTAAATGATTCAGAATACTGACACCAACGGCAGGTACTGCACGCTTTTCAATCTTCTGGACAGAATTAGTGAATTGGGTATTTTGGGAAGTGAGGAGAGCCGTGAGTGAGAGCCTCCTCATTTCCACCAGCTCCTGCTCCCCAGGGGTGCGATGCTCAGCAGTGATGGGCGCGGAGCAGGAGCCTGGATCCCCGTTCCCTGGGAACACATGGATGGCTTCACATTGGCAATGGCCACTCTGGAGAGAGGCAGGGACAAGTGTGACCTGACCGCAGTCAGAACTGGGACTCAAGCTTACTGCTGGGCGTCCTGCAATTTTACACTCGTGTACCACATGTAATCGTTTTGATAATAGCTGCTATTGCATATGCGTAGAATTGCAGCTACTACTTTGGTATCAATACATTACCACCACTCATCCATAAGCATAAGGGATGGCTTCAGCATAAAAAGTTATACTGAAAATAGATATTTTAGATTTCATTGTTACAGTTTTGATGGCATAAAGTTTATCATAGCCAGTCAGTTTATTATCTACACAACTAGCTTTATTTTTCAGTGCCACATTCTTATGCTTGAAAGAAGTGTTTTCTATTGCAGGACTCTCACCAGATCTGAACAAACACTGGGTTAGTGCCAGCCGTAACAGAAAATAAGCGCAAAGGAATATAAATGTAAGTGCAGTTTCTAGGACTAGTATCAAATCACAAAAGGATATTTTTACACTGTATAGCTGCTGAATTCACAAAATAGAGGCCATCAGAAATACAGCTCTCTGCAAAGTACTATGTCTGGTCTCAAAACAGTGGGAGAGTTTCATAAGGAAAGTCCAAGCCAATAAAGCTTGTTTGAGTTATCTTTCTTCTAATGCGAAGTTAATTTGAAGTGAATTAAATTTTACTGAACTGTAAAGCTATTTAAATTCTTTTTTAAATATGGCTTTTTATATATGAATGTGAAGCCTAGCAAATACATCATCAAGGTCTTTTAAGAGACAATACTGTCCTCTGAAATAGTCGGTGGAGCAGATAGACCAAAAATTCTACATTTGAATTGCCAATTGTAAATCCAAAGCCTAAACATTTTTCTAAAATAAGAGCTGTCTGAAAGGAAAAGAACGTGCTCAGTGGGACACTAACAGAAAAATTGGGAAGTATGGATGTATAGGTGTATTGGATGAGTGAGGGAGAAGATGCCTGCCTGCTGCAATATTACAAAGTACGTACTTGTACTTCAAGTTACACTTTCCATCTGAATCTGTGTAATGGAAAACAAGAAATAGAGGATATTTGTTGTCAGCTATCTTGAGAACGGTCTGGGAGTTACCAAGAATCACGAGTGAGCCAACAGCATCCTGCAGGGGCTGTGGGGTATATGTAGGTAAGGTTTTAGCTCCAGGGGCGTGGATCCTGTTTGGGCCTGAGCTCTGTGGACTGAGGAGAGGCGAGTGCAGGAGAGCAGTAAAAGTGAAGCCGACGACATCACTGGTCTGGAGAGACTAAATGTGTTGGTGTGTGATGAACCCTGGTGAAAAGAAGAGGGAAGAGGTGGAGGTCTTTAAGTCTTTGGGTGTTACAGGGTTGTGACAAAGAAAAGGATCAGGAGTGTGGTGGTAGCCCAGGAGATGTATTTGATCCACGTTACAGCACTCCCTAACACGAGCGCTGTTGAGTCCTTGTGACTTTCACACAATCTGTGCTTCAGGTCTCTGTTGCTTGTATGATGTGTGCCTTTTTCAGTTAGAAAGTTAATATTAATTCTTATTTTTGTGCTAGTAGTTTTACATTGTTTTTCTTTATCTGTAAATTCTGGGGTTTATGCGTGACGACTACTCTTTGCTAAACTTTATTTTTCGGCGGTTTTCTAGAGTGAACTGCTGATTCAGTTGTGTCTTTACACTGACTCATAGAAATCTTTAGGTTGGAAAAGACCTTTAAGATCATGAAGTCCAACTGTTAACTCAGCACTTCCAAGTCCACCACTAACCCATGTGCCACATCTACATGACATTTAAATACCTCTGGGCATGGCGACTCCACCACTTTCCCGGGCAGCCTGACCAGCAGCTTGTATCATCTTCCTGCCCAACATCTTTGAGTTCTTCTGTAGAAAACTGCGGTGGTGATGTGGTGGCATGAAACTTTTAATCCCCCTTGGTTGTGATTTACACACCTTATAATTCTTGCTTAATGTGCATGAAGATGCGTTACGTGTGGCAGTATCATAAAGGCCTGCCCTTGTCTTATTATGACCTAAAAGTTGATGCATGTTATTCAGTAGCGGGTCTGAAGTCCTTCATGCACTTGGCAGAGCATTACTTTTCATTTTGTGAATTGTTAGAAAAACAATCCAGTTTCTTGAACTCTTTTCATTATGGCTTCAGTCGCTGAATTGATTCAGACTTGTTCAGCCACAAGAGATGAGGGCAGAGAAAGACGGTGCCAATGTCTTATGCCAAACGTAATTTTTTTCCTTCTTCTCCTTCTTCCTCCCACTTCCATGAATACTCATCATTATCACAAACTGCACCGAAAGGCTTTTTCTGGCATTGCAGTGCTGAGGTCAAGAGAAATCACAGCAGCAAAGGAGCTGAGGAAAAGCACTAAAGCCGCGAAGCGACCAGACGCTGGGATCCTGGTGCGTGAATCCCGTGGTCCCACTTTCCGCCAGCTCTCGGCGTCATTCCTGTCTCCTCCGAAACCAAGAGGAGGGAGGAAGAAGGGAAGTATGGTTCTTTCCTCCACATTCTTGTTTTTAACGTGTTTGTTGTGTGTCATGACTGTTATGAAGGTAAGCGGTGATGGAGTTAAACCTGAAAGCATGTATTAGAAGAGGAAAAAATGTGGGGAAAGAGAATGGAGGTGTCAAAACACGTCTTCATGAAAACGTGCCTCCCATGACAGTGTCGAGTCCACCATGTAACTCGAACTGACTCAAAATGAGAGATTACTGATGATTGGCCTGGCATCATATTAAGTGTAAAGGCTTAGATCTTTTGATATATTTTTTCTGCGAATGATAATCTCAGTATTACACAATCTATAGCCCTTCCAATTTTGTGAAAATGTCATGCTTTTGAAGTGCAAATCGTGGTGATTGCTTTGCTTCATCCACAGTAATTAAGAGAGTGGTTCTTTGCCCTGCTGTATGTACTTCCTCTATTTTATCTTGCAGCAAATCTGATTTACTGGAATAGCCTTGTAAGTGGGAGGCTGTGCTTATCTACCCCGTGCCCTTCTTTCTTCTTTTTTGAAGATTGAAATGTTTAATGTGAGGTTGTTTCAGTGCATTGAAGTTTGTAGCTCTGGATAAACATGGGCCTGAATTTTCCAGCTATAAAAAAGTAGCTTTTTGAACTACACTAAACACTCATAACGTTAAATTTACATCATTTTTAAATACTCGATATATGCAGTCTTAATCAGCAGAAAGTGGGTACCCCAGGTGTCCTGTTCTGATTTCCAGTAAATTGCTGTTTAAGCTCCTGCAGATTTCATACTTTAGCCAGATATCATACCAAGTGAAATATTTTATGAGCTTTTTAAGTGAATTTATTTCTTTTTCTCTTATTTCTTTAAATAAAAATCCTTTTCTTTTAAATGTCAGCAAAATTAAGTTAGCTGCATCTAATTTCAGACATAAGCCAGCATGGCCTATTTTCCATACAAATTTAATCCAGTGTAGTGTGCATTATCCATGAGTCGGAATAGCATAACAAAGAAAGCCATCAAAGGTTTCTATTATGAGTAAAATAACAGCTAGATAAGATGAATGTTCAAGACAGATGATAGCGGAAATTAAAATTTTATAATTGGCCTTCTACGATTAAATTCTAAATTGAAAAAGAGTTCCTTCCAGTTCCATCTATTCTTCATAGACACCATTTGTTACATCTTTGTGTAACCTGTAGAGGGGGAAATGCATTAAATGGGTTGGGTTTTTTTGAAAGGATTATTATGATGCAAATTGCAGCCTGTAAGGTGGGGTGCGCAGTACTGCTGAGAAGGAAGTTCCGTAGAGGAAGAGTGGAGAGCCTAGTGGGCTGCAGGTGGGAGAAAAAGCCTTTTACTTGTGTTTCATGGTTGGGGTGGGCGCTGGTCAGAGTGCAAGGCGATGTGTAATCTGGTTACGTGTTGATGATCTCATTTAGCAAGTGAGGACAGAAATCAAAATGATCAGCACTGAGGATCTGGCACGCTCTCTCCTGTCCATCCATTCAACTGGTGACAGCAAGCTCTTCTCCCGAGTCCTTTCTTGTCAGGAGCACAGATTAATTAGTAACATCAAATAGACATTACATGACCTGTCCTGTGTAGTCAGAAGGTCCCTTTGCTCTTTGAATGTTTTAAAAGGAAACAAATAGGCAAACAAGAGCATCCTGGCTCAGCTTGGGTGCAAAGTGAAACACCAGTGGTGACACGGATCCTAAAGCGAGGATGCTGCCGTCTGTTTAGCTGGCTCTTTGCTATTGTGTTTTTTAGGGCTCGATCTCTTTCCTTCTCCTTAGGTCCCGTGTGTGCATGGAGCATAAATAATGGCTTCTCATCGCCTTCTGCAGTTTAGCGCTTTGCGATGGCAGTTTTAGGCTTGAGCAAATCATGGGCTTGAAACGATCCTTGGGGAATATGCGAGTGGGAAAATAGTTGGTACTGAAAGCGGTAAGTGGAGAGGCAACTCTCAGATTTGGAGCGGAGGCATTTAGAGAAAGGGGGACATGGTGAGCAGGAGGGGTGCATGCTGGAAAGGAACACAAGGCATGGGGGCCGGGAGGGGGGAAATCAGGAGAAAACTGAAGTTTCCCCATTCTGATCTAGTGGAAAACGATACTAGCAGACTAGATTACTAGTTAACTCCGTACTGAGGGCAAGAAATGCTGGAGACAAGTTCCGAAGAGAAAGATCTGGGGGTCCTGGTAGACAGCAAAATGACAATGAGCAAGCAGTGTGCTCCTGTGGCCAGGAAGGCCAACGGAATCCTGGGCTGCATAGGGAAGAGTGTGGCCAGCAGGTGGAGGGAAGTCATTCTTCCCCTCTGCTCTGCACTGGGGAGGCCACAACTGGAATACTGCGTCCAGTTCTGGGCTCCCCAGGTCAAGAGGGACAGGGAACTGCTGGGAGGAGTCCAGTGAAGAGCAACGAAGATGATTCAAGGATTGGAGCATCTCCCTTATGAAGAAAGGCTGAGAGAGCTGGGACTCTTTAGCCTAGAGAAGAGAAGGCTGAGGGGAGACCTTATTAATGCTTGTAAGTATCTAAAGGGTGGGTTGAAGGAGGAGGGAGCCGGACTCTTTTCAGTGGTTGCCAGTGAGAGGACGAGGGACAAAGGGCACAAGCTGGAACATAGGAGGTTCCACTCAAATATGAGGAAAAACTTCTTCACAGTGAGGGTGGCAGAGCCCTGGAACAGGCTGCCCAGGGAGGTCGTGGAGATTTTCAAGACCCGCCTGGATGCCGTCCTGAGTAACATGCTCTAGCTCTGGGCAATCCTGCTTCAGCACGAGAGTTGGACTAGGTGATCTCTATGGTCCCTTCCAACTCTAAAAATTCAGTGAAATTCAGTGAAAATCACAGAATCACAGAATCATCATGGTTGGAAGGGACCTCTGAGATCTTCGAGTCCAACCACAAAAAACAAAAACAAAAAAAAAACCAAAAAACCCCAAGAAACAAAAACCAAAACCCGATCCAGTGCCAGAGCCATGAAACCCTCTTGCTTTACAGTTTTCTAGAAGGCCTTACATTTCCAGTTTTGCATGAAAGCTTTTCTGTCTCCGCCTCACCCGTTACCCTCCTCTCTCTCAGATTTTAATTTACATTAGATATAGCTTTCCTGGGATCATTTTTAACCTGGTGTAAATACAGGAGTAGCTAAGAAGCAGACATCTTTTCTCCTCACCAAGGAATATACTTAGAAGTGATATCTCTGATATGAAAATGTGAGCATTTTATATTTAAATGTAGCCAAGTGTACTCTCCTAGTTAAATACCCCTTATGAAAAGTCCTGTTTTGAAAGTATGTGTAACGTTCATGCATTTAAAGGTATTTAAAGTATACAAGTTTAATTACCCATTTCAAAAAATAAGTTTTCAGTCTATTTATCAATTAGCTCTCTTAAAGACAACTAAAGGGTTTTATTGACACTTGGGGAAAGAATCCTCTGTACTAGAACCATCATGGAAACTGCTTGATGATGACTGTTCTGGAAAGCCACTGGAGGTATTGAAGGAAGAGGAGTTTGTCCTGGAAACCATTTTGTACTAGCAACTATAGCAGCATAATTTTGAACATTCAGATCTACTTCCTCTGTGATTACCAACTTACTGGATTTTGATGTTGTTTTTAATATGTATCCTACTCTGTTTTTTCAGTGCTGATGCAATCTCACGGCTTGCATGAGAGAAGCTAAAGATCTCATGACTATGACATGGAGAAACGAAATTCTTGATTAACAAGTATTTTTTTTTCTTTTTTTTGCAGAGTTGACTTGAAAAGGTAATAAAATACAAAGGCGAAACTGTGTTTTATCTTGAGTACAACCATTTTTGCGTAATGTCGCAAACTGAGAAGTGCTAGCCAGGGAATGCCTTGGCTGCAATAATCTGCAAGTTGGTGCTTGAGTGAACCCAGGAGCCCAAGGAATTACAACAGTGGACCAGGTGCATTAACAATGACAGGCCATTAAAGAGCAACACGTTATTAGGTGTCAGTTTGGGGCTCTCAGAATATGGTGATGCAAGTGAAGACTGCACTGAAGCTTGGGCTCGTGCTGTGAGTAGATGTCATGGCTAATTGTCTCCTGGGGGGTGGTTCTCCAGTGTGTCACAAAAGGTCCCTTCCAACCCAAACCATTCTATGATTCCGTGAAAAATGAAGAACTGCCCCAGCTGGGGGAAGGTCTCGCCTTTCCAGCCGTGCACCCCGCGTTAGGAGCAGTCTGGGGGTGCCAGGGCTCGCCGGGCTGGTGCTGTCTGGCCATTGGGAAGAAGAGGCGTGGAAACTTACACATAGTTTAGGGATTTATATATTATTTCACCTAATCTGTTACAAACATGGGCTGAGTTAGGATGGTATGAAGTTATGCTAATGGACAGTATCTGAAACACATGCCTAAAGTCATTACTTGTCATTAGTCTTGTCAAGTGACAATGGTAGGTTATTCATCCCTGCTCATTTCTAAAATGAATAAGTAAAAATTACTCTGCGTTCTTCATCTCTGCATGATGACTGAGCTCGAGCCATCATTTTGAGCTTTCTAAGCCATGAAAGAGAAACTTCTAAATGGGTCTGAGTGACTCAGTAGTATTATGTCTGCAACTTATACATGACCTTCCAAATGCGAGTGAGAATAACTGCATGATGCTGCTTTTTTAGCTAATGACTCTTTTTGGTTTCCCCAATATAACCTTTCACAATTAGATCAGTCCCCGCTTAGAATAGTGACAAGACACTTTCATATGCTTAGAGCTTAGAATGGCTAATATGTATAACAGCATTCATTTAATCATTTAACTAAATAATTATATCCCCAAGAAACAGTCTGGTGGGATGCCACGTCAAAGAAGCCAGAAAGAACTTTTGAAATCTGCAGTGATTTAATTAAATAAGCACATTTAGTATTTGCATGTAGAGATTATATTATTTGTAATTAACTTCCCGAATAATTTATTTTGCAGCCTTTTAATTTCCTCTGTATCCTTCTGCCTCATTGATAAATCCAGTCACATTTGACAGCCCCAATCTGGCATTTAAATGTTCTCTCCAAAGCGGAGAGAACAATCGTTCTTTAAACAACTTATCCTGAGAGACATAATAAAAAAAAATAATATCTTAAAATCGGTGCCAAGAGCCACTTCTGCCTGTGGCAGTCATAGATCAGGCCAATTCAAGGCCAGACAGGCTTTTTTATTATGTAGATAGAGCGTTCTGTATTCTGATTAATTTTACCCACAGTGTAAGAAGCACTAAACTCTCTGGGTGCCTTCTCATGGGAAGTAGTAGCCAGGAAACACTACAAACAAGAGGAAGCTTATTCGTCTTTTTAATGGTAACAGAGACAATCAGCGAAAGATTACATTACTTTAAAATTATTTTAAAAGACTTTCAATTTATAGCAAGGAACATACATACTTTTCTTCTTTATCATCAGTCCATCTCACTACCCAAATTCGTCTCTGCCTCCAGCTCAGTTGCTGATCTTTTCTTCTGGCTCTCTCAAGAAACATAAAGGATTTTTACTATGTGAATCTTCTACTTTTAGCATATCAGTTCACTCAGCCTCTTCTCAAGTATGGAAAGTGATACATACTTCTTCCTTGTGGCTAGATTTCAGTCTAGCTCCTTTAGAAGTTACTAGGAAGATTATGTTACGGTGAGAATTGAGTCACTCCTTATCAAATTGCCTTTATGCTGCTTCATCCAGGTGTGTCCATTATAATTATTCCTACTGTTTGACTTCATGGTGTGACCTAGTTCTCTGCTGTCAATCCACTTCCAATGAGTGAGGATGGGGAAAGAGAACTGCTGTGAAAAAAGAAAGGGGAGGGGCATACAGCAAAGTGGAGGGTGCTCCGGGATCAGCTGGTTTCTCTCTTTCACCCTCGTTACTCCCACGGTTGCAGCCCAAATTACCCAAATAAGCAAATACTTTTTTTTATTACACTAATGTTTCTAGTCACCTGAGTGGACTTACAGATGCGTAAGTTCGATATGCATTGGTGATAAAATGTTGGTGTTAAATGTTAACAATTACCTGCTTCCCAAAGTAAATGTAGGATGCAGAGAAGAACTACCTGAATGTTGTCTTTATTTTCTGGACTCAAGGCATGTGCTCTGCACCAAAAGCCAGGTAATGATTTCAACCAGGTATTTCCATGACTGCGACTAAGTCAAAGAATAACCAAGTATATGTCTAGTACTGATGCCTGGGTATTTAGCTTTTGCCAGTACCTGTTCTCTGAAGAGCTCTTAGTGCTTTTCATTGCGACCGTTACTCTCCAGACAAGGAGAATGTGAGGCCCTGGGCAGCTGCTGTGAGTGGTTCTTTCTCTATTGCCCGGTTTTGCTATTTTTGCTTAGTTGTGGTTCTAGGTGCGGGAGCGCTGTTGTTGTCTGGGTTACCTTGTTAGGTGCTCTGGGGACTGACCCACAGAGGGGTTAGTATACGTCAAGATATTAGGGATAGTAATTGCACAGTTCTATTTGATTGGAAATTAACACTTTTTTCTTAACTGAAAATACTTTTAGCTTGATATTGTAGTATTTTTCTGTTCTGTATCTTTGTCCATCCATGTATTCATTTTCTCTAGATGAAGAAGTGTCTGATAGAAATACTACCCAAACATTGCTGGGTGTGATGTGATGCTGTCTTAAATGTGGGCCCACTGGGTCTACTGACACTAAAAAGGAGAATAAGAAGTTATGCTGTTTGCACTGACTGATGAAAAAAATATTGGCATAACAGCTGCAGAAGAGCCTTCTGTAAACAGGCAAATAAATAAATAAATAAATAGCCTAACTGAAGCAGGAAAAATACTTCGTCATGATTTAAAAGTTCTTTATCTTTACCAATGTACCGTAAGTCTTTTGGAAGTGATAGAGCAATCTCGTGAGACTTAAATCTAATCTGTGATGACCTCTGTTCAGCTATTTAGTATGTGAAACACTCCTCTTGGCAGAATCTTGATGGATTATGTCATTTTTATGTAGAATTTGCTGTAAGGAGCTGTAATTTTTGACTGTCAGGTAGAAGATGGTATATATGCAAACTGACTTTGTAAGGCTACATCTGCTGTTTGCTTTTTAGGGCCTTATTCCCATAAAAGTCTCGGAAAAATTATGAGGAGGTTAGTTTAGGATAAAGCTCATCCCTTTTAATACACCCTAAAGGTAATAATTGAGCTTCTCCAAATGGGAAGAAATTATTTCAGAAAAACTGGGGTACATGTAACATCCTGATGTGGATGAACATGTTGGATGTGGCAAACAAGACTAACCTTGCACTGATACGATTCTTTCCATCATATCTCAACCCAAGCTTTCTTACTTCTTTTTTGAAGTGGATTTACCTTTTTCTCTATGAGTTGAAATTGCTTTTACGTCTAAGCAAAGGCACTGGAGCTGGAAGTGCTTAGTGGACAGCTGCTTGGGGGTTTCCTGTTTGTCCAGAGTCTTCTTGTGAACTCATGCAAGTTATTCGCAGACTCAGCTGTTGCCCACAGACACACTGAACAACAGGTTCAGCTTTGAGTTACTGTAATTCCCCTTACTCTGTCAGGCTATGAAGGAAAGTTTGCGTATTTAACTGAAGGCAGAGAATAGAGTATGATCTAGACCCCAGTGAAGTCGCTGGTATTTCTTCAGTTAGGGAGGCAATCTTCAATTAACTCAGGCCATGCACGAAAAACAGATGTAAAAGTTAAATGGGGATTAGTACTTTCGGGTATCAGTATCTTGCTCTCACTGCGTCCAATGTCAACGAACTCTTTAGCACAGTTCTCAGGTACTTGCCCAATTAGCTATTTCACCCTTGTGTATCATCACTCTGGTGCTACCATTCCACACGTTGTCCTTGTGACAATGAAATCATGAAAAATAATTCCTCATCTGGGGCAAACGTGAATAACTGTAACATGAAGCCATACTAAAACAGTCCCGTTAAATCAACATCAGTTACATCATCATACCTCAGCTCTTATGCCTTGGTATCAAATGGAAAACCAGCTCTGTTATTGATTGTGCTCTACCTTTTGTTGATGACAGTAGTAAAACGCATTCAGAACCATGTGAACTCCTGGTAGCCAGCCTGCAGGCGTGTGATCAGCAACACCGACCTGCTGCTTTCTAGAAATTAAGAGCATGGTAAATCCCTGAAGTGTTTCACCTCCGCCATTTCCTTTGACGGTCTTTCACAGAACTTCCCCTGATTAATTGTTAGGCTAAGTATGCTTGAACTAAGTCATTAATTTTGTCTGAAAAGGCATAATTCCAGAGCTCTTTCTCTGGCAAGATGATATTACCTGCATTATTAAATACTTTCTCTAGTGCCTGTCATCCATAAACCCTCTGCTCCCCAAGCACAGGTCCCTTCTATTTACCTGCAGTTCACGGGTAGAGACAATAAACCAAGATGAGATTTTGTACTTCGGGCGTCCTTTGATGAAATAATTGTTTTTCTGAATCTAAAGTAGCAGTAAATTATGAACTTTGAGTATTTTAAAGCTTTTTGTTGTGTTAGAAGTAAAATTTCTCATACTTAACTCTTCGTATACAAATTTTTGCGTAATTTAGCCAGAGTTCCCTCTCTCCCCTGAAGGAACTCACAGGTGTGTTAACTGTGGCCTGACGACAAAGTGAGTTGGAAGAATGGAGAGAAAGTGAAGAGAAAGGTAGTTAAAATTTAATTATTTTTGCGATAAAAAGTCATGCCGTATTAGACACTTTTGTCAAACAGTTTATTTTAATTTAAATTTAAAGTATAACATAAATAAAGGTCTCATTCTCTTGGCACACTCAACTGCCTCAATTTGTCTGGTGTGATTTTACACTAACATGATAAATTGCTGCAGCTTTTTGATGAACATTTATGCCAAACAAATATAAATTCTTAGCATCAATAAAAGGAATAGTCATCCTGAACCTTGCTCATATAGAGAGTGTTCCCAGCACACTTGTTTGCTTGAAAAGGTATTTATTTATTGGACAATGTAAACCAGTATATGATATAGCTGTGGCCTATTTAACACTTTATAAATGCAGTGTGTATGATTTAACCCCCGGGGTATGAACATAAGTCACACAAAGTTGACACCGTTGTAAGTTTATAATGAAAATTAGTGCAAGTTTACATGCAGACAATTTCTTCTGACCGCAATCATTGAAATTCATTGGGACTCAAGCACTCGACCGCTGCTTCTTCAAAGAAATCCTCCCAGACCTGATTCAGCAAAGAGTTTAAGGATTTACTCAGGTTTGACCGTGACAGTATTTATATTTTTATCTTCCTGCCCACAGAAGCAGTTGCAGCTTTGCTTGCAATCCATTCAAGGAAAGGAAGAATGGGCCAGATGATGGACTTTTATACAAAACAAGCACGTTGTGTTTTCTCAATTTGTGTTCCATAAGCACTAGTAGATGTGCAGGATAAGTAACTGGTAATTCATGCTGAGGGATGGTGCTAATAGCTTGCATCTAAGTGAGGGATGGGAGGTCAGGGTGGGAAGTGTGTGAAACGAGGTGGTGGGCGTGAGGGAGCCCTCAGGGAAGACAACAGGCTGAAATGGGGCTCTCCTCAGGTGACTGTGGAGGTGGGGGTGGCCTGGGAGGCCTCAGGGGTCCCTGTGCAGACACCAAAGTGCGGCACCATTGGAGCAGTTGGGATACCATGGGATGGCTCGGCTGACCGGCTCTTTAGGGAAGATGGGGTAGGAGGATGGGGAGGGAGGAGTGGCCCTTAGAGCAACCACCAGCTTCAGCCTGTGGAGCTCTGCTATGGAAGGGTCCTGGGGAGCAGGATCAGGGGAGAGGCAATTAAGGGCGATCTTGTCATATGGGTCTTTGTTAAAGACTACCCCATTAACATGAGGAAGTAAGTGTAGCCACCTGGGATCTCCTGGATCTGCTATTCACTGACAAGGAAAAGTTGGTCAAGGAGGTGACGATCAATGGAGGCCTTGGCTGGAGTGTCATACGGGGCCCAGGGGGAAGTGAGGAAGGCAAGTAGCAGACTGCGGTTTCTGGAAACGAATGCTTTAGTTTGTACACTTTGTTTTCGTATTTTGAACAAAAAGGAAAAAAAAAAGGAAATACTTGAAAGATACTTTTCAGAGATAGGTGTCTATTTAATAACAAAACCAAAGCTTATGGAGCACATATGTCTGAATTAAGACTTCTCCTTCAGCTTTCTCAAGGAGAAACTTCCTTTCAGTCACAAGGACTTGTATGTAAATCAGGCAGAAATAGACTGAGTGTGAGGTAACCCTACTGCATTAGGGTTTCAAATTATTTATACCATTTTTACATTGCTGTCAGTAAGACTGGAAAAACATTATTTATTTGGCATTCTGTGAAGCAAGCATGGATTGCCCGGATTTGATTGAAAGTACATGTTGGCCCGCAAAAGTGGGCAGTGCGATGGCTGAGGAGGCAGGAATCCAGCTTGGCTTTTAAATTCTAGATTGTTTGCGGTGTTGACGTTTGGAAACATCCCCTCCTTTGCTTTGTTATGTGTGCAAACAGCAGGCATTGAAGAGCGCTGTTACCAGGGGAGAAAGGAACATGACTCTGTGAGCCGTGGACATTTCTCAGAGCAGAAACAGACCTTAAAAACATCCAAAACTGCAGCCATGAGCCATGAATGTAATAATTTACATGTGGACTAGATGATCTTAAAGGTCCCTTCCAAACTAGGCAATTCTATGATTCTATGATGAATAAGTAAAAAATAACTAGTAACATATTTGTCAAGACTACCTGGGATATAATGAAGAACAGCTTACAAAACCCCCTCCATTTTTATGAAAGGTAAGGGCCATCACATGAAGACAGCAGAAGGTGGGCTCAAAATAAAAGCAGTGGGCTGAGGAGGGCGTTAGTTTATAGCCAAGCAGGGGAGCCCTTTGCCACGAGCTACGGAGAAGTGAAGAACTACATGGAGTTGAACTGAGCCCAGTTTTCCCTGGAGATCGCTAAATACAGATTGACCCTGTCTGTCCCAGTGAGCCCGGGCACCAAAACACTCAGAGGCTCCGAGGCTGCTTTGCGGATACACACACCTTGTCTGGCTGCTTCTCGAGCACTCACTTGGGCCTCTCTTGACTAGGACGTTGGGCTGGATGGACTTCCAGTGCGAGGCTGTGGCTCGGATGTGCTTAACTGATTCAGAGAGAGTTCGGTGAGGAGAAAAAGAAGCTAAATTTTACGAGTTAGTGAAAAATGTAACACAATTTTTAATTATATCTGATGTAGATGTTTTTCTTAGAGTTCAACAAGCTGTTTGCTGTATCGTGTGCTGTAACATATGCGTGTTATGTGACCAGGTGACTGTAGAATATTTCTTAACCCGTTGCCTTAGTACTTTACAGAATGCCTTTGGAAAACTTCAGGTGAATGAGATGGTTGTGACACTATCGCTAGGTGTTAAAGCACGTGAAGCACGTGTTCACCTTTCAATACTTGCATTTGGCAGTATTTCGTTTTCTTTTATAAAAGAAATAAAGATCAGCCCAGAAAAGAGGGGGTACCATTGTGGGAAGTTCATGGCATGGGCAAATAGAAGACAGAGCTGACAGTGGTAGAGCGTTCTTCAAAACCCTGCCAGGTTTCCCCTTGTGACACATGTAGATTTACAAGCACAGGCACAAAAAGTGGGGGGATGAAGGAAGTTATTCTCATTTATTGAACCCTGCAGGCAAATGTCTTCAATATTTAACCAAGAGATCCATTAAAGCAAATTGTTCACTGGCAACTAGCTAGTTACTTCCCTTGAGGTGAATTACTACTGAATCATCTGCTGTTATGAGGACAGTTCTCTCTCTTTATTTTCTTTTATTTCCTGTATTCATTTTCCTCCCTATTTTTATTACCTCTCTTCCAAGGGCCTCCGTACAAGATGAAACTGAAATTACTCAGAAATGCAAAACAGCTGGTTGCTACTGTGTCACGTATCAGTCAAGCTCCACTAAGGAGCTGCGTATTTCAGTTTCGCGTATGTTAATAACTGCAATTCCAAAATTAATCTGGAGCTTGGAGAAAGGTGTTTCAGTAGGATCTGCCTGCAGCCTCCATGGCTGGGCGGCGCTATTTCACTTGTGACACCATTTTTATCCTTCACCGGGCTAAGAATTTACCAAATACCACCTCTGGGCAGTGCTGGAGAGAGCACGGCCCCTGTCAAAGCCCCGTTGGCGTTTCCCAGGGTGTAACAGTCCTCTGTCAGTGCCCCAAGGTCAAGCCTGACGTTCTGTCTGATTTTTTTCCTGGTAGGTGGGTGGCACTAAGAGAACCACCCCTTTTGTCACATCCTCTCCTTGTCCTGGAAGTGTGACAGTAGTTGTGAAATTCTTTGAACAGAGCCCAAGGCGGGATGCAGTGTGTTTCAAAAGTGGCCATGTACCTTGGAAACTGACCGTCTGTTGTGCCCTCGTGGGCAGGAAAGTGGCAACACGTCGCCCTCGCGTTGCCACTCATTCTGCATGAGAATGGTCTGGGCAGTTATTTTGCCTGTAGGGCTACAGATAACGCGCTTTTGATCGTTCTTCACCAAATTTATTGAATCCTAAGTTGTGCACCTGTAAACTGAAGCAGCTCACCCATGTGGCAGACGACCAGCTCCCAGCCCCGTGCCAGGCTGAGAACCGCCACAATCCCTTCTCTTTAGCAGCACAAGTTGCTTCAGCCCGTCCTGCCGAGGGGCAGCCACGCGCTGCGGTTACATCTTGAGAAATCGTTCTCTTCTCAAGGACTAAAATGGTGTTTTCCACACCCATTTCAGCAGTTACTCCTGCAGGTGCAAACCAGGAAACAACAGAGAAACAGTTTCAAATTAAGAAGAAATCATAAAGACATTTTTAAAAGACCTACTGAAAAATTATATACTTAAAGTGTATCAAAGAACTCTTTATGCTCATTCTGTCATGTCCCAGCAGCTCTTATCTCTCGTCTAGGGTCCTGCTGTGCTTTGTGCTTTACAAACACAAACCAAAACAATGTTTCCTGTAACATGCTCTGTTGTCCGATGCCATTGTGTGTTCCGAAAATCACTTTTTACAAAAGACTTTAAAAAAAATCTATAAGCATCCTTTGTCCTAGTAGGCACCTTGCTTAGCTGAGACCTGTAAATATTCTCTTGAAAGTTGATTTCCCAAAACTTCCACAGAGAATGTTTTGGGGAAGTTCTTTATTTCCAGACAATTTTATTGTGCTTAAGAAATATGATTTCAATGAGAATTTTGTTACCAGAACCGGTAGCATTAATGCAGAAGCAAGAAGTAGTAGTGGAAAAAAAATGAGTACTGTGTAGCTCAATACAGTGTACTCGGTGACAAGAGGTATCCCTCAGGGGCTGGTATTGGGACCAGCGCTGTTCAATATCTCCATCAATGACATAAACAGTGGGATCCTGTGCACCCTCAGCAGGTTTGCGGATGACACCAAGGTGAGTGGTGTGGTGACACGGTTGAGGAATGGGAGGCCACCAACATCCCAAGGACATGGACCTGTTGAAGCAGGGCCAGAGGAGGCCCTGGAGATGCTGGGAGGGCTGGAGCCCCTCTGCTGGGAGGACAGGCTGAGAGAGTTGGGGGGGTTCAGCCTGGAGAAGAGAAGGCTCCGGGGAGACCTTGTTGCGACATTTCAGTCCTTAAAGGGGGCTTATAAGAAAGATGGGGACAGAGTTTTTAGTGGGGCCTGTTGTGATAGGATGAGGGGTAAAGGTTTTAAACTAAAAGAGAGAAGATTTATATTAGTTATAAGGAAGAAATGCTCTGTGCTGAGGGTGGTGAGGCACTGGCCCACATTGCCCAGAGAGGTAGAAATTTAGAAATTTATTTTCAGACTTCATTAGGCATTGCAAACATTTTTACTCCTAAAATGAAAGGTTACACTTCAGTTTATGTCAATAGGTTGGTACTCCACCCTGTTGATTATTTATTAAAGGCTGTCATGATAGTCTGGTAAAATAGACTCAGTCAAGCAGATCTTAGGGAAGATATAAATCAACAGAGCAATTTTGACAGCAAGAAAATGACAGCAGTTCAAATGCACCGAGGGTCTGTGCCTACGTCCTAGGCACCTTGTTTAATTCTCAGGATGTCTTTGACTGGAATCTGTAATCAGTGGCACCATCTGGAATGACTACACCTGCTAATGAGAACCTAAGAAGGGTGGTCTGGGGTCAGACGAGGTGTTCATCTCGCCTGACATCCGTGTTTGTAGCAAATGCTTAGGGAAAGAAAGCAACAACGGTGATACTTCTCCTGGAACGTTCATCCCATTTCTGGTTTTCGCAGCTGAAGTACATCCCCAGCTAAGGCCTGTTCTGTGGTTCTGCACAGGCCGTACTGTTCGTTTACCCGTGTTCTTTTTTCCTTCAGTTAGATACTTACCTGCAATTCTATCATTTCTCAAACAGAGCAGGAACATTATATAAAACAGAAAGGTTAAAGTCTACGTGGAAATACTCCAAAAGGATATGACCAGCCTTTTCACATCCCACCACTGGGCACAGAGATCATATGCCTCTGTGCATAAAACCCTACTTCTGTATGATTTTTCATAGAATCCTCTTTTTAATCATTCTGCTTGTGAGTCCAAGAAAATACAGCTGTACAATTTGCACATGCAACCTTTTTAAGGATTTCTGTAACTCCAAAACTGGAGAGAAAAAACAAACAAGGAAATTCTTTAAATACTCAATCCGGTGTAAATCTTTTCCCAAAATACAATCGGAAGCGTAGAGAAACATGTAACAGAAAGGGTTCAGCTCTTAGACAACTTCAAGTAGAGAAGACTTTTTTTCTTTATTATGTAACTTACTCTCAGTTACTGGCAGGACATCAAGGTGTGTTTTGTCCCTGCAATTGTGCCACTGGTCTGCATTGCTTAATCACAATTCCACAAAGATTGTTTTCCTGCTGTAAGTAGCTGCAATTCCTGCTTCAATTCCAGCAGAAGCTGCTGAGGAATAGACTGAATGTCCATGTTAATGTCTTTACATGTCTGTGTAAATGTCTTTACAACGATAGAGTGAAAAGAAGTTGTAGTTGTCTCCTAGACCAAAGAGCCTTTTGTGTCCCATCTGCACTTGCTAGAAGAGAGGAGGTTAAATATTACTCACCTTCCAGATCCTCTGGTCTTGATTCACATATGCTTAACTCCTGTTACACAAGATGAAAAAATCGCTGAGGTCATCTATGGATGCGTTTCCCTCCTGTTCCTATGGGGGTTGTACCGACATGAGGTAGTTCCAGTCGGCTGTCTGCAGGCCGTTCGTTGGACAGACAATATATACTTGACAGTACCCAGCCGGGTTGGGAACCCATAATTCTGTGACAGCAGCAGACACAGGGCATTAGGGTTGTAGTGCTGGCGTAGTGGTAATCACAGTCAAACTCAGCAGCATTGCCAGAGTTAAGGGCATAAGTTTGCTTTAAGATCTGGGTTTTGGTGGTTTATGTAAAGTAGCTGGGGTAATTTGCAGTTCAGTGAAGCCTGACATGGAAATTGTCAGCTCAGATGCAGATTTCCTTCTGAAAAGGGCTCAAACAAGAATCTAGAACACAGCAATCATTAGAGGGAAAGTTCATTTTGCCAGATACAATTAAGTAATAAATCAAGCATAAGCATTTCCAGCTTCCAAGAGTTTATTTTTGAATGATTTGCAGCTTTGTTTGTATTATCAATGGAGAGGCACTCTTTGTTCCCTCTCTGTGCAGCCGGCTAACAGCAGTCACTCCACACAAATCCACGAAATGACAGTGGTATAGACCGGTGTAAGTGAGACCACAACAAAGAGGAACACTTTAACTTTGAAATTTGTTCTTGGTCCTGATATGAGTAGCTTTACGTGGCTACATTATTCACTCTTTTAGGTGCCACTGAAGTTTGGTCTCCTAAGGGGTCATAATAGGTGAAAGCCAAAGACGGAGCTAGCAGAGCCTCTAAAAATACAAGTGGGTATTAAATGAAGTTTTCAGCAGTGATGTGCCTGCATTTCTTAGAATGTCGGATCACTTCATGGGCCTTCACTTACTCCATTGGGAGCTTTCTCTGTTTTGCAAATTAAGAAGTTGAAGAAGAGGTCACTAGCCAATCAACACAGCAAATTGATAGTAATTACTCCAGTCCCCAAAGGTAATAACATTTTGCTTCAAGTGACAGGTCTGCACAGCCTTGTGGTAACCAAGGTCACCCGAACAACCTGTGTCAATATTGCACCATGGGAAAGGAGACCCTGCTCGAGGAAGACCTTTTTCTTGATTAAAACCTCTGGAGCTCAACATTAAGCCCTTGCTCAGTTCAGATTCCACTTTGGTGTATTTATCTGCCTGTGCCTGTGCCATTCTGCAGTTCTCAGAAAAGAAGTAAAAGATCAGGTTCGGTGTTTGGTATTGAAGGTGAATGTTACTTTTATGATATGTAATGCAGTATCATCTTCTAGGGTATGTTTTCTCTCTTCAAGATCCCTTGGCTGCTATTTGTGCCATTAATTTTACAGGTCTGCTGTTGAATTTGCAGGCACAGACATAATGCTCTGCTTTAATAGTGAACCACGCTTCAGCCAAGTGGAACAACCTTGCAATCGTTTCTCTTTGGGCTTAGACCTCTTCAGTTGCTGTCTCAAGGTTCCTGTGTTCCTGGCATTCACTGTGATGGGATTTGCTTCTCAGAGCTTGTAACGTGAAATAAGTGTTATAGGCAATATTACTATTATTATTTGTTGACCTGAGCTGCACAACATTCAGGCTCGTTTCAATTACAAGGAGAAATTGGATGCATTTTATTGATGTCACTTTTTTTATAGAATCTCTTTTCTTGAATGTGGGATGAATAAATTAGGAGCATTTTGTGCTCATAACCTCAAGACCTTTTCCACTAGCCCCTGATGCAGAAACCTCTTACTATTGGATCTGAGGTTGTGCTGATCATGTTAAGCACTTTATGGGGATTTAATGTGCGTTGGTCTTGGAATGCTCAGCCCTGGTTTATTGCTGCATGAAAGGGGTTTTAATTAGATGGACAAACTTGAATTCTGCAAATGGAACAGCTGCCTTTGTGGCACATGTTATTAGTGACTTCTCTTGGTCAGCTACACCCAGCTATGCGCTTAGCTGTGAGTCCTGGTTCCATGCACGAGTATTGACAAAGCCCAAGTCACCTCCACGCTGAAAGTCTATGAAAATAATAAAACATGTTTGATGCTCCTTTCCCTCTCTTATTCCCCACTCCCTCCACCTCGCCTAGGCTGTGTTGCTGTTTGCTTTTCTCTTTTTCACAGAAGTGTGTTCTCGCTTAAACGGACAATGCTGTGGAGTGGATTCTTGATGGCAATTGTATGCACTTTTTGTGTGTTTTTAACCTGAAGGAAATGAGAGGGAGTGCTGGTGAGAAACTGTTACGTGTACTCAGTATTTTCTTCTTGAAATTAAGTAAGGAATAGGTGGATTGGTATTACTGCTGCCAGTTTTAAGTGGGCTATTATCTATTATATCTAATATCATCTATTTTAGAATGGATAGGGGGAAAAAAGAGGGGTGGGAATTGCCAAACACTCTCAGGGATGCTGCTTTTCAGAGTCTGTTTCAGAGGCTGAAACCATGACATGGGTGTTGTGGATTGACCCTGTGGCTTAACCGCTGGTTGTTGAGAGCTGCGCTCGGGTGTCTTTGGTCCTCCTCTGGACCAGAACTGTAGAATCAGAGGCCTTGGAAAAATCAGTACCCTTCAGAAGCAAGGGTTGCTTGGCATCAGTGAAGTCCGCTGGAGTTTTATATTTACCATTATAGTGCCAGAAGTCCATATTCTGAGCAGTTTTCAACACTTGGGCCCATGCTCCGCTCTGGCTGCCTTTGCGAAGACTTCGTAAACCTCTCACAAAGTACATTTATGGTGCAGTTTTCTGTTCCAGAGCATGTAAATAAACTACAACCAGTCTAACCCTAGAGAGATCTTAACTCTGAAGAGATGTATAGCTCGTGTATCTTCTTGATCTATCTTACTGATATATGTACGAGACACTTCAGTCGTCTTACTGTTCAGATAAACAAGAATGAACGAGCAGAATTTCTTGAATGAAATGCAAATCGTTGAATTTGGTCTTGGTTTCTTCTCAAGTTCCCACTTAGCTTTTAAAGATCTTTGCTGATACTGTTGTTTCCTTTGCTTCAATTGTTCGCGTATGTTCCAAGAAGTTCAACAGATTTCTCTTGGCTATGTTGCTGTGAGAATCCATTCTTGTTACTGTGGCCTTATGTGTTGCATGAAGTACTTTGTAAATTAGAAATTATGTTCTTCCCACGTGGGGAGAGCTTCTAAGCTCTGTCTCCTGGCTTAAGAGTTGTGCTCAAATGATAAAGTTGAAGAAAATGTGGAATTGTCAAAAATTCTTTGTTGACTCATTGTCTTCACTTGGGATTATGACTCCTTTAGCTACATGAACTAGCCTTCGATAGCAAAGGGATCTACACCTAGAAGCTGCTGGACTGTTACTGCATGTTACTGGTTCTGTTTGAGTGGGGAAGGAGAGTACACAAGCCTCCAGCTCTTCCAAAGCTTGAAAAATGCTAACATCTCTCAGTTCTTTGTCCACGCTACTACGCATTACTCTTTGTTGGTGACAGAAGCTTTTCAGGTTTCTGCACTCAGTTTCATGGCTGTTTAATCCAAATCGGGATTTAAGCATACTCTGTGGAATAACAGGACTTGTCTACAAAGGGGAATTGCCGCACGTAAGCTGTATATTCATCTGTGTAATTTGTTCTAAGTGCTCTCTTTATACCAGCTCCTCGTGTGGACAATTCTAGAGCCTGTCCCTACCACACACGGTGCCGCAGGGCCCATCGGAGATGGAAGCCGAAGTGTTATGCCACAGCTGCATGGCGAGGACAGTGCTGTAGCTCTGCTCCACTGAGATGGGTCTGGCCAGTGGCTCTTGGGACTGTCCCGTGGATGTCCCGGCTGTGCCAGGAGTGGCGGCTGGCTGTGCTGGGTGCTGCACGGGGGGTGGGGGTGCTCTCTCCATCTCCTGCAGTAAAAGAGTGTCTAATCTTGCCTGGGTTAACCTGGGGTTGTTTGCGGTGGGGAATTCTCACAGGTATCCCGTGTGTTCCACTCGGGTCAGTGTGCAGTATCGCTTCTCTCTGCGGGCAAACGAGTCTTCAGGGCAGCAACCGCCTGTCCCTCGTCACCTCAGCACATCACCTGAAGGCAGATTTGGGATTCCTGGCAGCTCCCACTAAAGCACTGCAGCTGGTGAAAGGGACGGCTAAGAAACGTTTGTGTAGTGGCAGGAGAGTGTTTTATTTTTCTGTTTGTTTAGGATCTGCGCAAAGAATCATTTCTTGTGTTCGTTATACGTTAATAACACTGCACAAATGATGCTTCGTGCTGCTCCCGGGTACGATAACTCAGCGAGATGGTTGAATGCAATTTAAATATGCAAAGAGGATGGACTAATGGAGGATCCTCAAGGACCAGCCGATAGTTTTATTTATAATTACATCACACTATCTCTATTTCATGAAGCTTTCTTTGTGGAAACATGTTGCTCACGTTTGATCGTTTGGTCTTTTTTTTTCATCTGTAACGCATCACCAATCCAAATGCCACCTGAGAGCGGGCTCTGAGTAGTAGGTGCTGCTTCCCCACCCTTCTTACAAAAACAAAACCCTGAGCACGTTTAGAGAGGAAAGGAGCAATGGGGGAAAAAATAGCAGTATTTTATATCCAAGGGGAAAAAAAGCGCTTGTCCTGAGCACTTGCAGTAGTCTGTGAATGTGGTTTGAGCGCAGGAGTGTCTGTCCAGCAAAACCTGCCCCGTGTTGTTTTTCCTGCTCCCCCTCTGCCCAAGCCCCCGGTGAGGAGTGCCAAGTGCCGGGACACGCTCTGCTGCTGGTCCTGGGAAGAACTGGAGGCAGGTCCTCTGCTGGGGCTCCATCCCCTGCTTAGTGAGGGTGAATGTTCAGGTGATTCCCTCGGGCCTGTACTCCCAGCAGCGTTGCACTTTTTCAACAACAGCCAACTTGCGCGGTTCCCCCATGTGAGATTCTCCTCAGCAGGGCCTCTCTTTGTGAGTGCTGAGCCTAGGGCTTTGATGCAAAGCTTGATCTGAGGGACACGGTGTTCGGTGGGAGGAAACCAGTGTTGCGTAGGAGTGTTAAGGAAAGGGTTGGCCTCTGTATGGTGGATGCTCTTTTCTCTTCTCACCAGTTTAACTGGCCAGTTTTCTGTTTTAGTGATTTTGGTGATTCATAAGTTGTGACCCAAGTAATTTGCAGATGAAACCCTTTCTAACCTCCATGAGGTGTTTACCCAGAATACCAGCAGGACGGAAGCACCAGGGAAAGCTCCTTATTTCCTGGAGATTAACTGCTGTGGTGTAGGCAAAGCTTGTCCATCTATTTCTGGAAAAAAATGTATGGCCTGGAACATCTAGAATGTCCCCTTTCTGTCAAATAGTGAGATAACCAATTGTGTGTGTTGTGGCCCAAGGGATATCTGCTGCCCCCAAGGATTTTTCATTCCTTCCAAACTTTATTTAAATACAGCCTGTTTTGAACTCTCCCTAGGTACTTTCACAGACACTTCCGTTCATATGCCATGGAAGATATTTGTTCTTCTGATACTCTCAATCAGTTCAATCAATATGATTGTCAGCCGCTAGTTAAAAAAAGGACTTGGACATAATTACTTTTTTTTTTCATCTACAATCTGCTGGGCTTGTTTCTAATTCATTTTACTGCTCTCCCGTCTGCTTTTATTCATTACGGGAAATTTAAATACCCTATTTAGTCTGAGTATAATGTTCATTTCCTTTGTATTTGTACAAGCAGTCATCTCAAAGAAGTTATTAGGTTTAATGTTAACCTTTAATGCGATATGCGAATATGATGAACTGTTCTGTGAGTTGTCTGAAGCTTGTATATGACATTTCTATGTTGCCAAACTTGGCACTGATTAGCAAGGTACAGTTTCAGGACAACATCTCCACTTTTTTAGTTTTTTGGATGCTGTTATGAAAAGGGTTCAGCCTTGCAGTGCTGACGTTCTTGCTCTAGATTCTTTTTGTACCAATATCAAACATTACCGGACTCCAGCTTGGAGTTTCAGTCCCACTCTTTACTAATAATGTTCGGGGTTTTTTTTCCCCTTGAAGAGTTGGAAGCGTTAGCCATTTATCACTTCCTTTGCAGTCCTTTATCCTTCCAGTGCTTCCTGGGCACTCTGGAACAGGAGTCAGCGTAATGAACTGCAGCAAGAGCATCTGTGACTCAATAGACAACCTGCTTAATAAGTGTGTATTGATTTAAACTACAAACTGTACACATGCATGAGATACTGAAATACATTAAATCAGAGCTGGTGATGCATCTGTCTACATGTGACTACATGTCTAAAATAATTATGGCAATATTTGAAGCAAGGCAGAAGCGTTAACTGGCGTGGGGAGCAGCTGGTGGGTTCTGGGTTTCTTTCTGGAGGTGCTAATCAGCTACAGCACCCCTGGAAGGAGGTTTCTGAATATAACACCAAAGACTGAAGACAGCTTTTCAAGTACTTACTTTCCATGCATTTTCAAGGCCCTTTACCTTGTGAGAAAGTACTATGGGCCGCAGCTGGGGCAAGTGAAGGCACTTAAGTGTAACCCAGCAGTAACTTTGGTTTTGTGCCTCTCTGCTTTGTGACATGTTTCCATGGCCATATTGCACGAGAAATTAATTTTTCTCTTCCCCAATAAGCTACTGACTCTAAGCAACTATTAGAGGTGCAGTGCACGTAGCTGTCGTAACAATTTTCTTGTTTGTGTTGTGCACAATGGCAATCTTCCTTATTATTGTTCCTGAACTTCATTCTTTCTCTCTCCCCAAGGCTCCTGTATAGAGGTCCGTCACATATGGAGGACATTATTGTCTTCATAACAAAAGCATATCTGAAAGCTCTGCATTTTAAATCCCTGCCTTTCAGTGATGAATTCTGGACGCTATTGCAAATGACCGCACTTCTGTGTGACTGCTTGAACTATTTGAAATAACATAGAACTAAGTCAGACACAAACTACCTGTGTGATTTGCAGCCTCAGATCATCTGTTTCAGAAGTTCTGGCCCAAAGCTCAGCTGTGTTTCTTGCAGAGCAGCGTGTGTAGAAAGCGGTATTATTTTGTATTAATTTTACAAAGTATCCAAAATGATGGAGGTTTTGGGGTTTTTTTGTGCTGATCATCATGTTCTGCAGTGTAACACAGAGGACTGTGTTTGCAGTTGTGCTAACAAAGGGAAACAAGTGTGTAGTTCCTGCTCTGTGATGCTTTTCAACACTAGCTTGGCCCCAGAGTTCACTCGAGCAATATTTAGGGTCCAGTTTTTAGGTGACAGTTACATGTTTCAGGATGTAGATGGTACAGAGAGATCTGTACGAGGACCTTGAAGTTGGAAAGGGCTATAAACCCTATAAACCCTTCAACTGACTGCCATTTAAAGCGGTTTCTCCTGAATCCTCACAAATGTTTTGCTCACTTGGTATTTTGGATTTAAATCTCTGGCTTGTAGCTACATTGACTTATCTTACTGAATGGTTTTATTCCACTTAGTATATCAAGATGAATAATATGTTAGCAAAAAGGGAAGTTCAGTGCTCCCTACATAGCTAGAGAACTATGATATCTGTTGCTAATTATGCTGGCTGACTGCTGAGATCTGGAAATGTCAGCTGCCTTCCATGAGTCTTTGGTACCGTTCACAGAAGTAAATACCAATCGCATTTACTTCAGAAGGATGTTGTGTGGCTAAATTAATGTTTGTAAATTATTCTGAAACTCTAAGATGCCAAGTAGTCTGGTGCAGCACTTAATTTTGCTACTGTTAAGTATCATCCAATTTCTGTTTTACATATTTGTGTCCTGTAACAAGGGAATGGAAGCAGAATGTCATGCTCATTGATGTTTTTAAGTCCTTCATTAGAGCTAATGTCTTACTAATTGTCTGGAAAAGCCTCTTTGCAAATTTCAGGTTTCGTTCTTTTTCTGCTGCTTTTGAAGTCTGAAGTCTGTGTAGAGGAGCTGTTACTGCCTCATAAGCAGTTTCCAGGACGAATCTGCAGATTTACTCATGTCTCATCTTGGGGTAGTCTTAGAGATACTATTTCATGAATATGCAGAGTATGTTTGCTATGCTTTTTTATGCTGTAGATTCATAGCAAATTCCCAGTTTATTCAGAAAGTGGCCTGCTGTGGAATACTCTATAACATATGCTTGTTTCTTTGGCAACTTGGGCTTTGTTATTGATATAAAATGAATCCGTAGCGCAGTATTACTATGTTTTGAAAACACTACAATGTATACTGGTTTGGGGTTTTTTTGTTTTTGTTGTTTTGTTTTTGGTTTTGTTTTGTTGTTGTTGTTGTTGTTGTTGTTGTTTTGTTGTTTTGGTTTTTTTTTAAATTTCTGACACCAGATCTCTACCTTTCATGATTTTGCTTGCCACACCACAGATAATTTTCCGTTGAGTCTGCTCCCTCCCTCTTTCTGTATAAATACCAACACTAAGTCCTTTGTACTCGGAGATCTTTAGAATGATGCACAGTTTTGACAATTTACTGTCTTTCTTACCCTGTTGCCTCTTTCATGGTCACATTATACTGCCCTATGTTTTAGTTTCTTTATCACTGTCATTTTCTCACTGAGGATTCCCTAATGCTGTCGGAAATGGAATTATCAGGAAAAGGTGTTTCTAGTTTGAAATCAGCTATAGTCCAGCAAAAGAATGAGACAATCTTGCAGCTGAGATAAAGGACGATTTTGAAGAACTTATATGTTATATTGCTGCAGAAAATTTAGTAGCAGTTTGAGTGGCAGAGATGTCTACGGGAAATAAGGAGTACTTCAAATTACGTTTATCTGAGTTCAGTGGGCAGGTGTGTCATTAATAAAGTTGGAAGGGAAAACGAACAGAAATTTGCACAGAGTTCAAACCATTCCTGCAACTGAAATGAGAATGTAAACCATGTGCAGTAGTTATTGAGGAAAATACCAGTGATCATCAAAAGAAAATTGGTCTCTCAAATTCATTCAATAAACTGCTGTAGAGAAGACCAAATATGTGACAAAATGATTAAAAAAATATGAGGACGTTGTGCAAATTGCATTTTAAATAAGCGTAGAAAGTGTTATGTAGTTTTAACACGAGGAAAAAAGTGCTAGAAGAATCTGGAGTTCTGCTACAATGCTTATTTGCCTCCATGCTTATTTGGCATGCTTATTACTAGATAGATTCGTAAAAACAAATTCCATGAAAAGTGCTGAAAATAAAGTACTGAAATATTAAGAAAGTATGAAAAAGCAATTGTAGCTTGAGTATATGGGAAAATTAAAGAAAGATGATACTGTTTACAAAGGCATCAAGAAGAGAGCAATACTTACAGAATTGTATGGATTGAATACAGAAGTCTTCTAACATCATTAAAATGCAACATAACATAATTTCCAATACAGAAGACTGAAAGCTAGAAGTTGTTACACGTTTTTGTAACAGAAATTGCTTCATAAAACAGACTACCTGAGACCAATCTTCTGGAAGCAAGAGTGGAATGAAAATTTCTACAGGCACTGTACTTCAATAAGCAAATGAAGAATAGCACAGAAGTGGGAAAAGAAATGTTAGCTTGTTGCATATAGACATAAAAAAACCCAACACAACAATATTGATTTTGATTGCAGAATTCAAATGTCTGCTGCGATGCTGCGCGCCTTGATAAACCCCAGGTTGTGGGCAGGCAGACTGCATGGCCCTTCCACCTGAAAGGGCAATTCCACCGGGTGATGTTCTCTAATTGCACTGCCAGCATTTGTGAGTGTGATTGTGGTGGGAAGGTTGAATGTCGGTGCTTCTTGCCAGCCATGAATCTGATGCTGTCCCTTCTCAGTGCGGGAAGGTAAAGAATGTGCTGCTGTCAATAATGCAGATGCTCAATGGAGCTAGATTAGTACTTTTTTTCAGTTAAAAATGGAGATTCACTCCATTTTGAGACACATTTATTCATTTCACCATTAAGACCTCTCTTCTCTATTTCATTTCTCATTTTCCCCTGTATTAGTTATTCATAACCTTTATATTTCTATGATTAGCACAGGCTACAATGTTGTCTTTCTTTTTATCTTGCTCATTTTTACACCAACAGTGAAATCCATGCTTGGTTTCAAGCAAATTCTTCATCCTGTAGGTGCAGATGATTTACACCCCATGCATCCACTTGATTTGTACACATCCTCTGAATCCAGGCATACTTTTCAAAGAATTCAAATTCTTTATAGTAAGGTTACAGTTTCTTTTTCCTTTCCTATTGGAGTAATTTATCTTAATTTCTTTCTGCTCTTATTATCCGCTCAGTTTTGTCTTTACTTCAGTATTTCAGTTTAACTTTTCCCCATCTGGTTAACTCTTAGTAGAATTCATGAATTTTCCTGTTTAAACAAAATTATTTTTCCCACTTTCTCCTCCTCTTTCACATTCATGACCACTCACATTTTGTAGAGTAAAATTAACCTCAAGGCTCAAGCATGTTGTGTCAAAAGCAAATTTACTGGTTGGTGTTAAAATTCCAAGGTAGCTTCTGTGAAATGACAGGGTAAAATACAAAACCTGCATATGAGAAGTAACACATGTAGGAATGTCACCATAAAAGTTCTGAGGAGCCTTGTAATATCAAATGAGATGAAAGTGCTGAGAATTGTTAGAGTGAAGATGAAGAACGTTAGGAGTGGTAAAAAAGATATAGTTACTTTACCCAAATATGCTTGCTGCTGTGTCTGCCAAGAGGATCCATTGGTCCAGCCTTTTCCTGCAGCAGAAATTGCTTATCGCCGGGTCTGACAGCCTCGCCAGAAGGCTGGTTTGCCAACTTAGCTAAATTCACGTCCACAATAAAGTGTGTGAATGTGTGCAATCTGTAGCTTTCTCCCAAATTCACAGGTGTTTTATAAATATCTTCCTCCCATCCCCACACAAAAGGAGGGGGAAGAGAAATCGAGGTTTGTCTTTTCCTCAAAGACAGACCTGTGCTATTTGTAGGAACTTCTCATGTTACTGTTCTTGGAACTTGATATCGAGACAGTCTGTCAGAAAGTAATCCATGTTCATACACATAATCCATCCTTTTAGAACAGAACTGTTCCTTAGGAAAGTAAAAGTGTCTAAAGATGGTTTTTCAACCCAAGGAAAGCCTCTGTGTGGAGGTCTCTTCCAAAGACAGCTGTGGACTCCTGCCAATCTCCAGCTTTTGGTAGAAGCGATGGTGAAAGGCAGAAGTTGCGGAAAATAAGTAAAGGAAGTTGGGACGTGTCAAAGGTAGAGGGTTATTCTGGATCTGTTTGTGTTGCTGGTAATTGCTTTGATGGCGCTGCTGCTGGAGCAGTTTGCTTTTGGAGGCTGTTCTCTTTGGTTGGACAGATAATGGTGTGTAGGTGAAAACACCAGACCTTCGACTCCTGATGGGCCCCGCTCCTGCCTGAGCATTCCTTTGGCTCGCTAAATGTCTGTCATCTGCCCCAAAATGAGAACTCCACTGAGTCTGTGCTGTGGGAGAGGGCAGTGCCAGAGAGAGCTGAACCTCTCCTGCAGTGAGAGAGAGTGATTTAAATACAAGAACCTTCTCCTTGACTGGGGAGAATTTACTTGCAACTATCTGAAATCTCCTGAGCCAAAATTTAGAGAAAGATTTGATGCTGGCATCGTGGACAGTGATGTGGCCAGGCAGAATGCCTGAATTATTTTCTTGAAGGCTTGGAAAAAGCTTGATTTTCTCATTTATGTATTTATTTATTTTTAGGACAAGGTATTGCTTGAAGATGTTTAGTAGTATACTTGAAAACCATCCTATTTATTTACCTTTTCTTTCAGTGTAAAATGACCAACTAAGACCACTGTTCAGTCAGATGTTGGTTCCTGTATAATATTAGAATTCTAAATGCCTGGTATGAGTGTTGTAGTTTTCTCTAAAGAGAAGGATATTCTCCTTTCTGTGAGGAATCCTTTGGAAATAATTCTGATTTTCTGTTTCTCTTGCCTTTTACTAACCTCTGTGGCTGCCTTGTACTGTCTTTGGTAAACAGTGTTAAGAAATGCACATGTATGGGCCACATGCTTCTATTCTGTTTTTCACAGAACACCCCTGAGGTCAATAATTTGCTGAAAAATGTTTTTTAAAGGAAGGAGATGAAGCTGTAAATACAGAATTACATTATAGGGAAACTGGAACTTCAAGAAGTGTGCTGATGAGCGTTTTTACCGAGGTTTTTTTTCCAGGTATGCAAATCAGTTTTCACTGTAGAAAAAAGATTTTTATAATTTTCCTGTTAAATGAAAATAGAAACTAAGTAACACAAATTTGAAGTAGTTCTTCAAATATCAGCATAATCCTTTTCCCTGAACAGCAGTTTACCATAACATTACTGTTTTCCAACTAAATGGAAAACATTTCTTGAAATTAAAAAGACTATTTGAAGAAGCTAATGCTTATAGTTAACTTATGAAATAAATTTGGTGAGATATTTTTGTGATCCACTGCTCTAACTTTCTTTAGGAAAGTACCAAACTCAATAACAGAAGTTTGACAAACATATCTATGTATACTGATACTGAATTTACCCAAAATATAAACACTGTCTTCGTCTAGTTAGCCAAACTACATTATCTTTGCTGAAAGAAAAGTCTCACAGCAATTGTATATAAAAATGTTCTAGAAATAAATCACCTAGATTCCCATTCATCATCCTGCTGATTTTTATGGTCTGAAGAGAATGACGATGAGAGTGATGCTGTAGCTTGGTAGGGAGCACAGTCCTCTGTGAGATGTAGGGCCCAGGCTTTGCTTTAATGAATACTGAAGTGTTTTGCACAAAATGGATCAGCTTTGAAAAGCACAGTCTAAGGCTCTAAAGCTTTAAATAGTGTTTCTTTCATACACTCTTACTAACGTACATGCGCACTTGTGGATTACAAGGAAAAAAAATGTCTTTATTCCTTGTATTGCTGTGTCAGTTAGTGCTGCTAGTAGCGAGCCAGGTATATACACTGTGTGAAGCTCTGAATGAAAAGGTAACTAACTCCTGCCTGAGAAAGCTAATCTAGACTTTTGTATGCTATGGCAGGTTTAAAAAGCAATCAGTCTTACGAAACCAAACAATATGGTATTCTAGAAGGTAGCACTCAATATTGAGAATAGCTAGAGAGTCTTACAGAAGATGAGAGAATAGACAATAAATACAACGGGTTGACTTCAGCTAAGTCTAAGAAGACTTTCAGTTATATGTTGAGGTGCCATGCACATAAACAGGCAACCCAAATTTGGCTTTACGTGCATATAATATTCCTGTCATTCTGTGCCATTTAATTTTTGAAATGTAAACAACATGCAGGTATACGACTAGGTCAGCACAAAACTTTACAAGACATGTCAAGTTATGAAAATAATTTCATTGGTTAGAAACGAAACAAATTTTAAATGTCAAGCAGAGCTCCCATTATGAGTCAGTCGTTCTAAATAAAATGTATGTCTGAGATAATTTAAAACCAAACAAGCTGAAAATGTGTCTGGGTTTTGCATAATAATTTGCATCATATTGTTAACATTTGAATTCTTTTCGTTCTTCTATACTGACACATTTTTGAGTGTTTGATGTGGGAAAGGGCATTTTATTGTATGGCTGCCTGCTACATAACAGCTGCTAATAATGCCCTGGTCTACTGATTGCTGCAGGAGGGTACCCTGCTGCTGTTCTTGGGGTGAATCTGCCAGGAATTTACCTGAAGAAGCACTTCATTGTCAGGCCCAAGCTAACGCAGCAAGTAAAAGTCTGAGGCAGTAACTCCCTCCTCCATCCTGGAGTCCAGAAGCAAAATACCTGAGAAATAGGTACCACAGGAGTGTTACCACTAGAGCATGAACAAGCATCCACAAGTTACAAGCAGACCCAAAGAGACTTTATAATTTAATGAATATGCCAGTTCTAAAAGGCACTGTAAACTGGTGCTTGAGACAAATGCTTTATATTACCGAAAACTCGTGCCATATACTTATATTGGTCTTGTGATCAAAATCATGTGGTTAGTAGATACTTGCAGTTCACAAGAAACTTTCCGTTAGTGTGTAACTTTTTGACTATGTACAAAGGCTATTAATCATTGCTTAATTGCAATAGCAAGATCTTGTTTTGCAATGTCAATGTATCTAACTAAAAAATGTTGGTTACTGATGTGTTCACAGATGAAAAAATGAGATTTTTTTTTTTTGTGAATTGGCACCTTAACATCCACATGATGCATGACAATACTCTTTTACAAAAAAAGAGCAATAAGATTTCACTTTTTTTTCGTTTTTTTTTTTTTTTTTTTTTTAACGTACAAACTTTCCTCTCCTCCCTAAACACACCCATCTTCTTGACTGGTGCATGGAAAGTAGACAATAAAAGTAATTCCGGAGGTTATAAGACCTGTTAAAGGACTAGGTATGAAATGGCTGTCACACTTCACTTTCACAACTTCAGACATAATTATTGCTGCTTAATGGTTGACAGGCTAGAGTTAATTTTAACAGTCTAAATGTTAAGAGTGGATGATGGCAGCAATAAATACCTGTCAGCAACAGCTTTCAAGTACTAAAAAAAAGTCCACTTGTATCTGGTCAGAGTGATAAAAGCACATGAAAGTTCGCACATTAACTGACTTTAAAAGGATTTGTCAGGTCAGAGCTGCTGGATTTCTCAATTTATCTATCTTTTTTGAATAATATTTGTAGCTACAGATTAGCAACTATTGTTACAAAAAATCACATCAGAGATGAGAAGGGCAAGTATGAGAATTTTTAACTGCATTTTATCAGGCTGCCTGTCTTTTTGAATCGCTTATGGAGAGCTTGGCAGTAAAATACCTCCCCAGGTGCTGATGAGGCAAGAAAACCTGTTCAGCTTTGGACTGTAAGCCCAGCTCTCATGTCACCATCAAACATGTTTAGGATACCAACATTTCGATTTATTTAAACTTACATACTATTGCTTTATGCTGAATTTCTTTCGGCTTCTGCTGTCTTTTAGCTTTGGTACTAGAGACACAAAAGGAGTATCTAAGCATTAATGCTTAGGTAATGCACAGTAAAGCCCTCCAAGCCCCTAAAAAGACTGAATGTTTGACAGCAGCTTTGTTTGTTTTGCCATTTGTCCTTAGTTCACGGTGCAATGGGGGAGGGGTGGGGAGCTGTCACCAGGGGCGAGCGAGAGCTGATCTGCCAGCATCGCCTCGGTGTTTAAGATCTAGACTTTTGGTGCAAGCTGATGTGGCTGAAGTAAAGGCTTACGCCCACCCCTTCCCTCATTCCCTTGCCTGTTCCGTCCTTCTTGCTGGAGCCCTGCAGACCAGGCAGTCCGTCCGGCCCCACCACAGCCGCTCGGCCCTACTCCTCACAGCTCCTCGTTAAATACCTTTCCGCGGTGGCGCCGCCAGCTCTCATTGGTTCAGTGGCGCGCTAGGCTCTCCCCATTGGCTCAGGGGTGTCCCGCGCCCTGTCCCCTACAGACCCGGCGGGAAGCGGCTGTTGCCGGTAGGAGGCGGCCGCGCGTGGGGCCAGCTCTGCACGCGCCGCGCACCCCCTGCGGCCCCAGCTGCGCCATTCACAGCCCGTGAGGGCCGGGCAGGGTCAGCGCCCGCCGCCCTGCGGAGCGGGAACGGGGCGGGCAGAGCTGTGAGGAGCCAGCCCCGCGCTGCCTCCCCGGCCCTCCTGCGCCAGGCCTCTGCGGGGCCGCCGCCGGCCTCTGACGGCGGTCCGGACCCAGGGAGCCGGACCTGCTTGCTACCAGGAGGAGCCTCGTCTCCCCTTTCCTGTGCCAGCTTTCCCAGGATTTGATTTACCGGTATGGCTTTGAAATTACCCCTTTTCCAGATGAGTGGTAGGGTCCCCATAAGCCCTGCTCTGGTTTCCCACCCGCCCCAGCTTAATTGTTGCTATTTGGGACTACTGTCGTCTCCTACTCCTCCACAAAAGGAGGCTGAAGAAGAGGAGGCTGAGGGGAGACCTTCTCGCGCTCTATAACTACCTGAAGGGGAGTGTATCCAGGGGATGTCGGTCTTGTCTCCCAAGTCACAGGAGATAGGACAAGGGGAAATGGCCTCAAGTTGCGCCAGGGGAGGTTTAGATTGGATATTAGGATAAATTTTTTTCACGGAAAGGGTTATTGGGCATTGGAATAGGCTGCCCAGGGAAGTGGTTGAGGCACCATCCCTGGAGGCGTTCAAAACACAGGTTGACGTGGTCCTTAGGAATATGGTTTAGTGATTTTTGTTGCCTTTTTTTTTTGTCTATGGTTTAGTGCTTTTTATTGCCTTTTTTTTTTTTTGTCAGAGTTAGGTTGATGGTTGGACTAGATGATCTTTAAGGTCCCTTCCAACCTAAATGATTCTATGATTCTATGAAAAACAGCTCCTATAATAGATATATTGCTGCCGAGGGAAAAACACCAGCAGTTGAAAGTTTCTCAAGGCCTCTACCAGAGCTTTCCTACAGGTTACCAGCTCAGTATTTGGCTCACGTAAACCACAAGTTATACCTTCTCACCAGAATCTCTACCTCACCATTTTATGTCCGTGCTTGCAACTGTTCCTTTCTATGGAAAGCCACTTCAATTTTAGGCAGCAGGTGCAATTTTTGTTAGGCCATGTGAGGTATCTCTGTCAGACCGTAGTTCCCAGCTCAGCACTACCATCCTCTTTAGCTGCTGGGTTGGATCCCCACAGGATACAACCCTATTTGTTTCTCCAAACCAAGGCCCACCTTGGGCCCGTGGCTGCAGAGCCGTGGAGAGAGCGGTCCCTCAGAAATGAGGCAGCATTTCATCAGAGGCCTGGCAGTTTGGAATCTGCTCCGTGCCCCAAACACACGCTGAGCTGTTTCAAACCTTTCTTTTAAAAATCAAGCAGCCTGCCTTTCTGTTAGATTTTTTTCCCGACAAACATCTCCAAACTTGTTTCCACAGCACTGTCTTCCCTTAAAAAGAAACTGCTTTCTACTCCTGTTAGCAAAGTAACTACATTTCATGAGAAGGGCACATGGGTTGTGCCACTATAGCTTGGATCTGAGCTGTTCTCCAAAGATTTCAGTAAAGATCCCTTTCCATACTTTGCACATTACAAGAATCTAGCCCGGGCATCTTTGAAAGCTGCTCTCAAAAGCCGTGATCTTCACCGTACAGATCAAGCCCTTGCAGACAAATGGGCCGGGAGTGTAAACCTTGTGTTGCAGACATTCAGCTGCCCAGTACACACCAACTGTTCATTCAGTTTCACGCCTGCTCAAAGACATTTACTGGTGCCAGCCGGGTCCAAGTGGAAGCTTTTTCTTATTAGAGATGCCACACATGTTGCTTTCCTGTCTTCCACCAGATTTACAAATAGGTATTCATAGGCTTGCTTCTTCTATTATTGTATATCTTTGTACTGTTTATGCCAATTTATATCATTTATATTGCTTTTATATTGTTTATACTGTACTTTATACTGGTTTTACAGAGCTCTTAGTCTATGTGCACTGCCTCAGCTCAGCAGGCTTTGTGGTTACAGCAGTAAAGAGACTGAAAAGGTATTTTAGATTCATTCTAGAGTTGAAAAGGCTGACTGCCGCATGAGCCATGTTGGAGTTGAACACGAGAGATTGTCACATCCCCTATAATCAGAATGACATTGAAAACCTTCCCGAGACGTGAATTTATCTAAAATAACCCCCCAGCATTGTCCCCTCCAAACTGTACTGTCTCGACTGGTGTTGAAAAAGGCCCGGTTGTTGAGGGGCCCACTCTGGGCTGAGGGTGCTTTTGTGACACCCTGATCCACTTTCAAGCTGCTTCCTGTCCAGACGAGGCGTGGGAGCAGAAGGCAGCGAAGGCTGAGCTGCAGGGCCCCAGCAACATCCCACTTGTGGGGCTTCATGCACGGTTCAGGTTCCTCTGGGGATTAGGAGCTGCTCACCAGCACCCCTCCAACCTCACTGAAAAAAGCTGCTCCTTCTCTACAGCCTGCCATCCCCCATGGCTTGAGGGCAGCCCAAGCCAAGTCCTTGGCTGCCCAGCTGGAGTGATTCTGTTATCAGTGGAAGCTCAAAAGCAGTGCCCAGAGAAAAACACCTTCCACACTGAGCCCCCTCCCCCCCGCCTTTTTTTTTCTTGTTAATCAAGGAATCCATTTTGAATAAAGAGAAGCTGTGTAACTTTGGAACAACAGCTCCATGTTTCTGTACTGAAGTTAACGTGTTAAATAGGGAAAATGTAAACTAACCAGAGAAACAAAACGGGACTGAAAAGGCACATACCCACGTGAATATTCACTTTGAGCAGTAATAGCAGTGTGACAGGGAAGCAGGACAATGAAGGGGAAGTAAAGGCACTGATTTCTTCTGTGTGATGAATCTAAAATGCAGAAAACCAGCTGTGTTTCTGTGCCAGAAAAAGTGTTGAAGTTTGCAAGTTACCCACAGGTGCTATCACTTTCCGCTGGAGTAAAAGAGTCCTCAGTGTTTTGAAGTTCAGGTGCAGGTTGGGAGAAGATCTCTGTCCACAGGCTAGCCACTCTCTAGTTGGGTGGGAGACCTCCTGTGCAGTGTAGCTGAAGTGAAAGGGTTACGCTTAGATCCTTCAGGGCCGAGGAGGAAACTGAAGAGCAGGCACTGCTTCCCTGGGTGTTTCAGTCAATTTGTGGTGGTTAAGGTATGCTGAAGGGAAGGAGTAAGGTTGAAATCTCACCTTTCTTGGTTAGTGCTCTAAGAACTAAATTAATATAGAAAAGTAGAGTGTACATTTCCCTTCTTAAATTGTGGTACTGTTCCTTTACTTGTATCTTTACTGTATTGTTTTCCAGGGTTTTTCCAGTTACTCATGAGCTTGATTTGATACTCCTTTACTTTGTCTCCTCTGTGCTTCCTTCCTGCAGTTAGACTGGGATGGTTGAAGAGTGATTAGCTACTATGATGTTTGTTCTTCTTTCTTTTCTCACTTGGTGATCTCCAGCTTTGTTACTGTTCTGTGCGTCTTTGGAGTATTTCAGTTACTTATTTTCTCTTGATGGATAACTTGGATTAAAGTCACGAAAAGATTTGAATAATTATCCTATAATAACTGTGTTTATGAGCTACGTAATTGCCACGATGGTTTATCTCAAACTGTTTGCAAAATTGATCATGTTAAACCAGATGTGGCACTTTTATCCTGGAACAAGAGTAGTCACAGGTGAAATGTTCAGCGACTGCTGTTCTGAAAAAAATCTATTCTTGAGTAAGTATGTCTGAGAAGCTCCTGTGTAGAAAGGCTTTTCTGCTGATGTTCTCCGCAATTCACTCATCACTCACAACATTTAGTGTAACAGCAATCTGGAAGCAGAGGTGAAAAGAACCACAAATCTCACTTGATGTGCCATGTGGGTTGTTTTCCCTCCAAGCAGCTTAGTGTTCCTTTATAGCCATTAAAAGTTTATTAAAATGGATGAGAGACATCCATTATAAACCAGAAAAAAAAAAGTCCATTAATATTACATATCAAATGAGAGTTACATCCACATATTTCCCCTCAAAAAACCCCTCCAAACACCAAAAAAACCACATTCAAATATAGAAATAGAAAGGGCAGGAGAATATTTTTATACTGTGCTAAATGAATACTTGTTTAAACTGATAAAAAGTGGCTCAATGAGACCCCCTGCCTAGAAATCCAGCCAGCTGCAGTGTTGGCATAGCTCCACCACATGGTGATGCGTCTGACATTTCCTGACCTTGCATGCTCTGAAGGCAAATTGTATGGCTTTTACACAGCAGTTCTGGGCAGAATGGAAATAATCCACAAATATTTGAAGGGTAGTGACAATAAGGAAAGAATCCTTTAGAATAAACACAGTGGTACAACTAGAGTTAATAGGATAAAATTAAGGAAAAGGTGAAATGTAGATGGACTATCACAGGAGAATTCCTGTTGGGAAGTCACTAAGCTGTGTTTGGATACAAAAACAATTTCCCAAGAGAAGTAGGGATAACGCTCTTTCTGGCATCTTTTCCTGCTGGTCTAGGCACCATGATGCTCGCGTGCGACACTTACGTGGTATTGACAGAGAGCAGATTATTTGTTCAGTACTTGAATGTTTGTCTAGTTTACCCATGAGGTCTTCTTTTTCAGTTACATACTGGGAAACTGGTACGGAGTGAGTTTCCCAGATGTATAGAGTATGAAGAAGTGAACAAACATAAACTGATGTCCCAAACCAATATTTACTCCTGACTGCAGCTTTAAAAGTGTTACTATTTACTTTGTAGTCAGCTCTAGCTGTGCTTTAGCGTTTTTGCCCCCCCTAGGAGACTTCTAGCTGCAGGATCCTCTCAGAGTTAGGTCTTTCTTTTCCAAGGAAGGTGCAACTTTAGTACATCCGTGTAGCTCTTGCAGCTCAGCAGGCTGCTGCCAAGTAGTAGCTTTCAAGGTACTGGTCTCCTCTGGAAGCAATTGATTAATAGCTTGGCTTTAAACAAAATATTTTTCCAAAATATTTTCTCCTTAAATAAGCTTTTCATAGCTTGTAACAGTTTTCATTCTTCTGTAAATTATAGGACACATATTTTTGGAGGAAAATCATTCTCTTTCCAATACAAGGAAGTTAATATGTGCTGATCTCAGCCAGCAGAGCCGTAGGTGTCTGAAGCATGCCAGGTGGATAAGTTGCTTTGCAATTAAAGATGAATCGTCACTTGTTTGCATTTATTTGACTAATCTCTTAAAATTGTAACCCTGAAAGATTAAGAAGAAATAAATTAGGTTTTATATTCTCCTTTATGACGCGTTCTGAAATTGTACTGCAGAACTTAATCTCTCCTTGCAGAAGGAGCTCAATTTTCTCAGTGCCTTCAGTATGACAGCGTGTTACTTCAGGTGGTCTTCTCCAGGTAGAAGCTGTGAATGAAGTTCTGGCTATAGACATTTGTCTGCTTCAGCAGAGTTTACCTGCAGCGTTTTAGGGTGAGGAAATATGAACAGCTTTGTCCATTAAAACAGCCCAAACCTTTAACAGAGCAACACGAGCCATAATATTAATCACCAAAAGTCTCCTCTATCTTTGAAAATGCTATGGTTTCTTCTACATGGGATATTGGACAAGTGGATGCTGCAAACAAGTGCAGAATAGCTTGATACTACATTTACAGTGAATTGGAAATGTTTGGGAGCAGCACATCAACTCTGCTTATAAGCTAGGTCCTGATCACTTTTTTCCCAATTTTTTTAGATACTTTTCAGTATACATTACCCAGGAAGAAAATAAGAGATAGCTGATGTGCAAAATTCCTGTCATTTTTCTTGCTGCTGTTACATATGTGAGTGGTGACATATTGCAGTAGTCAGTTTATTGAACTGTATTGTTTGGTTTTGAATCAAGAAGGAAAAAGTCACGTTGCTCATAACGAATGGTATAGTTTCTATATTCAAGTTTAAGAAATATGTGGAATATACTGGAGGAGATGTATGATGTCTAGTGATTTCTGTGGCATAGTATTCTTGCAGAGAGGGGAAGGAATCAAATAGAGTCATCTGTGAAAACTGTTGAACATTTAGATTGCAGACTATTTTGTTCTGATTGTAATGTCTGTATTAATTTAACTAAGGATTAGACATCATTTTGATAAAGATTAAAGTCCTTCAGCTGCAACTTTAAAGTGCTGAGGTTCACCCCATCACAGCTGAGCTGGAAAGGGAAAGCACAGTTTGGGGCACGAAGCCAGGAAATACTAATGGCAAGACCTGCCTGCGCTGGCGATCCAGTAGCGGTACGTTACACCTCTGTCCTTGTTCCTTCACAGTTCAATATTTGACACACAAGTCAAAAGAGCCTGAAAATGGACGTCACACAGTGTTTCAGTGCACATAGACTGGAGCCGCTTGTGTGTATAAATCCGCTTAGTATTAATGTGTGTCTGAATTGGTGAATTACACAAGCAGAAAGCTTGCTTTTTACGCAGATTTAAAACACTGAAACTAGTTCTGTCCAGAATAATACATAAACTTTAATGTTATCACAGTTTTCCACGGGCTTTGGTAAATATTAGTGGCAACCGGTCATCTGCCCCAAATTTATATGCCTTTAATCAGAGCGGCTCTGTACTGGCAACTACAGAGGAGTTCTTTGTTAACTCTGCCCTTAGTAAATTTCAGTAAATATTGTCATAATCTGTCTACTGAAAATACGTGCTTATCTGCAGGGAGTTTTGGAAATTTCCATAACGTTTTTTTGTAGTTTTAGGCTTGTTTGTATATTTCTGAATTTTAATTTTTTTCTCTGCCCTCTGGCTTGTAAATAATCTGTAAAAACATGTATTAATAAATCCTTGTATTTTCCCTGTAGATATAAATAAAACTGATTTGAACTTGCTTACTCTAAAAGTCTAGAGTATTTCTAATTAAATTGTAAATCCTATGTTTCTTACATTGCTGTATATATGTGGAATTCAACTCTTGGGCACCATTTATCCCAACAAAAAAATTAAATTTAATTTTAAGACAGGACTATGAATGTTAAAGAGCATTAAACATTGGTTTTATTGTAGCCAAAGGTTAAATTTCTGTGGCTAAGAATGCAAGCAGATTTTGGCAATGAGTACTTCTGAAAAATCTATGCTATATACATAATTTCCAATGATTTTCAATAGGACTTGGTTTCTTATATTCTGCAGATGTCATAAAATCATTTAAAGAATGTATCTAGATCTCTACTGGAGTATCACTGATTCACAAGGATGTTGAAGCAAACTTTAGAAATTAGCAAATCACTCACTGATTTAACATGGATTTAACACTTATAGGCATCTTAGCTTTTAGACTTTGGCATTACTAGACATTTGCTTACCCAGTCATTGTGGTTTATTCTTTGAAAGTGTTCTTGCATTTCACTTTCACCTTTCAGGTTGAAAATAGTTTTTCTCACAATGTATAATTGCCATTTTTCCTGGCTTTGCTCTGTAACTGTTGTGTAAATCATAAGCAACAAATGAGCAGGGGCTTTTCTGATGGTTTCTGCAGAGGATTGGTCTTGCAAGTGCCAAGTGCTCGGTATGAGGATGAATTTCACACTTCTCTTGGGTGGTTGGTGAGTTTTATGTTGATGTTTGTGTCGCACCCTGTACAGATGTTTGAGACTATATGCTAGAAGCCACGGTGAAGCTCTGTTATATCAGACCAGCTTCATAGAAGTCTACCTGTTTTGATGAGAAAGCTTCTGTGAACAAGAGCATAGGTAGCAAACCGTTACAGGATGACTAGTAAACTGGGAGTAAGGGTGCCTACCTGGGAAATGGAAGAGAGAGTCAAGTGCTTACTCTGCCTAAATGAAGGCAAAGACATAAACCTGAATCTCTCCTCGAGGAGAGTCTCCTGTCTCGGGGTTTGCTTAGGGCACTGAAGGTAAGCCAATTCAGCTCTTCCTTCAGTTTACTCCACAAAGCAGGCTGACTTTGTAACCTCCCAGTCCTCCAGTGAATCTCTGTCCCAACCAGGGTGAGCTAAACAGAGTGGGAGAGCTTGAGCAAAGGGGTTGTTTCAGACTAGGTTGGTACCTGTGCACTGCCCCAGACTGGAAGAGGAGGGTGGGCACGAGCCCGCACTGGTCATCCTGAGCACCTTCCAGGTGAGACACCAGCTTGCGTGCTGCCAGCGTGGGCACCTCTGCACCCCAGTTCCCTGGGCAGTGTGGGCACACTGGGGTTGTGGCCTTCAACTGGCAGAAGCAGATCAGGTGCTTGAGCTTAGATTTCCCACCCTGTTATTGCAGCGTTTTCTGGATAATGGACTGTTTTGCTAGGCATCGAAGGAGAGAAGGAGAGTTCTTGATCAAGATACAGCAGGATGGGGAGGGACTCTTGATCAGGGAGGGGAGCCGTAGGACAGGGGGAACAGTTCCACACTGAAAGAGGGGAGAATGAGATGAGATCTGGGGAAGAAATTCTTTGCTGTGAGGTTGGTGAGAGCTTGGCCCAGGTTGCCCAGAGAAGCTGTGGCTGCCCCATCCCTGGAGGGGTTCAAGGCCAGCTTGGAGGGGACTTGGAGCAACCTGGTCTGGTGGGAGGTGTCCCTGCCCAGGTGGCACTGGGGGGGGCTTTAGAGTCCTTCCCACCCAAACTGTTCTGTGATTCTATGATTCTATGTGTGCCTTAATGACTTCATTCTTCTTGCTGTTAAAATACTGCAGGTTGTTTTAAGCCAATAATACTCAATGAATTAGCATTGGAAAATTTCAAAATAGAAGACTTGTAAAGCCAATAAATAATTCAGTTGAATAAAGAAAACATTCCCCCCCCCCCCCCCCAGCCCCAGTATTCTCCAAAGTCATGCTGGGCGAATGTAGCAGCCAAACTTCCTCTCAGTTCAAGGATGCTCAGGACTAGGATTTGGTTTCTCATGGTCTCTGCATAGATAAGCATTTGTTGTCAAATATATCGCTAGTGCCTGCTCTGTCAGTTGTGTTTTTTAGTTGTGTGCTTTACTGCTGAAGCAGTAAAGCAAAGCACTTTGGGGATGTATGGGATGTGAATAAAGATTTAAAAATCTGTAGGGGAGACTGAAGCATGAAAAGCCTGATTATTTAGCATATATGAACTCTACCAGTGTTTCATTAGTATGAGACAAAACCAGATGATATCTCAACTGAATTTATTTTTAAAAGTTTAAATTTACAGTAAGAGGAATGAATGTACAAGGAAACTAAATGCCCACTATGTTATACTGGATTATATAGATGGATTAAAGCTGAATTTTGTGAAGCACTTTTTTTGGTCAAATGTGTGTGTACTCACATGCAGAGATCCCTACTTTTGGAAAGTTATGGTAACTATTTTCTTTACTGTTTATTGTTATTAACTGTTATTCCTGTTCTTCATCGTGATTTTATTGTCCTTAAGCCAAGAGTCCTTACAATAATATTTTAAAAGGATCTTGGGACATATATGTTGACTATCTAAGCTTTAATTAATGTAATTGAAACAGTAACTCAGCCAAAATTCCTGAAGAAGGATCCAGTCATTAAAATCAAGGTAAAGGATTCAATTAAAAAACCCTGAGCAAGCCCAGAGTGATTTATGTTCACAGCAACGATGAATTATATGTCAAATTAAATTATTTGATTCACATCAGGTATTTTATGTACAGTACAGCTCTCATAGATAGATACTTTTCCTTCAGAATGCAGAGTGGATTTTTCAGCAGTTTGCATGGAGTTAAACCCACAGTTAATAGCAAATTTCTCACTTTTTTTAATAACTTTGGTAACAAGTCAAGGCGAAGAGGGTTTTGAAATCCTCCTAATTTTGGGCTGAAAAATCAGTTACATACAAGTGTATGAATTGTGGCAGATGTAGATGGAATAGTTTGAGATACTAAACTCCATTTACCTGTTCTGGAGTTCTTGCCTGATTCCTGAACGCTGAGTTTCTAATGAGACTGTCAGAGCACTAAATCTTTTTCAGACAGACTTTAAAGAAAGCCCAAATAACTGATGGCAAACTAGAGATAGATTGAAGGGGGTTTTGACCTACTTGGTGTTGTCTTTTTGCAGAAATTCATCTAGTAGCAAAAAGATTAGAATTTATCTTTTCGAGCATCACAAACAATGAACATCTGAATATTTATCAGGTCTCTTTTTCAACACTCTTCCTTCTATCTGGACCCACTGTGTGGCTCCCAGCTTTCTTGAATTGAGATTTTTCAGAGTAGTGGCTCCCATCAGTCACTGCAATGCTTCTGTGTCTGGGCATACTGGTTTGTAACTGGGGAGCTGGCATGGAAATGGCCAAAGCAGGAAGGAGGGCTGAGCTGCATTTTAAAAATAACTAAGAAAAAAAAATCATTATGGGAGAGTAAAGATTCTCTTAAAAGCAAGGTTCGTTTTTAGCTAGCCCTTTTCTGGACTTGCCCCCGCGTCCTATATATAGTAAAATATTAGAAAAATTTAGTTTTTTATATATATATAAAATTATGACTGTCGAAATAAGATGCATTTAGATGAAGAACTTTAGGAGGAGTAGATGGCATTGCTTTATGTGTTGAAATTGATAACATAGTCCTGTCAAATTACCATGAAGAGTTTGTTTACATTTGGCTGATTTCCTAGGCAGCACTGCTGCCTTTCTACTTCAGACAAAGCTTATTGAAAACTTTGTCATGGTCTTTTCATATTGTAGAATTGCACAATTGGAAACAGTATTAATTATATTTTCGGCAACCAGTTGTTCATTTTGCATTAGGGGAAAAAAACCCAGCAAAACAAAACTCAACGTGATATAAACCCCATTAAAAGTTCAAGGAAAGAAGCTCATATTTATTTACATAAGCAAGTATTGCATGAAGAGATTTAAGTTGTGCTTGCTACTTTTTGGGACAGAGTGTGATGAAAAAATGAGTAAACTCACTAATATTACCTAAATTTTATTTGAAGAAAGGATACGTTTGTGACCCTCTTTCCTGATTCTTTTTTTAACGAATTCTGAATCTTGCCATTATACATTTAGACTTTTTTTAAAATTGGGGAAAGTATATATTTTTATTGCAAAATTAGTACTGGATGGATCAGGACTTATTTTGGAAAAGCACTTTAAAGCATTTAGATATTTATGTCTTCCCAATGAGCTTGTTGGCTATTTTCTTGCATGGTGAAGCTTTACGTGATGTCAGGGTTTGTGTCAGAGGCCTCCGCTATGAATGGCAGGAGCAGGTAGCAGTGAAGAGACGTACAGCTAATAAAAAGGGAGAATGAGGATTTTACAGGCCATAGGCAATACGCTTTTTGCCTTTATCCTGGTGAGTGTGGGAAAGGTGGGAGGTATTGCAAAGAACCCCTTGACCTCCTTGGGAGAATCCAGAAAAAAAAAACTGAGACTGGATTTATAAAACAGGATCATCAGTGCAGATTGGTTGGGACAGCTCTCCTTAAGTAAATTAGACACTGGTGAAAATCCAGACTTCAGTGCATCCAGCCTTCTCTACGTGAGAATAATTGGCTGAAGCACAGGAAACCAGTCTACTCTAGGATAGCTGGACTTTTTTCTGCTAGGTTATTTTTGCACTTTATCTCATTTTACAGTCCATAGTCTGGAAAATTCTTACAGCTCGGAGTTGGGGAATTTGCAAGAGCACTAGCTTTTGGGCAGAAATTTTGCTAATTTGAAAAGAGGAAAGGAAAAGCTTGGGGCAAAGCAGCAATATAAAGTTACTACAAATCTTCCACTTGATAATTTGCAGCAAATTGAAATAAAATTTAAGCACATTTACTGTGACACGAACATTATATTTAACAAATAACACTGAGATTCTAGATCATGGTAGATAGTTATGCTGTGAATGATGGCTAGGTAGTGAACCACACATAAAATAAGTCATGGGCTTAAATAGTTCGTATTGATCCATTTGCTCAATAGAAAATGATTGGTATAAATATATGGATACATGTGAATTGCCTATGCCAATTTCACTTCTAATTTAAAAAAAATCCTACTAAGAGGACAAGTAATTTCCTGTAAACATGGAGATTCTTATTTGCTGCATTATTTAATGAAGCTGTGGCCTGGGGAACACTAGGCAGTAACTAGTGCTGGTTTCTTTGCCACTGCGATATTTTCTCCTTGCTATACTATTTTTAAGACACCAGCAATTTTTTTTCCAAGGTTTAAATGGAATTCGGCTGTTTAACACTATTTATAGGAAGAAATGGATCTTTTAATAACTGATACAGGTCTGAAATTATTTTAAAACGTTAGGAAAATGTATTGATAACTGGAAGCAAATTATGTGTTAAAAAATCTGTCACATTGTTAGTGTTCATGTGTTCCTCTTCCACGCGATGAGAGAGAGGGCTGAAACCCCCAACTCTCTCAGCATGTCCTCACAGCAGAGGGGCTCCATGCCCCTCTGGGAGCATCTCCGTGGCCTCCTCTGGACTCTGGAATTTCTGGAACCTTAATATGTATTCAGGGAGAAAAATGTTTCCCAGTTCTAGCTATGTTAAAGAGCAACTTATGTTTTACTGATTTGAAACTTTAGGGACATACTGTGAGTTTTCCCACCTTTTTGAGTGTGGAGGTTACTGGTAGTTAGTATTCTGTCCCCCGAAATGAACCTAAAGGTTTTCTCTCTACCTTTCTTTTATTTATATAACCTGAACATCTGTATCAGTCCATGTCTACTCAGGAAAACACTTAGGTACATGCTAGAAATTGGTCTCCAGAACAGCACTGTCATCTACAGAAAAAAGTATTCATAATACCAAAGGTTTGAAAACACTTTTGTGATAATACAGCAGTAGCTATTCACATGGACATAACTGGGGGAGATAAGCTTTTTTAAAAAGTCATAATCTTAAAGTCACTGCGATCATGTCAAACTCCCCAAAATGGTTAATAGTTTTACTTCAATCTTTTTGAAATTTCTAATCACAGAGAATACTCTGATGATTAGGGTATCCTTGGAAAACTACCAGCACTGTTTTGATCGTTCTGTAACAGTCTGATAGTTTATTGCAAGCAGGAGTCAATGATGCTACCGACTCCATCTTTAGACATAAAATGACAACAAATTCTTTTTTGTTTTTTAAAGGTGAGAAGTAATTGCTCTTTGTTTTATCCTGTTTCTGTGTTTGGCCCAATTTCTGATTGTATTTCATTAATTAACATAGATTAGATAAGAATATGGATGTATAATGTTTTTCACATCTTTGCGAACCAAGACCTACACAATATATCAAAATGTTTTTGAGTTGGAAACAATTTTATTTTTGATAAAAGATAAAAGTTTGTAGAACATATTAATTCTAAAACATCTGCTTCCGCTTATAGATACATTAGTGCCAACTGATTTCTAGAATTATATATTATGGTTCATAACTAATGCTGCCAGAGATGATGATATAATTTAACATACATTAATCATGAATGGTTTCTGTTCTTTAGAGAACTTATTTTTCCCTTATGTATATTGAGATAGGTTTTACCTATAAGTAAATCCAGTCCACATTTCCCCAGCACTTTTTGCGTATATTGGGCTCTTTTCAGGAAATCTGCAGCAATTTAAAAAACTGCACAGAAAGCATTTTGCAGTGCTTTAATTCTGGATTTGTTTGCATACGTGTGAGATGGTGGGAGTGTAAACGTTTGCAGTAGTGCTGAGAATGGGCCAATGTACCTTTTAAGCCCGGATGTTCTTTTCTCTTGCTGTACTAACCCAGATATTTTAGCACATGAAAAGTGGTTGGCCATGCCAACTCTGCCAGAGGCAGTGTTGGGATGCGGGTGGTCTGTACACAGGAGATATTTGTATGTGGCCAGTGTTCCATCCATTGCTCACAGTATGTATTGCTGAGGCGTGCACACAGGTCTCTTGGTCAGATGGAACATGAGCTTTTAGCTCTCTGAGTAAAGGGGTGTACACACTTGTGCTGTCCTATCAGGAGAGAAAAAATATGTGGTTTCTGAATCCGTGGGTTACGTATCATTTAGAGAGATTGTGCAGAAGTTTGTATGAGGCTGTCTTGTTCCCCTTTGTATTCAGCAAATTCATTTCAGAACATGATCTGTCGGAAACGTTGTGTGCTCAGTGTGGGCCTATTCAGGTGACATAGTTTAGATAAAGTCTACGCACCAAAAAGGCAGGCAAATGTTTTAGTACTTCCTCTAAGTTGAATAAATTGGATGACAAAAAGAGCTTCAGATTGGTGTGGATGGGAGAAGACCATCTCAAACTTCCACTCTATGCCTACAGACCACAAGTGGTGCCGAACCTGGGCCACCTGGGCATCTCTAGTTGTGCTTTCTCATCCGTCAGCTAAAAAATGGGGCAGGACTAGACACCTCAGCTGTGATGGATGAGCTGGTTGGAGTTGCTGGTGACAACGTGAGGTTCACTCCCATGTAATTAGCCAGCTAAGCCTGCACATTACTGCCCCTGTGCAGGATCTTGGGACCTGTCTGAAAAGGCAGTGAGGTTTGGAGGCCAGCAATGGCTGGAGCAGACACGTTACCTGTGGTGGAAACTCTCAGCTGGGGAGGCCGCAAGCCAGTAAGCTTGAAGCTATCAGCAGGAGTGCAGTGGTATTGAAAGTTTGAATAGATGCCTTCAGCAGGCAGTGGATTAGAAGGTGAACACCAACTTCTGGCAGCCAGCTGGAGAGTGATTATCTCATCTTTGAGATAAACGTACAGGGGTGGAAGATGGGCTGGGTGATTATGCTTATTTCTGTGACACGGTGATGCATTCTTCCACGCTAGTTGGAGTGAAACAGCCAGAATTCAGGGGCTGGGGGCTGCCCTCTTGGGAGCTAGAGCAGGATTTTAAATGCTATGTGCCAGTGCTGTAGATTTCACAGGTGACACGGCACGGAAGGCAGGAAGGTGATTCTCACTTTTCTCCTGTAGAGAAGGAGCACACCTCATTCTGTGCTGCTGACGGTGGCGTGTTGCAGGGTCTGTCTTATGACGTGGTTGACTCTTGTGAGCTTGGGGCAAAGGCAGCTTGCGGGATGGACAGTACTGATCCGCATCCCTTGTCCTGGTAAATTTAAGCCTGAATTTAGGCGTGCCAGGGGCAATTCAGACATTACTGTTGAAGCTGACTGAAAAACTTCCACTTAGTACTGTGCAGGCCACCCTTTGAGTTTGATTGCAATGGTGTTATTTTCCTCTAATATGAAAAACCCGTTTGTTCTTACCTATTCATATGTCAAGTTTATGTTCACAGAATTTTTGCAGGCAGAAGCTTGCATGCATGGATTCTATACGGAATGTATATTAGCAAAATGACTCCAGGGGACTCCATATTTCATAAAGATGACTTCATTGTGAATATAAGGGCTCTGGCAGGATGTTGTGTATCAAAATGTCTAAAGGGCATAGTAGGCTTATGGTGTTGCAACCACAATTCACTTTTCCCCCCCTAATTCTAAGGAGCTGCTTTTTCTGTTTTGGTTTGTGGGGTTTTTTGTGGTTTTGTTTTTTTTTTTTTTTTTTTTTTTTTAGAGAATTGTATTTATACATATGTAACCCCTTTTCTCTGATTCACTTTGGGAACTTTTACACTCCTTTTGCTATTTTTATTGTGAGCACGAAGCCCAGGATTTGCACAGCTGAAGAGTACAGAGAATTGTTTCTGTGCCAGCACACTGTGGATAGCCAGGAGCAGTGAGCTAGCAGCAAGGGTTAGGATTCTGCAAGCATTCTGTGCTCCCCAGTCTGGTGGGACACCAGGACACTGACGAGAGCTTGCTGCTCAGGCAGTTCTGAGTCCGGTGAGGAGGAGTCAACCATCCTTGCTCCTTAGAATGAGCTGATCCGGGATGTTGCTGAGTTGCCATCTTCTGGTTCCCCATTGTTTTTTTTAACGTTTTAAACCTTTTAACCTCAATATTTTCCCTCTTGAGTCCTCATGCTGCTAACTATCCCCCTGTCTATCCACGCTTATACTTTTTTTTCTATGTTTTTACGCTTTTTACCTCACAAGGCTCTTGGTTCACTTTCTTTTGGTCACCTCAGCTGTTTTCTCAGCAGCCTGACCAAAGGTCACCCAGCTGAACTGGCCCAAACTGGGCTTTGGTTTGTAGGCAGTGGTAGCCCTTGTCTGAGCGTTGCGTGTGAATGGCATCCCTAGATAATTTTCTGACTTGTTTTTTATCTGAAGTTTTTGAGAAAAACTTAATATTTGCACTCATGGATTCAGCTACATTGCACCAAGCTCAGATAATACATGGAAAGGGCCAAGACCAAATTTATGCCTTGGCAGTATGCAAGTCTATAGAGAATTTAGAACAACAACTAAAATAATGATAAAAGATTATGAATAATATTTAGGATTTCTGTTGTGTTTCACTGTTCAAGGATGTATACAAACATTAAATAATCACTAAATAAAGGATATGTAAAATAAAATATAAAATATACTCTAGTGCTCAAGAACACATTCTAGAAGCCAAAGAGCATTGCACTACTGAGTAAGCATTGTATGGAGAAAATGACTCGAAAGAGATCATCACAGTAAATCAGATACTATTACTTTCATTATTTGCCATTTCCTGGCATATAGAAGATCCTATCATCGACTAGAATTCTGCCCTTTTACAAACTATACAAACAAAACCAAATAGATCTCCCATCAACAAATTTACAATCTAAGCATAAAATGAGGGATGATAGGCAACAAAACTTTAGAATTAGGCTATAGTGTATGTAGCGTCCTGTTACATGGACTGCCTAGCTTCATTCTGGCATTTGCTTAAATAAAAAAGGTTCTAAAGAAGGAATATATACGAATTTAATGAGAGAGTCTTGCAGCTGTCCTTTCTATAAGATTTATGAATCTTATGCAGAGATCCCATGGGAAGCCTGTATTCTGTTTAACGAAACCCAAGTGCTCGAGACTGCTGCCTTAATGTAAGACTGGCGTTCTTCTTTCTGTGCTGGAAGAAATGTCAAGTTCATTGTCATCAAAATAAATTAATTTTGCTGATATTTAGTTGCATTTTTGTAATTTAAAGCTGTGATTCTGCAAGCATTTAAGCAGGTGTGTACCTTGGCTCCTGTGAGCAGTTCTCACCTGAGATGATGCGAGTCACAAACACCTTGGCAGCTTTCCACTCTGAAATATGCTGTTCTCTGGCAGGTTCTGGACCTACCACTGTGAGGTCTTCAGGAGAATTTTGAAATGGTCTTCCAAGGTGGCTTGTCTGGTTCCTAATGTGCTCTTTCTCTTTAAGACTGAAACTTTAGAAGAAAGGAAAATCCCCCTGAGAAGGTTGCTATTCAGATGTCTCAGAATTCCTCTGGAAAGCTTGGTTGTTCTGTGTCAGCGTTTTTGTGCTTCACGTGTTAAAGTACCAGAGACAGCTGGTGGAATTTCTTCTGCTCTCTGGAGCACCTCACCCATTACCATAAACACTTACTGTGTGTTACAGGTTGGTTGTCTCAGATTTACAAAAATACAGACACCAGGTTTAAGGTTGGACTTTATTTGTTTTTAGTGAATTGGAAGAAGCAAAAATTTTTCCTTTTTGTTCTTGAGAGCTTGTAAAGTTTCACATCGGCCTTTGGACTTCCTGCTTTCTTTATACTCTTGAGTACAGGTTGCAATCGACCTCTGTACGGCGCAGCACCCGAGAGCAGAGTGGGACCATATGGACAGATAATATCCCTGTCTTCTCTCTTGACGTATGAAGAGGTATGTGATTAATGACCCTGGCCTGCAAAGCTCACATGTGCCATGATGTAGGAGGTTTTCCACCTGGAAGCCTTGATTATGGAGATGAATTTATAATTGATGAGAAAGAGGAAAAAGCTCAAAACACTGTGGAAAGAAATTACATGTCTAAGGTGGTTTGAGTGTCTCTGATTCCATCTTGAAATGCAGAAGTGGACTGGGCAATCTCTCAGGATTTCTTTCATCTCTACTTTATATTATTCTGTTTCTCTAGGAGAAGGGGTGTAGGATGCCAAGATTAGTACCTGTCTGCATGCAGTGCTGTTTCTAAATAACACCTAACGCCAAAATAACTGTACTCACTCTGTTCCCATCGTCGGCTTCTGTCGGCTTCTGCTTTCGGTCTGAAACTCCAAACTCTTATCCCTTGGTCGGCGTCTGTCAGGGGACGGTCTGAGTCATGTCCTGAAACAGTGGGTAGCCGCCTGCTGCGATCCCAGAGAGCTCTCAAGAGCCCCAAGTTAGGGTCGATATCAATAGGGTCATGAGATGATGGATTTTGGTCAATCAACTTTCCATTGTGGCCACAATTCTTCTCAGGGGATGTTGGCAACTTTCAGGGTGAGCTGGACCCAGGCAAGAGGGCTCTGGGCTGTGTGTCCTGCTGCTGTCGGGGGTGCCTCATCCCCCGTTTTCTGTACTGGCACCAGGACAAGAAGGTACCAGAGTGTCCCAACTCACTGCCCTGGCAGGTGAGGTCAGAAGGTGCCGGATGTCCCCTCTCTGTACTTGCAGCTGAACCAAGGACAACGTTGGGCCCTTGTAGCCAAAGGAAAAGCAATGCTCGCCTGGGGGGGTTGGTCTGCACCACCACGCTGGCCCAACATCGTTTCGTTATCTGAGAGTCTGCAGAACAGGTTAAATATATGAAGATGAGAAATTTTGCAAAGACTTGAAGGCACTGAAATTTATTTTTTTTTTTTTTTCTTCAATGAACAAGGCCTAACATTTTAAAATTTGTTGCTAGAAAAATCTGGATTTTTTAATATACATTAATCAAAATGTATCTTCTTTACAAAATCAAACTGTGGGTGTTAAAATTTAGACTTCTTATTATGCTATTACACAAACTGGAGATTTTGAACAAATAATGATTTGAGACTTAAAAGGTGGAACATTTTTTTCCGCTTGCATCTTGTCAGAGCTTTATTTTCTAGTTTTCTTCTGAAATTCAGCTATAGTATAATGCAGTTTTATTAAATGCTCTGATGTCAGCTAAGCAGCCCATTTTTCAGAATTTCTCCACCAGTTCTACTTCCAGGAGCTAGTGTTGAATAGGCATAAAGAGAACAAATTCCTCACAGGAGAGGAAATAATGTTGTTAAGCCAAGACTTATGCTGAATAGCCACCGTTGAATGGACAAAATTAATTTTAGTTTGTAGTTCTTGATATTCACAAGAATGGTGATGAAGTATAGTTCCTGCGAGAACAAGTGCACTGTAACTCCTAAGAATGAATTTGGAATAAAATAGAAGACTTGGAGAAGATAACTGGCATGCAGGACAAGCACTGCCAAACCAGTAAACTGCAACAGGAATGTTTCCTACCAGTTCTTCTCTCTAGATAGTAAAATTTCATACTTTATCAAAAAAAGAAAAAGATGCATGCTAATAATAATGCGTTGTATATAGGATTTTTAAGGAGATGGGTTTTGCAGTCCTAGCACTGGCTGGTGTGTCAGGTGCCATGTTGAAAGGTCTTGGGATTTTGGAGCCACTTTAGTTCAGTCAGTTGCCAATGTGGAAAACATACTAAATGAGGTATTTGACATTACATCACATATAGTTTGATATAAAATGTTCTGCGGTACTTTGGGTGGTTTTTAATTTTGACACTATTAGTGCTTTGGGACACGGTGAGACATAACATAGATGTTTGAGTTTCACATGAGTTAAGATGATAAATAACCTTTAGTGCTGTCTGGAAGACTAAATACTTTAATCACGTCCTGAAATCCCTTTTATACCTTTTGCTTTCAGGGGTAAAATGAAGGGTACAAACAGAAACTCACTCAAATCATGCAGTTGAATTAAAAAGTAAAATATTGATGACAATGTCCAACTCTACAGCTGAAAATATAACACATAATCTGTTCTAGTAGCTGTTAGAAATGAGCAAGGTGAATTGGGGTAGTTTTTAGGTAGGAACTGGACGTGGTTTAAATCTATTACTCTAACGTGAGTTGCAAATTAAGGGAAACATTTACATTTAATGTCAACAATTGGTGAGACCCTGTGTAGAATTATTAATGATGCAGAAAATCTTACAATTGTAAAGTGCTTAGTGTGTGAATGTGCTCAGATTGAAGCCCATCAATAGCTTTGAATAACAGGGTCATTTGAAGTAAGAATGTGTTGCTGCCTGCATTCAGTGCCATTGCTATTTATACAAAGAAGCCCTCCGCCTTTTATTTATTAAAATAGAGCAGTCCCAGAGTATACATATGCTCATAATCCCTGTTGCTTTCAAAATATTTTTCAACAAATGACTAATTGCTTGGGAATACACTTATCTGCAAGAAAAAGAATACATTTGCTGATTTTATGCCGTTAGAAATGGAAGTAATAAGATTTTGTGTGGAACTAGGTGGACAAAAACTTAAATAGCTCTGTGACTTGGTGAGAAACTGGCATTTTCTTATGGCATTCAAGGAGGAGGGGTGCGCTGCCGGACCTTGTGCTGACAGACAGAGGAGGATGTGAGGGTCAGGGGCAGCCTCGGCTGCAGTGACCATGAGATGGTGGAGTATAGGATCCTACGTGGGAGAAACGGCAGTAAGTAGGATTACAGCCTTGGATTCCCAGAGACCTGACTCTGGCCTCTTCAAAGACCTACTTGGAGGAGACTCTAGAAGGATGGGGGGTTCAAGAGCTCAAGATTGGTGCATCCCTATGAGTAGGAAACCAAGCAAAGGCGCAGGAAACCTGCATGGATGAGCAAGGACCTTCTGGAAAAACTCAAATGGTTAGAAGGAGCTTTACAGAATGTGGAAAAAGGGACTGGCCACTTGGGAGGGATACAGGAACATTGTCAGAGTATGCAGGGATGCAACGAGGGAGACTAAGGTCCACTTGGAATTAAACCTGGCAAAGGATATTAAAGGCAGTAAGAAGGGCTTCTTCAAGTACCTTGGCACTAAAAGGCAGACCAGGGAAAATGTGGTCCAGCTGCTGCATGAGGTGGGTGCCCTGGTGATGGAGGATGCAGAGAAGGCAGAGCTACTGAATGCCTTCTTTGCTTCAGTCTTTACTGCTAAGGCTGGCCCTCAGGAACCCCCTGGAGGGAGGAGAGAGAGCAAAGAGTCAGGAAGACTCTGCTTTGATCGGGAAGGATCAGGTTAGAGATCGTTCAGGCAATCTTGACACCCAGAAATCCATGGGCCCCAATGGGGTGCACCTATGAGTGCTGAGGGAACTGGCAGACGTTATTGCAAAGCTGCTCTCCGTCATCTTGAGAAAGCCAGGGTCACGCCAGGCTTCAAAAAGGGCAAGAAGGAGGACCCAGGTAACTATGGGCCAGTCAGCCTCACCTGGAAAGGTGATGGAATGGCTCATCCTGGATTTATTCTGCGGCAATGGCTCAGAATAAAACTCCCTATCACAGAAGCTGAATTTCTGTGTTAACTAAATGAAAACTTTAAGCATGCTGCAAGTAGCCTTAAAAATATTGAAAAATACCATCTCTGTTTATTTCTTAATGTTTAAAATTACCAGAAATATTTATCACTGAAAAGGGGTTCCTTAGCATGCTTAGCTCCTCACAGGATTTTGAAGCATCTAAAGCAGCACAGAAGCGCAGAGCCAGGAACCTGGACAGATACCCCACGGCGCTTTGGAGTTTCAGTCATGGGACTTTTGATCTAAATATTCTTTGATCATTTTAAAGTCAGGACAGGTAAAATTGTAGAAATTGCTGGAGAAATATTTTTTATTTTCACTAATATTCTGTAAAAGGGAACATAGATATTTTTTTGTTGTTGTTTTGAAAAAGAGATCAGCACGCTAATACATCATGGAACTGCTGTGTTGGGATGTCCAATGATCCTAATGATCCCTTGCATCTTTATTGCAGTAGTTTGTAGACTGCAAAACAAATCATAAAGCAATACAATGTAAGTGCATCAAAAATTGATGTAAAATTTTGTATAAAGTGCTTTGAGATTCAGAGTGCTTTGCCTGTAGAAATGATCTCTCTGTAGAGCTTGGTAGCTTAAATGAGGATTTTAGTGCTAGTAGTAGTTACAAATAGTGAAGCTTTTCTTTTAATTATTAATAAGACACAAATTGTTAAGAAGTCAATATTAACAGGACCAGTGCATTCACTAGAATGAGACCTATTACGTTTCCCCAGATCGATACTGAGGATGGGATAGTTTGCAGAAAGTTTCGGTGCATTCTCTATAAGAATGACTTCTCCACGTAGACAATATTGTTTATACTGTTGATTTCCGGCTTATATATCATGCCTGGACAACATGAGCCTTCAGAAAATTAAAGGTCTTCATACTTGCCTTTTGGTTTTTGAAGTTTTTGGCTAGGTCTAGTTGATGCGTTCAGACTTTCTTCTGTGGAAAAATTATATGTATTTTTACTTAAGGGATTTTAGTGGGCTGTACCAAGCCTGCCGCTGCAAACACCGAAAAAAGATGTTAAAATACTCAGCTCACTCTCAGCTCACTAATACTGAAGGCGCACATCACCCAGGTGAATGAACACATGGATCTCTGAAACTCTCTGGAAGCCGTTAGGATAGAAAGTTTTTTTCCTGATCCTCCATCTGTCAGCCTCCTCGCATGGACAAACAGTTGGCCCGCAGTGACCAGAATTCAGAAAGGTGTGGGAGTGGGGAGGGGGCCAAAAGAAGACTATTATTAACAAGTAATTAATGTGGTAGGACTAGAGTCACTTAATAAATGGGATCTCAAAATAAGTGGTTGTACAGAAAGGTTCTGCTTTTGTCAATAGGATCCTCAGTACTTATGCCTGCCCTCAGGGCTTTTTAAAATGCAATTCAATATGTTTTCCTCATAGATGCCTTAGAAGGGGAAAAAGTTGGTGGCTAGGAGAACGTAATTGGGGATTAAAATGTTAATGAATCTCTCATTTTGCATTGTTAATGCATTTATTGAAAGATAGTTATTGATTTAATTATGCTAACAAAACAAATTACATTAAAAATGCAGTTTTGAACCTTGGAAATAGGTTTTTCACCTTCAGCAAAGAAGAAAATCCTATTTCAAAGACAGGAAATCAGTTGGATTACGTCTAGAAATTTATTATGGGTGCTTTTGAAATGCTATTGGCATTGAAATTGCAGAGTGCTATTATTCTCCAATGTAATTTTAATGGGTTTGATTGCGTAATCTTACACATCCTAGTAATAACATTTGCAGAAGTAGATAATGGTATAACTGGAATCCAGGCAGACTGAAGTACTCTGATAACGCTGTTGGAGTCCTACAGTAGACTGTAAAGGAGGAATATTGGCAGTGCTGCTGTGTAATGTGAGCACGGCTTGCTGTGTCTGTGGGATGTGAGGATTCAGGGTACGTAACGTAAGGAATGGTACCACTGCCGGCTACATGCTGTGTATGGGCAGCAGACATTCTGCTTAGGAACGGACTTCTTTTGAGTAGTTTTTGTTCCCAGAGTTTGGGAGACAGATGGCCTCCTAGTGATGGTTTTTTGTCATACAGAAGAGCTAACCCACAGCCGTTCAGCCTGCAGGTATTTGAGTGCTTGGGCTCATAAATGACGTTGAGGAAAGCAGGGGCCCTAAAAGCCCCCTCCGGAGCAGGGACCAGTGGAGGATCCAGTTCCCAGCCCTTCAGCAGTAAATGAGTGTCCGTCCCTGCTATATGGGAGCGAGCTGGCAGGCCACCTGGCTGTGATGGCCACCCATTAGAACACACAGCAGCCAAGGGGCTGTGGCTTTTTGCGGCCACAGAGCCAGGTGTTGCACAGAGCTTTGTAGAAACCTGCCCCAAAGTGCTTTTTTTTTCAAATATGGCTGAAATTTGTTGATAGATCTAAAACATACTGTGCGGGAGGGATAAATAGACAAACTCACAGCATGACAGTAAAGGCTGTAATCTTAGGATAAAGCTGAATTAGAAGTGATTTAGGAATTCTTATTTCAGCGGCACTACAGAGGTGTAATAGCAGGGACTTCTGCATGCTGAGCAGAAGGTGCACACACAAACTCTTTAAAGGCTCTGACAAGACAGTTTTGAACCCTGCTTTTCTGCTGACATTGGCTATTTTATTTTCCTCCATGTTGACCACTAAACCAGTGTTAACTACTCTTCTATTCCATAATTACTCTCTTTGAACAGTTTGTTAATATCGTTCTTATCTTGATGGTCACTGTCATTCTTTCTCTTAGTTTTGCATTATGTTGTCCTGTCCAACGTGATCTTTGATAATATGCTTGTATATTCCATGTTCCTAGTCGGACATCTTTGCTTTCTCCTGGATTTCCCTTTACTAGACAATGATTTGCAACACCATTCCTGTTGATGGGTCTTTATGCTTTTTGCTAGTACATTGCACAGAATCCTAACTTAGGATGGAAGGAACCTCTGGAGGTCATCTAGTCCAACACATATCTCATCAGATCACACTTCTCAGGGGGCTGTTGTCTAGTTTTGACAAAGATGGAGGTTTCATAACCTCTTTGGGAAACCTAGTATGTGTTTCAACCTGGGACCATTGCCCCTTGTCCTACCACCAAGCACCTTCATGAAGAATCTGGCTACTTCTCCTTTGTATCCTCACGAGTGCTGAGCAGAGGGGAAGGACCATATACCTTGATCGGTGGGCTACACTCTTGCTGATAGCTCAACACTCACAGCATCTCTTGCTTTAGACTACTCATGCTCCTAGAACTTAGGTGTCTTTTTGAGAACTTGGATTATTACTAGAGGCACATAAAAAGTTGAGTCAAAGCTTTAGTCAGCTTTTGGCTTTGACGTTGTCTGGTTTGCCTCATTTGTGGCTTCTTCTAGAGAAGCCAGCAGCTGCCATTGCTGGTGCCACACTGACACCTGCAGGTGTTGACTGAGACAGAAGCAGGAGGTGCTCAAGTGTTACCCAACCTCAGTTTGGTCCCCTTGAAGGAGAACTCTTTAAAGAACCCCCCTGTGTGGCTCATCGTGATACGCAAACCTGAGGCATGTGGTGGTGTTGCATTACTCAGAGCAGCTCAGTAATGAGAAAAAAAATCAAACATTCAGTAATCCATGAGGTCCATTTCAGACTCTAATCTTTTTTTTTTTTTTTGAGTAAAAATACTTCCAAAATCATATTAACTGTAGCTCTGACTGCATGAGATAGGAATAGTGCTGAGACAATCCTGTTTCTTCCTTTCTGCCTACGCATCTATACCTGTGAGTGCTTTGCCTGGCAGGGTGAAACTTAATATATCTGGCTTGTGTTGCATATTTCCTTGAGCAGATTAATGGAACTCGCAAAGAAGGAAGGGACTTAACGGCAATATATAGATGTTTACTGCTATATGTCATATACTCTCTGTAATGAAAATATGTGTTTTAAGGAAACAATTTCAGCCATTTCATTCCAAAGTTAAAAATCATTAGTAAAAATCTTTCTTATATACTTTTTTAGTGTTTTGATATCTGCATTCACTGCACTTAGGTTAATATAATTTCAGTGAAACTATCAATGCTCCATTTTTTGAAAGAGTTTAATGGAAGTGAAACTCGCCATTTCAGAAGCGTTGGAAACAGAAGACCTTTGATGACAAAATACTCAAATACTGAAAATGGAGTCCAACATCAGTGGACTTCTCCCCTGTTTGCTGTGCAAGAACTACTTCTCTTGGATTCTGTTACCGCATTCCTGAGCTTCTAGTGGCCAATACTGAGGACAGCCCAGATGATGCAGAGATTTGCTTCCGTTGGGCGCTGATAAACTAAATGTGTCATTCATTTGCCCATTGTTTCCATAAATGAGTGTTATCCGCATGGGTGGCAGGGCTTTTCAGAAGACCCTTCCTCATTTTAAAGGAAGGGGGGATTATTTAAATGTTTCAGTAATCTAGGTGCGTATCAGGTTGCCTGTATATTCTAACATAATTCTTGTTGCTGTTTCCATAGATCACCTGCGGGAGATCTATAGCCACCATGAGCACTGCAACAGTTGAGGCAACATGTTTTATCTGTAGTCTGCGTGAGCCTTGTGAGCATATATTCTTTGGTGCTTTTATTTTGTTTATCCATGGAAAGCATATAAAATTAATGGAATTTGCAGAAGCTGTTATAGCAGCCTGTCTAAGTTTGCTGTGTGTATAAGTTGCAATGTGTATTCCAGACTAAGCTTTTACCTTGCTTGTCCTGCCGCAGGGTGTTTGTGCTCTTCATAAGCATTCAGAGACTATTATGTAATTATATGATTTTTCTAGTAAAGTATATTGAACTGTGACTTTAATTTTTCTCTCACATACTTTCTCTGTTGCTTTGTTTTGATCAGAATCATTAGAATGCTGGGGTTGTTTCTTATATCTGTAACCTGCTGTTGCAGAGAAATAAACTGTTTCCCAAATGATATTGCAGTCAAAGCATCCAGTTGACTTTCAAGAATATCCAGTTGCAAAATTTCTACGTGCCTCGTAAGGGCACTTTGACTCATTGGTAGGGAGGAAATTTAGCGTGAAAGGAGAGTTTAATCTGTTTTCCTCAGTCTGTATTCCTTAGCTTCTGGAAGAAGCGGACGAATGCTTCTAGGCGCAGGGCAGTGTACATGCCGAAACAGAACGCTGAGAGCTTGGTAGTCAGGATGTGAGATGGAGCATTGGCAGCCCCGTAGAACAGGGGATTATGTCAGGGGCAATCCAGCAATTAACAACATCCATAGTTTTGGCGTAAGTGTACTCATCAAGCCTCGTGACTATGCCTTGAGCATGAGCTGCTAAGGAAATACTTCTGAACGGTGCCGTGAGAGACAAGTGGAGTGAAGGAAGGATGGTATTTTTCATATGTGTATCTCAATGAGATGTGCTGCTCTATTCAAATAAACCATTAACCATTTCTGCAGCAGTCTTATTTACAGCATAATAAATCGAGACAGCTCTAAGTCTAGAGCCGTGATACTGGCTTCCCCAGCTAGTACGTTCCTTTATGTGATTAAAAATAAAGAACAGCTGTAAAAAGCCTCGTGCAGCCAAGCTAGCAAAATGTTGGCTTCCAGACGTCACTGATTGTGCACCAACTCTCCCTCAAGCCAGCACCCTGCCCCGGCAGGGGTGGGGCTTCTAATTAAGCATCTAAGTGTGAACACATGAGCTCAACTCCCGCTATAAAGCAGCAGGGTGTGATGCTCAGGCACTCTGGAGGGCTGAGCTGGGAGTAGGGCATGTGTTTCTTCAAAATGTGGTTTGGTGTAAGGGTGGATGGAAACTGTTTCCCTGTGTTGAGAAAACAAGCTGAGAGCTCTTGAAAACTACATTTTCAGGTATGATATTGACATACAAAATCAGTTTCATTATCAGTGCTCAAGGTTCTAAGGTTTCTGTTTTGCAGGAATAGTATTCCAGCTGAAGACAGTTTATTGATTAACTCTGAAAGGAAGGGAGAGGAGTGAGAAAGTAGCAAATAGAATGGCTGGGCTGGCAAAGAGTTCTTATTCTTTTAGCTCTTGGATTCTTTAATGGTGAGTGCAAACGTCTATCCTGTTCTGGTTTTGCTTTGTATATATGAGTAAAAACAATTGGGAAGATAACCAGAAGTTAGCATTCAGACCAACAGAATTCCATTCAATGAGAAAATGTAGGCTTTAAGAGGGATTTAACCTGGAAGGACTTGATCAGACTGTTTGTCTAACTAGAAAGTATTGGGTTTCTAATGAAAATGTTGCTTCAGATCCCAGAGAAAATAAGTTCATTAAATTTTCATCCTGGTAGGTGAAACTAACACTAAGATACGATATATAAATTGGAGTTTGTATCTGAGCCTGGTACACTGAATAACTCAAATTAATTTTGGATAGTGATCGTGTTTTGCATGCTTTTCTGCTCTGGGGCTGTTCGTAATGAATTTGTGACTGCTTAGAGTGTCCTGTAAACTAATTACTCTCTTGAAACTAAAATGCTTGAGGTTTTGGTGTTCTCCCCCCCTTCTTAGCTGAGGGCACTATTTCAGAATAATTATGTGTAGAAGAGTATCTGATGTGGTATTATTTTCATGGTGCATTATTTAAGTGAGTAATATAGGTCAAGACTCTAAGTGCTTCCTGTTGTTTCTCAGCTTTTCCAGGAGAAAATAAATTATCCAAGCTGTAGAAAGAATCTGTAGATTCTGTGTCCTGTATGTACTTGTAAACAAAACTGAAAGGGATTTAAAACATATCGAGTAACAAGAAGTATTAGATTAGTTTTTTCATTAGAACTTCTAAACTACAAGGCTTGTTTGCTATCCAGGCTTTTTGTTTGGACAGTAACTTGATCAGAATAATAAATACGATTTCTGGCATATTCTGTGTTCTGTATCAACATCTGCTTAAAAATTAACTTGCTTTGAGGCCTGTTTCAGGGATGTTGATGGCAAAACCACTTTATCTGCCACAATTTAGGGCTGCAAACAATTCCTACAGTGTTATCTGTCAGATGCTAATTGGCTAAAAATATGAGCCTTCTCTCTTTTCTGCAATAATTCTCATTAACAATGATGTAGATGTATAAAATATGTGGCTGAAATCGCACCATTTCTGTTTAGTATGGAGACTACACTTTTCTTTAGCATTAAGCATTTTTATTTATGCTTTCATGTGTCAAAGAAGGGAAGGAAACTTCTACTGAACTTTAGGAGCTCCCTTGATTAGACCAAACTGGCCTGAAGCAGCCCTTTGGGGCAGGCAAACAGTGTCTTCCAGGCCTGGGAGGAAGCACGTGAAACCCATGTGGGAGGGCAGGTAGCCAGCCCCCCCTGAGCGAGGGGGTGCTGGGGAAAAGGGGGTCTGTGCTGTCCCGATAACGACGAGCGTGGGGGCTTTTCCTGGGGCTGCTGGGGAGCTGGAAGGCGAGTGAGGAGCAGTGAGCAGGTTCAGTGGCTGCATGAAGCGGTGGCACCCGAGGGCAGTGAGGTTGTGCAGGCTTCCAGGGAGTAGGAGGGGCTGGCTTTGGAAAGGAATGGGGGAGATAAACTGCTGATACCCAGTGACAGAGCTGTGAACATCCATGTGCTGCTTCAGGGCGTTTTTCAGAAATACTTGGAGGAAACGCCTCCTTCGCAAGTCTGCTCAGCAGCTCCCTCAAAACGGGGAGGAGAGGATGGAAAGTGGTGCGAACTCATTCTAACAAATATTTTCTTTTGGTTGTTGGAGTTTGACTCTACTTCCCTCCAAGGCTTTTCTTTTGCTTGTGTTCATTGTAATCCCTGAAGGGTGTATGCTTTAGGGCACAAAGGAGCGATTTCCCCTGTCAAAACCCAGACCCTGTAGTATAAATGAAATAGCATTTACTGACTGATTGCTGAAAGTGTACTGGAGTGTATTTATTCTCTGTTGCATTTAATAGTCTGCATTGCCTTTAATAAAAATTATTAGGTATGCTTAAAATCAACTAATATGTATCCAAATGTTATAATGGTAACACATAGTAGGAAAAATGAATAGAATAATGTTTTTACTATATTTCTCTTTCAAGTATAACTTTTAAAGCGTCTCGCGTAAACAGATTAAAGTAAAATCACGCTTTTCATTATACTGGAATACTTTCTGCTACGAGTATTCTTACTGCAAATGACATTTCAAAGTAGAGGTAATTTTCATATAATTTTTATTGTAACTATTATTTTAGTGCTATATTGAATATTTACTTTACTTTTGTGTAAATACATTATTCTAGAAAGAAGACTTCGATTTAAGTCTTGAGTTCCATAAAGGAAACAAATGGTAACATGATGTTTTTATGCCAATACTAATCAAATAAAACATATTCTGCAATCTTTCTTGCTTGTATCATTCCTGGCATGTGCACAAAACCTTTATAACACTAATTTGTGCATGCTGCGTATGTATATTTTCGTTTCTGAGAGTATTTCCTACTACTACCCTTGCACACAATTACACACTTCTGCACAGACACAGAAATGCTCTTTGTTGTCATTGTTTGGTTTAACTTGGAAAAAACTTCACCAGCATTTTAGTGCTGGATTGTGGCACCATTAGAGCAATCAGTTTTTTATTCTTCCTGATAAATTACTCCTATTTAACAACAATTTATGTGAATGCAGAGCTCATTGATAGGGTCATGCTAAAAGTATTGTTTGCAATGGTTTTAGTGGAGATCTTGGATTTACACAGTGCCAGAGTAAGCAGGTAAAAACATCTTACAGAGAAATTCAGAGGATGCTGTTTATAGTCATAGTGGTGGCTCTTACCTGAGAAGTTAGGTTTCATGTACTCTGTGTCACTCACGTAAGAATTAGGCTCATAAATAGCAGAACTGTTCTTTCTGTTCATTTTAGTGTCTGTGTTACACAGAAAGTGACATGTTCCTTAATAAAAGAAAAATAAATCTAGGGAATGGTGATGTAATGGAACCACTATTATGACCAGAGAACAGAAAGGATATTAGACTTCTGATACATATACTTTTGTTTTTAAGTACTTCATCATTTATGAACGGTTGTTACAACCTTTACCATACGCAATATTATTGGAAATTCGTAGAGAGCATAAGGAAAGCTCTACCAAATACAGTCTTAATGCTTCTCCAGCCCTCTGTCTACCTTTCTGTAGATTTAATGTTACCTGATTAACATTTTTGATTTAAAATTAGGGTTATGAATTTTGCTTCTAAGTGATTCTGCTGTTTTAGAGCACAGATTTATCATCACAGTTTTTCCTCATGTTAAATACTGATGAAATTTTATGAAAGCTGCTACTGGGCCTGTCTTACAGCAATGCTGAAAGCTCTTTACTGCTCAGAGGAACGTGTGGATCTTCTTTGTGTGCTGTGGTGCGTCACTTAGGAGGTTCATAGTGGATTTTCATTGCTTTTGGAAAGATAATACATTTTCAGACTGGTAACATACATTGGAAGTTTCATAAATGAATAGGGAGAACTCTGCTGCTAGTCCTGAAGCTGATACAGGGCTTATTTGGGACTAAGCTCTGGGCTAAATGTAGGGTGGCAAAAATCTCCCTAAATCTCTGCCAGTCCCTTATTTTAATGCCTTTGTAGAGGAAAATGATCAGTCAGTGGCTTGGGCGTAGAGACACAAGGGGAGGATTAGGGTCCCAGGGTGGGTGTCCTCACTGATGCTACCTGCTGCTGGTCAGGCTGCTGACCAGGTGGACGCAAGTCAAACCTGAGAATCCTGGTTTGTGAACATCTGTGCTCAAGTATCAAATCCTCAAAGATGTGGAGTCTTTGCCTCTCCTTGAAGCAAAAAAAAAGGATGTGGCACAGGAGGAGGAAAGGCTTTTTAAAGGTTGTGGTTTTTTTTCTTTTACTGGAATGTGGGACAAGATGGGAGTGGCTGGAAACGCTTCAGTCAAGCTGGTGAGATGTCTGGTGTCACTTACATGAATCAATACCTTCAGAAATGATTAAAAGTCTTCCTTTGCAGTTTCAGCTTAAATAGACTAGTGGGAAGAGGTGCTACCATCAGGCTTGAAGTACTTATTGGGAGCAGGCAGATGGCAGCCACATATACTTGCATGGCAACTCTGAGGGGAACACATGGGTTTGTCTTCTCCCCACTGCAAATCCTGAAGTTTTGAGCTCCTGTATCTGGAATAGCAGGGAGATAGCCCCAAACTGAAGTAAAAAATTCCGTGTAAAAGTTGGGACCAGCTAAAACTGGTCTGAAAAAAAACCTGAAACTATGGAAAGGAATATTGGAGATTATTCAGAAAAATGTCTAGTGAAAGAGCTCAGGGTCGTATTCTTAGCACGGTGAGACCGTGCATGAACACAGCTGTATGAACTCAGCTGCCAGCGAAATGTGGCACCAAGCCTCTATTCTTCATGGTTAGGAATAAATGTGGAGTAAGAGGTGTCTGAAATTCTCTCTCCTCGTATCTTTCTTTTGTTAAGTGAACAGTACAATGTGTTAACCTACGCATATCTGTGAATCCCTTACGATAAATTTTTCCTCCCATCAGATGGGATCAGCTGAGAAGATGAACTGAGCCCAGATCTGAGGCTCTTCTGGAGAAAAAATTACGTTGCTTTCATTTCTCTCCTTTACTATTCTACTACCCATCTGCTAGTCATTGTTCCTCTGTTTGAGTTTGACTCTCATATTAACAGCTACTATTTTAGCATGCATCTGAAATTTCCACCAGTTCCACGTATCAGAGAAGGAGCTCAATAGCTTGCAAAATTGTCAGCCGTGACTGAAAGAATGTCATGACAAAGAAAAGGCCTGAAATAATTTTATTTTCAGAACAGTGTGGCCTGTTGATTATGGCCTTGAGTGTGACCCGTGTTCTCAGGCTAGAAATTCCTTTTGTGTGTTAGTTGCTCATCAGAATGGTACTGATACTAGTTATTTCATAAAAAGCTCTGAGTGATGCTGGTAAGAAGTTCTGTTTCAAAGCAGAAATTCATTATTATTCTCTCTTATGCTGCATGATTTTCAAAGAGCTGCTGCAAACAAAGGAGTTATTAAGGCTTCATGAGAAATGATGTAAGTATCTCGTATTATTTTAGTCCCTAGTCCCCCTAGTGGGCTGCACTTCATCTATATTAAGAAAGGGAATTCTAACTGTGGTTGCTTCATTTTAAAAATGAGACCCGCTTCATTCTGGGAATCTTATTTCCTTAACTCGGCCCTTTTTTGACTTAGTATTGTGTTTTAAAAGACTTGGGACAGCAAATGTGCCCCACTTATTGCTTGATTTATTATTGGAGAGGGAGCATGGGAGGGATATTTTTGAAGCTTTTTGGAAGGCCAGAGGTTGTCAAACCAAGCAGTTTTGTTACAAACAAAGAGTTTGTCCTGGAGGTCCTGTCCTGGAGAGACAGGACCTCTAACATCTTCTTTTCCGTGACGGTCAGCACTAGGAGTGGAAAACCATCCATTTTAGTAATTTCCTGAAGTGTACAGTTCACTGAACTCATGGCATTTAAGATCACCAGCTGGTCTCTTTGTTACTGTCTCGAGGAAGCTCCCAGGCATTATGGGAGCTGGCTATTTCCCTTTGCACTTGGAAGGTCGTTGTGTGCTAAACTGTGGGCTCACAGCCTGGGAAGCGAAAGAGCCAGGCTGACTTAGGGGCTTGGACTAGATAATCTCCAGAGGTCCCTCTCAAACCCATATCGTTGTGTGATTCTGACCCGAAAGGGGAGGCACAATTATCTCCTTGGTCTGCTGTGCAGGGCTAATGAACGCCTTCGGTAGAAGAACTGAGAAGTGTATGAGTCCAGGTTCCCCTTTAAGCCAAGGTTTAGAGTAATTTTCTGGAAAAGTAATTTTTGGGTTAAATCCAGAAAAGTAGAAGAAGAGTTCGAATCTTGGCATCCCACAAACTTCATGGAAACCTCTGTACATGGGTATACAGAATAAGAGGATTAGGAAGGTAGCAAATGTCCTAGTTCCTCCACCTTTTTACAAAAATAATTTTATTTACTTGTTGTAGACACAGAAGAGTTCCTAGCTGTGAATAATGAGAAGGGATGTATCTGAAGAGGAAAGAATTATCCCTGCAAATGTGTGCATGATTTTTTGTCTGTTTTTTGGGGGGGGCTATGAATCTCCTCAGTACTCGTGGCCATTTAAGCAGTAAGTTTTGTGACTATTAATGGTACCTGAACTTTTCTATGCATTAAGAAGATCATGATCTTTACTTAGGCTTGTGAATCTCAATGAACAGTGCAAAATTTGGAAGTTAGGCCTTGTGTTGGCCTGAGCCAGTAACTAAGTTGTCCTCTGAGTGCCTTTGGTCTTGGACCTGATGATTGAATCATTCAGAGAAACAGAACATGAGGATATAAGAAGGCACAGTAATTAAGGTTGTAATTAAGGAAAATTAACCCATGGACAGCTCCAAATGACACATGACTGAAGAGGAGAGTGTCTAATCTTGGGGCAGAGGTCAGGCTCAGCACCATACTGAGGGATGCAATAAAACAATTGCTTCATTTCCTCCCCCCTCCATCTTTAAACTTTACACCTAATAAGGTTGCCATTAAGGGCAGCAAGAATAATGTCTTTTACAAACAAAAGTTTTTATCTTACAGTATTGCTGTGCTCCCCCTTGGCCTTTTTCAAGACTTTAAATACTGTCTTTTGGACTACACCATACTGTATGACGAGTAAGAATGTACTGTTGAGAAGTATGTGGCTCTTGAACAATTTGTTCTCACCAAACTCTGTTGGTTTTGCACTTGTCTTGAATGCCCATACCTCTTGGAATTTCTATTAATTTTACTTAATTGCACTTGGGGAGCTAGCAAAGTCAAGCAATAATTACTAAACTTTATTCATTAGGGGAAAGTTCAGAGTTACTGAAAAATGGAAGGAAGATAGACGTAAGTGGAAGACATCTGATTTCACAGCCAGAGGTCTATTAAACTCTGCAGTGCAAGCAGAAGTGTTCCCAAAATAATAACTCTCCTCATGTCATTGCACAGTATGTCTTCTGCCCACACCAGCTTTAGATTACTTCGATATTTGCCCAACAAGTCCTCCAATTTCTCGTCAATGATATCTGCATTATTTAAGGCTTCAATTTTATTTTTTTTCTTTTAGAGAGCGGGAACTTAGGAATGTGCTGGCAGTGTGACCCTGGCCATTAACATATAAATAATGGAAGCTGCTCGATGCTTCGGGAGAGATGATTGACTCTGTAAAGAGATCTGGACAAATGTGTTCACTATTTAATCCTCATCCACACAAAAACTAATCATACTAGAAACAGCCTATGAAAGATAAACTAATAAATCTTTGCAGGAACTATGGATACCTACAGTATTTGTTTTGAAAAAGTAGTGAATAAAGGATATATATTGGTGAGCAAAATATTGATTGATAAACCTGTCGTTGGTAAGGGCTGAAAAAGTATGGCTCTTAGCCTTATTGATGCAGAGATGATGGTCATTTTTATTTTAGTAACAAATCATGTTATGACGGATACAAAGGGATTAGGTGATAAATCATGAGATAGGGGGATTCGGGTAGCAACTCTGAGAAAATGGTCCATTTATAGAATAATATTTACATTTAATTTATGTTTTAAATTGAAGAGGTATATCTGAAGCTGGATACTTGTGTCTGAAGGGTGTTTCTGTTCTAAATTGGTAAGGAAAAGGATGTCAGGGTCTTAAGCCACAGCGTATTTCAGTGACCTAATGGTGAGGAAACAGTAGGGTGCTGCTTATGTGCCACCTCTACTTCGGGAAAATGGATTTTATGTTCTGGTTCCTTAAATTAATTATTCAAAAATGCTGAAACAACTAAAATTCGTTTATCTGTTCATTGACTCAGAAGCAGCATGACCTAGAATGTGTAAAGCTGGCCCATTTGGGCTCGATTTGCAGATCTCTGCTTTGTGACCTTGTCTTGCCTTGGCTTGCTTCCTTCTTTCTGCCTTCTTTAGGGGCTGCTCTCAGTGATTGCTGTCCTCTGGTCTTATTGACAGCTGCTCTCTGTACCATGCAAGGCAGCGAAATCCACCACCCAGGCAAAACCCTTCTGTACATTAAAATCCTCCAAAAGCCATGTCAGGTTGGTTGGAGGATACATTCTCAAATATCCTTTGGGTTAGCATGTGGCCACATCTGTACATAGGCGGTGTTGGGGTTGTGCGTGAGAAACTGACTCGTGCAGGCTCACACAGAAGATAAGGAAATTTAGGAACTGACTGAGCAAAAAATCAGGGGTACGGTCACTTTGGAAGCCACTGTTACAAATGATGCATACCTGGCTGTAGTGTTTCACACAGCAGGGTCCTGTGGTACTGATGTATTATGAATAGTGAGTAACACCAGTGAGGCAGTGTCATCTCCTAGGTATTCTCTCAAATGGTGCTTACTTTTAAACCAGATGTAATTCTAGTGATTCCTCTGTCAAAATCCAGTAGAAGATGTTGCATAGGAGTTGGGAGCGAAATCTCATTAGGGACCTTGCTTTGGTGGCAAACTATGTGATGTGCAGCGTTGAGTTCTTCTGTATTTGTCTGGTAATTTCTCCATGATGCTTGTCACTGTATCCACTACGTAGTCTGAAGGAAGCTGAGCAGTCCGGATTGCCAAGCCACATGCACATGATAAGGGGTGAAAACTGCATTTGGAGGGGCAGGGGCTTTGCTGTGTACCCATCGACCTTGTCTGTGGTCCTGCTGGCCTTGGGTGAGGAATGAGAAATGAATTTTCAACATTAAGGCTTACAGCTCGCCTTTGAACGTTTGTATACAACTGATACTCTTGGTGTGCTCAACTGCAAGCCCTACTGGGACATCATTGGGAACTGGCTGGTGAATTGACACATGTAGCTGCCAAGCCACTCTCTGATATTTGAAAAGTCATGGCAGTCAGGTGAAGTCCCCGGTGGCTGGAAAAAGGGAAACATTGCATATTTAAGAAGGGTAGAAAGGAGGACTACTGACCTGTCAGCTTCCCCTCTGTGCCTGGGAAGATCATGGAGCAGATCCTCCTAGAAGCTCTGCTAAGGCACATGGAGGACAGGGAGGTGATTCGAGACAGCCAGCATGGCTCCACCAAGGGCAAGTCCTGCCTGACCAAGCTAGTGGCTTTCTATGATGGAGGGACTACATCAGTGGATGAGGGAAGAGCTATATAGGTCATCTGTGTGGGCTTCTGTAAGGCCTTTGGCATGGTCCAACACAGCACCCTTCTCCCTGACTTGCAGAGGTGTGTATCTGCTGGGTGGACCGTTTTGTGGATGAGGTACTGGTTGGATGGTCATATCCAGCAGAGGGTAGTGGGCAACAGCTCAGTGTCCAGGTGGAGATCTATGACAAGAGGTCTCCCTCAGGGATCTGTACTGGGACCAGCACTGTTCAATACCTTCATCAGTAACTCAGACAGCGGGGTCGAGAGCACCCTCCACGAGTTTGTGGGTGACACCAAGCTGAATGGTATGGTGGCACGCCAAAAACCTTGAGCAGTCATTAAATAGTCTCTAGTATTTCTCTCAGAATTTTTAGTTAACCTCCCAACTCACTGAGCATCTCTAAAAAGAGCTGTGCTATGTATTCATTTGTACACACAGAAGTAACATTTTTACTTTATTATTGTAGGCACAGTCACCTCTGCAATGGTGAGCAAAATCTGGTTTTTACTTCAACTGCTTGTTAGTAATATAAACAAATTTACAGTTGTTTCAGACCTGCTTTCATGCTTCCTAAATATGAACTGGTACGAACAATTTTAATATATTTTTCTTTTCTTATTTTTTTGTGAAAAAACAGAGACCAGCATTAGTTTGTATTTGAGAACTAATTGGGCAAAAATATTATAGGTTGCATTTTTTCTTAGTGCTTTAGTCATTATCATTACTTCTTTTGAATGACTTACAGGCAAAAAAAACCCCACCAGACTTATAAGCATTTCATATGTTCACAAAATTGGAAATTATTTCAATTTCCAAGAACTATCCATTCTCAAAACTGGAAAGATTTTTTTTTTTTGTGCCTTTTGTGACAGCATTGGGAATATAAGTAGGTACATTATGTAGAAGAAGAAAATTCTTATGATTATAAATAAGGCTGAGTGAATATAGTGTTTCATTTATTTGAATAATGTTCATTACCTCTTCTGAGATGTATATTTAACTAGCATTTCATACATGGGAGCTGGAGTTTTCACAAGAGAATGAATACATTTTCAGAAGATATTTTTGTTAGGATTGCAATGTATAAAGGCTAGGCCATAGCTGAATAGCACTGATTTAGTATTCAAAGTATTAGAAAATGATTTGTATTAACATAATAGCAAATGCTATATGTGTTGCCTCCCAAATTTCAGCAAAGATTGACATATAAAAGAATTTTTAATATGCGTAACATGCAGAAGTAAGATGCTGAAAACAATCACAACATGAAAACTAAACCTTATTTGGTTATTTAGATATAACTTGGTTAATGCTGTGGAAAGTTTATTATGACAAAGTACTAAGAAGTCTTAAAAAGAGTAGTAGTAATTCTTAGGTGTGGGGTTAGCACTGCTGTTCTCGTTATTACCTTCCAGAAGTGTCTCCTTCAGCAGGAGTGTGAGATCTCCTTGACAAGCCTCTCCTGCCCTATTGCTGTGGGTGCCTGAGAGAGCTCTGGCAAACCTGTCCCTTCCCGGAGCTCCTGGGGGTGACCGCTGGTGGTGGTGGGGAAGGGGGTGATCTCCTCAGCCCTTGGGAGTTGATTTCTTACACTTGTGAGTTAGCAAACAGATCATATTTTGGTTAGTTCAAAAAAAAAAAAAAAAAAGCACCATTCTGTCCTGTAATACTGAAGATGAATAATAGCACAGTCTTTTAGACATGAAGAAACTTCATGTTTGCTCTAAGTGCAGAATAAACCAGGAAATGTGAAATGTGCAATGCGGAGCCAGGATAAGGGATTCCCCAATGTAAACAGCACAGACACTTTCCTCACAGTGGAAGCGGTACTCTTCCTGCAGCAAGGCTTCACGGTGTCCATCTGATCCTAGAATAATTAGAAGTACATCTGGTAACTTAAAGTGGAGATTTGATCCCACGTTGATATCCAGGGTATAAGCAGACAAGGTTCCACTGGTCAAGATACTCAAAGTGTGTGTTTTGAAACTGAGACTTACAAAGCAGGCATAATGTCTCATTTGTTCTTTGGCTTTGCTTATGCATTCTTTAATTTTAGTTCCACTGAAGCTAGTCAATTAATCACAGAATCTTCATGGTTGGAAAGGACCTCTGAGGTCACCGAGTACAACCATACACACACACAAAACACCCCAGCAATCCCGGGCACTAAAGCATGCCCTGAAGTGCCACGTCTACACGTTTCTTAACTACCTCCAGGGATGGTGACTCCACCACCTCCCTGGGCAGGCTGTTCCAGTGCCTGACCACCCTCTCAGGAAAGTAATTCTTCCCCATATCTAATCTAAACCTCCCCTGCCACAACTTCAGACCATTTCCTCTGGTCCTGTCATTCACTTGGGAGTAAGTGAAGAGTAAAATTAAAGCTAAAACAAAAGACAAAGTGACAGAGCCAACTACTTCTTCCTCTTGCACGCAAGAAAGCTTTTGGGTAGTTGGAATAAAATCCAGAGGTCCCTGCAAACTTTTAAAACTTCCTTTCTTGCGTGAGCCATCCTTTGAATTCGGTGACTGGTTTCTGCGGTGGCTGCATAGTGAATGCAGACTGCGGGCTCTGAGCTCCGGAGTGCGTTAAGTCCATTGTGATGGAAGCTGGTGGTTCCTCACCAGCCTCAGAAGCCGCGCTGACTCACTGCGGGTGTGGGGATTTGTGACACAGCTCATCAGTCTAGCCCAAGTGTCTTCTTAAACGTAGGTGGATGTTACTGTACAACTTCGTTTGCTTCGTTGGGCCGGGGACAGGCTGGTCCTCTTACAGTAATCCTAGTTATCTGCTCAGGTGAAGTGTTGAATCCACGCTGGGGAAGCACCAGGGTGGGTCCCCTGGTGCCCATCAGTGTGGAGGAGCTGTGGGGGCAGGGGGGAGATACCCCTGGTCTCTGCCTATAGCTTTGTTCCTTTATAGAATGAATGCTCTATTGATTTGTTGAAAAAGATTATTTCGAAACATCAGCTTCCTTGTACTTGGTGTCCACGGGAGGCCAAAAATTAGATTTGTGCCTTTTGCCTTTTGCTACAGGCATTTTCCTTTTGATAGACTGGTTGTCTCTGCGTATGAAAGTCTGCGTTCTTTCATATCATGCTTGTGGTGTATCAGGTTAATAATCTGTGAATTCATTTAGTAATTCTAAAGGTTATTTCAGGAGCGGTGTGTTGAAGAAATTCATTGGCAGATGGTTGAGAGATGCCATGGAAGTTATTCCAGCCACTGCTCTTTCCAGTGCTGCTTCTTGTCTAAGGAGTGGATTTCAGGATCTCATCTGACATGTTAGCGTGGGGACTCTAACCACATGTTTCAAGTGTCTACATTAGCAAGAGTTGAGTGTGAATATTAAATTATTCTATTCACTTATTACTCCTGATGACTAGTAAATTATTTTAATGATGTTGACTATCCCGTTCATGCATTACTTGGAATTGATTGGAAGTGAATTGCTGTAAAAAAGGCTTTGCAGCTGCAAAAAATTACACTTTTATTGTATTCCCACTACCCCCAGATAGAACGTACTATTTCTGTCTTTGCACTCCATTCCGGCAGCTGCCACTCAGGGGTCTGCAGACAATCCCAGTGCGCTCGCATCGTGTCCCAGCCGCCCGCACACACTGCGCTTTGTGGTGCAGCGCGTACAGGATCATCTCCCAGCACCCATCACCCCCTGGAAACTCTTCTTTTACCGCCCACGCTCGTCCTCAGCTGAAGGATGGAAGGTGGTCCCACCAGCGCATCTTCACCTCAGAGGAGTTTTGTGTGATCTCTGTAACACGAAGCTGTCTAAAATGAACATATCGCTAAAATTTCCAATGATTTTTTTCAAAAGGGAGTTAGAAATAGTTTTATAGTTTGTAGAGCTTCTGACATCTCACATCAATAATTTGATACAATGTGTTAATTACAAAATAGTTGCATAATTACAGATGGAAGACAGAAATGTTGCTTTTCACAGCAAGTGGTCTGTGACTAGTGTCTTAAAGAGTATTTTCTAAAAGGCACTCATCTCTAGGAATACACTACTTTCATTTAGGGCCACTTGAATTGTGATATTATTTCCTGGTCTATTTTAATAATTGTGTCCATGTTAGTATTTTTCTGAGTATGAAGAACAAGTTCTTAAAGGAATATGCAGAAATAGGAAAAAGAACTATGGTCCGGGGACAGCAAAAGCTGGCTGCTTTCATCTGCGTAACCCAGAGTAAGATAAATGGTACAAAACGCTTATTTACGCTTATTCTGATGTCTCCCCTTCTCTTAGTGATGAGATATGAAATAGAGCACTTATAGATTTATTAATCATGTATGCTGTTTATGCTATAAAGCAACAAAAAGATGGCACTTGGCAGCGGGGGTGAGTGGGAAGGAGAGCTTACATTTCTCTTACAGAAATCCAGGTAGCCAAAGGATTGTTGGCCGTGTCACTGTTTTTCGGACACAGTAGCTATAGTATTGCAGATTAAATCTAGGGAATGTGAAAGAAACCAGCAATTTATCTATTCCTTTTTAATAACATCATCCAAGGTCTTCAGCAGAACGTTGGTGATGCTTGGGAGAGGAGCAGCTGGAAGTCCGTGGTGTGCTATGGCTGTGCAGGCAAATTCTGAGGAGCTGCAGGGTTTAGCTTGAGACCATGAGGCACTTCTGTGGGGTGATTTTTGACATTTATCTTTGTTCTGGAGAGAAATTCTGGGTTTTAAGACAATTTCAAGAAAATCAGCGTCTTGCCTCTAACAGCATGACAGACATCTCTCTCTGTTTAATGTTATTTCTCCGTCATGTTGTAAACTTGCTATTTTTCAGACCTAGTAGTGCTTGTCACGTTTTTTAAACCTCACCCTGTACTATCATGCCCAGTTCTCAAAATAATTCTAAACTGATTATTATGTACTTTATTGGTAATATTTCCTATTATCCACATCTCTGAATTAGTCTACTAATTATTAAAGGAACTTTACATTTTGTCCTGTATATGTATATGCATCTTATTGTAATCACTAATTATTGTGGTATATGATACAGCAGGTTTTCAGCTACTCCCTTGCTCTTAGTGTGGTTTTCAAAATACGGATCTTTTGCTTCCCTTTTAAGTGTTGGTTAAACAGCGATGCTTTAGGTAGGCATGAGCTGGCACGTACTTCACTGACGCAGAATGGTGTGGTCCTTGTCAAAAAGAACATTTGCTTCCAGTGCCAGTTTGTTCTTTGTGGTAACAGTGAGATTTGCCAAAATAACATGTGACCCTTATTTGTGTTGACAGTGAATTACAGCTTTAAAAATACTAAAGGTACTAATGTGTAGTTTATAGTTTCAATGATTTCCTGGTCCTTAACGTAGAAGGGCTGCGTTTCTTTCATCCTGTTCCTTTCTAAGGGGCAGTCCTTAACACCCTTGTTTCAGCTTCAGACTATGAACTTCAGGGAAGTCAGTGAATAATGTCTTTAGGATCAGTTGCTCTTACATCATATGGTCTTTATTGTCAGCAAACACATAAGTGAATTAGAAAGGCTGGCATCCAATTAACACAGACCTTTGTAGGTTTAATGAGCAATGATAAATTTAATTCTTTCTTTGGCACTTCAAATGAAATTAGAAGTAGAATGAACTAAAGAGACTGTCGTTCCATTGATTTGTAAGTTATTTATAACTTATTTATACTGGGATAGGAGGCATTTCCTTGGAAAGAAATGCATAGGTTATTTGAATAAATTTCTGTTATAATAAAACCCACTAAAACGTTAATTCCTACAGTATGTGGAGTTACACAGTAAGATGAGCCAAGCTGTTTCATTACTTGGGTTTTGGTTTTAAATATTCAGTTAATATCCCCTATGCCACTAAAATGTGTGACTTTTCTTCATTTCCATCGACGTTTCCTTATTGATAGCTCTGAGGAAAAAGTATTGCTAGTTTTGTAGCAGCAATTTTATAGACTTCGCAAAACATTTAATTATGATTTTAATTAGCAAGTAGGGCCTCTAAATAACAAATGTTCACTTATTAAAGCTAAGTAAGAAACACTGTGGTTTTTTTGTTTGTGTTGTGATGTGGTTTTGTTTTTTTAAAGCAGAACAATTTCATAGCTATTCAGAAATAACTGTAGTTAAGGAACTATATATTTTTCTTTTTTTTTTTTTTTGGTTCCTGTTTGTATGGACGAAGTATTTGTGACTGGGGTTTGATAAGATGCTTTTTGATCTCCCTGAACTTTTCCAGTCAGCAGCAGCAGAACTACTTTGTATTTATTCTGGAAGTCAAAAACTAGCTATGGCTTAGCTTGGAGAATAAGAATGAAAAGGAATGACAGACAGACACACATCAGCCATCCAGAAACTGTAGAGAAGGATTCATTTTTTCCTTCTAGAAAAATTATGGGGCTTCTTTCAGATGGCTGCTGGTAGATGGAATTCTTCTTGAAACTATTAGGCCCTTAAATCGCCATAAATTTACATATTCAGCATTTTTAAATTTGAAACTTTTGCGTGAAACCATTTAGTGCCATTTGAAGGACCACCTACAAAACATTCGTCGTGGCCTCTGATTACTGAGTATTATACTTCAAGGGTTAGGGTTTGATGTCTACTGTTTTCCCCATTATTTTAGTGGAAATTAGGTATTTAAACTTTGATTGCACACACTAGCAATTCTCTTATTTGTTCTCTTAGTTATCTCATGTATACAGCTGAAGCAGAGACAAAAGAAAATAGCCTGAACTCACTTTAGTCTTCCTATGAAATTTTTCAAAAATAGCTGATAGTCTTTGTTATTAAGTATTGTGAAGCTAGGCTTGAAGAAGGAACGGTTGTTCATTTTTTTTTCATATTTTTGGTTCATTGACACCTTGCCTAACTATGGAAAGTGCTTGAAGTTACTTGTTTAAACAAAGAATTTTTTTATGGCTACATCTTTACAAAAAATAAATCCAGGCCTCTTGTTTTCATCTCTACTAAACCAACAAAATAGTCATAATATTCCTTCAAAACAATTTGGGTTTTGTTTGTTCTCTTCTTAAATATGTTCCTCAAAAATATAACACTTAAATTTTTTTCTGGGCATTTTGGCAATCTGTTACTACCTCCCTGTGCTAATTCATACTTGCCAGTTCGCCCAAATCCTTTCATTTTTACAGCTGTATGCTTTTGCCAAAATTATTTCTCCTATGATATGATTAGCTTAATTTCCTTAGGAAGAATCATAATGCTGCACATCCCCTTAAGGGAGAAGACCACTTTATTGTTGTTGCTTTTTATTATGATGCCTAATGCTAACTAAAAGTCATACTGCATCATGGGTCTCAGAGCAAAAGGCTTCTTTGGAGGCACTGTTACAGAGCAGCTGAGAATCACAGTATGGTATAGGGTTGGAAGGGACCTCTGGAGATCATCTAGTCCGACCACCTGCCAGAACAGGTTGCACAGGAATGTGTCCAGGTGGGTTTTGAATGTCTCCAGAGAAGGAGACTCCACCACCTCTCTGGGCAGCCTCTTCTAGGGCTCTGCCACCCTCACAGGAAAGAAGTTCCTCCTCATGTTTAGGTGGAACTTCTTATATTCAAGTTTGTGCCCATTTCCTCTTGTCCTGTCCCTGGGCACCACTGAAAAAAAGACCGTCCCTGTCATCTTGACACCCACCCTTTAAGTATTTATAGGGGTTGATCAGATCCCTCCTCAGTCTTCTCTTCTCCAGACTAAAAAGACCCAAGTCCCTCAGCCTCTCCTTGTAAAAGAGATGCTCCAGGCCCCTCATCATCTTTGTAGCCCATTGCTGTACCCTCTGAGAATCTGATCTGGGGATCAGTTGGGGAATGAAGACTCTGAATTAAGAGCAGAAAGGCACCGAGACGTGCTGGAAGGAGCCTTCCCGTTCTCGGAAGGAGGAGGCTGCTTTGGCTGGACAATGAGCTTGGGCAGAACCTCCTGCCTTCTGAAGGGGGAGAGGGAGAACAGGGTGAGGGTGATGCTCCGTTACCAGCTTTCTTTTTCCTTCCCATGGCACACTACTACCTCTTTTATTAATTTTTTTTTTCACCTGCTTTCTTCTGAGCTGAGTGCATTTTGGCTCAGAATAGAGGTTTTTTCAACTTGATATACTTGCTTGTGCAAGTGGGACCTGGTAATACATAGCTCAGAAATCCAGCCACAGATAGTTGTAACTGGGCTGGAGTTGGGAATTTCCCTGTTTCTCAGTCCATTCTTTGTTTCTTAACTTACAGAATATATAGGGATATATAACCCTAAACCTAAGGTAAGAGAAAAGGAAATATTGCCAGGCATGTTTTATAGTACGTACTCTTTAAAAATTCAGCTGTAAAACTAAGTAAAACTGGAAACCGAATTCCTTAAAATAGTTGGTGCTGAAAAATGTAAATGCCAATGGTGCTTTGACGTCAGTGTCGTGCCAGTTCTGGCAGGAGTATGGCAGCATTCGGTTTCGTGACAGTGATACTTAATAGGACTCTGACTTCAGCTGATGTTGCCAGAGGAATTATAAATTGATCAAACACTGCAAGCGCCTGCCTTCTTCCTGCCAGCAGTAATTTCATGACCGCGTTGGATGGCCCAGTCTCTCCACTTGTCCATCACTCAATGGCAGAGGCTGGGCAGTCCTTGTTCCCTGCCTAAACACAATTTTTGTTACAGAAAGCAAGGTTTGGGTGATTTCTAGCTGCATGAAAGGCAGTGCTTCAGACCATATTCCTTTTGCCTAACGAGGTTTAGGAGATGACTGGGTTTCCCGTGATAGGAGTGTTAGGATGAGGGGAAGGGTTTGACACTGAAAGAGGGGAGATTGAGATGAGATCTGGGGAAGAACTTCTTTGAGCAACCTGGTCTGGTGGGAGGTGTCCCTGCCCAGGGCAGGGGGTGGAATGGCGTGGTCTTTAAGTTCCCTTCTAACCTAAACCGTTCTGTGATTCTATGAAAGAAAAAGAAAAAAGCAATGACTGAATATAAATATGAAATATGAGAGCTGTTAAATTTATTTTGTACAATACATATATTGTAATCTTGGTTTGAAAAAAAAGACATCTAAAAAAAATTCAAGCCTAACCCATATAAAACTCATGAAACTCTCCTAAAACCCTGCACAGCTTGAGGCCCTCTTCTACAAATATTCCCAAAGGATTTTTTCCCATATGTAATTTCCAAGGTTATTGTGTGTATTTCAGAAGTATTATGACTTGTACAGAATGAGGGCATATTTTTAGAAATGAAGCATGAATATTCAACTTCCCAGGATATTTCCTTATGCTGTTACCAAAAAATTAAACTAGAAGATACAAACTTATATATATATGTCAGAATTGTATATAAAAAAAGGCATGGATATTCTAGGGCTGGTTAGTACCTATGGAGTATTCTTGGTACTTCTATTAAACGTGACAGCTTAAACTCTTGAAATTACAAAATTGGCCTCTGGTTTCATATGATGTAAATTTTAAGCACTGGATTGTTTGAATTTAACCTTTCTTGTTGACTTTCATCTTATTTTGAACACTGGGAAATTTAACTAAAGCTAGATGCCCGGAGATCATAATACTTTTATATCCCCGTCATCTCGCCAAGTAAAAGAGCTTTTAATGGCGTTCTGAAAAACATATGAGAAAAATGCCTGCTGTAGATAACACAGTAGCTGGGACCAAGGACAGAAAGGACATATAATTCTTTATAGTGAACTTTTTACTGTCTGGTGGCAATCTGTTACTGACAGTTTGAGGCTGAAATGAATATCAGATACTTCCAGCAAAACCTCCGTCTTTCACATCTAAGGCAAGCCCCAGTTTTGATGAGTGGGGTGTCAGGCTGCTGGCTGGAGAGCCAGACCCTTGCCAATGAGTCTCTTCAGATAAGGACATGTGAACTGGCCTTCTTTAGGGTGCAGCTCAGCCTGCAGATCAACTAACTCATTTTAGTTTGGGGAGAACCAGTTTCCTAGAGTCTTTTAATGGAAGCGAGAATCTGAACTATACTCTTTATATTTACTCTTTATATTCTTTTATCTCAGCTAGCTCAGTCTACTTGGACTGAAAAACTTATCGACTGTCTGAGCGCAAAGGCACTGCTGTGTTCACTGGGCAACTTGTTCATATGTTTCTACTAACATTTATTAAAATACGTAGCATAAAAAAGAGAATATGGGTGAGATGACCTACATCAACCTAAGTAAACAGCTCTACATCAGTATGGCTGATCAATATGGCCAGTTCCAGGGTTTTTTTTTTTCACAAAAGCTTCATAAATTGTGTTTAATGTCTCATCAGTGTGGCCTTTTAGAAAGCAGTTTAGTGAAATAAATCTACATTTCAGCTCTGCTGTCATATTTCAGCTGACATTTCTGTCAGTAATTTCTCCAATATGTGGTGGGACAAAGTATTTTGGAAGGAAGTCTTGGAAATCCACTGAAAAACTAGCTCAAGTCCCTTTGACAAACCTTATATCAGAGATAAGCTTTGAGAAGCCTGTCCAGCCTAAAGTATTCTGGAGAATAGATTGTGAAATATTTCATTTCTACACACAAACAGATAAGACTTCATGCAGCATAATCCAGGATATAGAAATACAATTATTAAGCAGCATTATAATCAAGTCACATATTAAAATGATCAATATTTATGTGGTAGATAAAATTCAAATGAGAAGTTAGACAATCTGTCTTAGCGAGGTCCAGGGTGTTATTTTACCTATTCATCTCAGTTTATATGTTAGAAAATAAAGTTATGACTCCTTGAAAATACCCTTTTTAAATGAACAACGTTGGCACGTACAGATCTATCAATCTGTAATTGATAGAATTTCATCATTTTTTGTCTACTGTGCCCACTCCTGAGGGGCAGTTGGGAAAGAAATATAAATCTCTCTCTAATCTTAGTCTTTCTTTCTGGAATACATTATCTGAACAGGATCAACTGCAGAATGGCATCTTAGCAATGCTAAGTCTGCTTTATTTTCACTGCACATCACTTTAAGCGATGGAAACAGGAAAAGCTGTATTTCAATCTACAGACAGCACTGACTGGGAAGAAGTTTAGACTCTCTCTCCTCCATCCCTTCTCAGCAGCCCTCCTGAAAGTGGTATGTTTTTAGAGGTAATTACAGTGGGAAAAGGCTTAAACAGCTGTAAGTTCTTATGTTTGTTGGTGGTCTTTCTGTGAAAACATGATTTTTCGAAGAACTCCTTGCAGTTGCGTATCGGTTGTAGCACTCTATAGGTAGGGTGGTGTGCCCGGCTGTCTCTGGGTCTTGTTCTTGCCATAGTATTAAATGCTGTTGGCAAAAAGAGGTTTCAAAACCCTTTGTAATGTAGGTCCAATCTTAGCAGAAAGATTCAGGGTACCAGCTGGTATCACTCCTTATGCAATCGTAAATGAGTCCTAAGAAATACATAAAGCAGCGTATAACTGTTAAATAGCTGATGGAGATCAGTCACCGGTACAAAACGATCAGTTTGCTCCAAACATTACTCCATGGAAAACAAAACTGTGTGGAATATTCTATTGCAATACTTTGTTCTTCTTACAATGTACTTGGTTTAGTGTCCGTGGCTGTAGTACATCCGTCCTTCCTGTAAGGCATCGGCACAGCAGCGTGAGTGTGACTTCTTACACCCTATGGTGTAAACCGTGGCAGTCTCTTCTGTAAGGTCCACTTATATTTGATCACGTGTTTTCAGAATGTATTTGTGTCTCAGGTGGTCCGTCAGGGAGATCCAGTAGTAGTTTTCATACCATAAGCTTTGGAAAATGGTGCCATCCTGATTTCGTTCTTTTGACAAATAATAAAATTAATGTAACACACTGCTGTTGCCATGGATGGGTAGGCAACTCATACTTCTTCTGTCTTTAATATATTTTTCTTCCATCCAACATGAAAGAAAAGGAGGGACTTCACATTTGGAAAATCTAGTTTTCTGCTGAACTTCAAAGAGTACAAAATTAACACTACCGGTTTATCAGTTGCAGCATTTTGTTCTTCAGATAGGGGCTTTTAGTTTTTCAAGTATTAATTTTTGCTTTATACTCTGATTTTATTTTCCATTCTCTTCAGTCCGCTCTATGTATTTCTCACTCCAACTACCTTCTGTCTCTCTCTCGTCTGGAGTGAATTTATTTTTCTTTTTTTTAATTAATTTCCTTAGGAAGATTGAATTAAATCAAATACATTGTTCATCACCTCAGAATTCTGAGGTTTTATCTCCAGGACGCTGAAGTATAGAAATGAGTTTCCTACTGAAAATGTCACACAGGTCACTTTTCAGTACCCTCACTTCCAGCAAAACTCTGGGTGTGCAAATAGATACAACTCCAGCTACAGGAAAAGTAGTAATTAATCTGAAAAGCAAAAGACACTGCTGCAAAGTTAGAATAACTACAGGCACTTTACTGTAAGATCTTCTGAAGGTATCAGTTTAATTCCGTAGGTGAGATTCTTATCTTGTCAAAAAATTAGCTAAAAACCTTTTGGCTACCAGGAAAGGGAGAAGCCAGACAGTCCTGGCTGGGAACAAATGTGATGGGAGCCAAGTGCCCAGAGCGCCCAGGGGTGCTGGGTGACTCTTCCCCGAGCACCGGCAGCGTTTGCTTTTTATAGACATCATGGACAACCAGTCACATAAAGGATAATAAATACCCCATGATTTTGGGGCCCTTGGTTTATGAATCAAAGGAGAATTTAAAATATTGGATGCTCATCGAAACATTCAAAATGATTGGACACGTTCCTGTGCAACCTGCTCTGGGTGGACCTGCTTTGGCAGGGGGTTTGGACTAGATGATCTCTGGAGGAGATTCCAACCCCATGGAATTCCATGACTCTGTGACTGATCCATAAGCTGAAAAGAATTATCTGTTACTATAAATTGAATATTGCATTTCAAATATGGTAAATACTTTCTTATTTTTTGTGAGAAATCATATGAGTTTGTGGTTATGCATTAATGTAAGCAGCTGGGTGCTGAGCCTTATGGTCTCACATAAAACTTATATTTTGCTCCATCTTTTTTCACATGAACCAACTTTTCCCATTTGTTTTCTATGATAACTGGTTAAAAAACATACAGATCTACTGTCAGTACTGTGCTGACACACGAGAGTGATTAAGTTCAAAATACTATATGGAATTGCATTCTGTGTATTTTCAGTCCTGTGACGTGTTTGACCGCAGTTCTGTCCTCCCTTTGCAGGTATTCTTTGCTTGCCCTGCTTTTCCTCTGCAGTTCTATCGCTTACTTCTGCCAGCAGCTCACAAGTATCTGCCCTCCACAGGCTGTGTTTGCTATTCAGGTATATTCTGCTATTTACTACTGCTCTGTATTTAAATAATGCAAATATACATTGAGCACACAAATAAAATGTCAGCTTCTTATGCAAAAGGAACGACGGTAGTCATTGTTGAGGAATGTATTGGATCATTATAAGCAATGCCTAAAACTGTGCTATGAAGTACTATTCCGTGGTATTTCAGATGAAATAGCAATAATGTAAAGTGCCAAGGGGTATTAGAAGCTCATCCCATTCAGGAATCTGCCTCTGGAAGCACTTAATAAACAGACTTCGCTGTATACAGGTATAATTAGGGCTTCGCTGTATACAAATGCTTATAGTCACAACTGTATGTGCAAAATCTGCCAGTTTTATTTTATAACCTGTTTTTCCTTTGCTTTGTGCCACCTTTGTAATTATGTAAATAGTCATATGGACTGCAGGATCATGGTGATTGGGGCCATGTGAGTGATTAAACTTCCTTTTTTTTTGTGTCACTGCCAGGTTAGAATGGATACAACACTCAGCAATACCCCATCTCTGAGACAGCTTCTGGCCATCTTCCTGGCAAGGGAAGTCTAGTTTCTCCGTATTGACTTATGCCGCCTACTGGTAGAGAAAAGAAGTTAATTAGGAGCATCTTCTCCCTTGAACCACAGCAATGGAGATCTTCAGCCTGGAGGTAATTTCTGCTTTAAGAAGTTGGTGTAATGTTAACTTCCTGTACTATGGTTTTCATAAAGCAGTCATGCTTTGAGATCCTTGGCTTATTATATGGCTAATGGGGAGAAAGGTAAGAAAATTTTAGGAAGTATATGAACATCTAAACCTTTAAAAATCACAAGAGAACATAAAGGTTGCTCCATGCTGGCGTTTGGGTGTCTAAAACACGTGGCTGAGAGTCAGCAGAGTTGTACTGGTGGTTGGTTTTGGCTTGGCATTTCCATGTTGCATGAAGTGAGGAGTGTGTTCACTTCCTTATGCTCACAATATGCTATTGTTAGTCTGTTAAACTTTGAAATGCTTTAAGATAAGAGATTATCTGAGCCAAAATAGAGTGCTTTGCAAGCGTGGATGCAGCAGACTCTTAACTGTGCTTTAAACTCTGAAGGTAGGAAACTGTCAGGAGACAGTTCTGTATCTGTTCAGATCACTCCATCAAATACAGTGCTTTAAATTTTCAAGATTAGCAATCTTCACCTACAAACTGCTGAAGGACAGCAAAGTTTTACAGATTTCATTTCCAGTGTGTGTCACAGCATCAATGGATTTGTCACTCTCAGCAGTAGTTTCTTCCTGAAACGTGTTTACAGAATTAGGAAGTATTAAACTAATTTCTACAGCAGCATTAAAAAAACTCTAGCAACAAGTTGGTATTTTTCCACTGTATTCCAAGTCTGAGTAAATTTCAGGGTTCCTTGTGAGTCTGAAAGACAACACTGGGTGTGTGAGAAAATGATGGAGATTGTGGTGCTTGAGCGTTGTAGGTCAAACTCTGCATTTGGATCGTTGCCACTGAAATAGTTGGAGGTTTCTGGGATAGTGGTGATTTATTCCAGACTTTGATGAGGTTAAATGAAGATTGAATCCAACCTGATCTGTTTGTCATCTTTGGAATTGCATACAGGCATCCTTTTTGAATAAAACTGGATTAACAGTTGTGTGTTGTCATTGTCACTGTAAGGCTATTCACTTAATCACAATTATCTAAATCTTAAAATAAGTCAGTAAGATTTGAATTTGCATACATCTTCCCTGTCATGTGTTTTGTTTTTTTTTTTCACCCTAAAGGTTTACCTAAGGAAAAGATTGCAGGGATCAATTGGCCCCCACTTGTTTGCCCAGTAGGTTGCTGCTGTGTCAGGGCTGCAGTAATGGGCTACTCAGAAATAGCTGGTGCAGTTTTGCACGTTTTAAGGTTTTTCTAATGATTAGAAAAAAAAAAGACACTTCAGTGAAAGAAACATCCCTCCTTGAGGAACAGCATGTAGTTTTCAAAGGGAGAGGCAAGAATTTTATACCTTATTGAAAAAGTGGGTTAACTGAGAGAGGTGGTTTAGTGTAACAGAGTGAAATTTACGTAAGGGAAGAAAACCAATGCCCAAGAGCACTGTTTGTTGTAAGTAGGAGGGTGACTGTGGTCTCTTCTATGCAGCAACAGAATAAAATGAGCTTAAGATAAAAGGTACTGTCTGAAGCATTGGCTGGTGCCCTGAGTACGGATGTGTGGGTTACTCTGATTTAGGGACACTCTTGTAGATTGTGGCATGTGAACATGAAGAAAAAGGTGCATAAGGAGCTGGCAGCTCCTGGATCAGCAGGGCAGGGATGATGGACTTGGAAGACTCTGAGCAGCGATGCTTTGAAGAGCGGGGGGAATCAAGCCTCCACAGCCCCTTGCACCTGCTGAACACCCCTGACCTCACGCAAAAATGATCTAAAGTCTGTTTCACCTGCAAGATTCTGGAAGTCTGATAACATTCTACATATTCCTTGCCTTAAAATGGTAGTTATCAGTGAGAAAAATTCATTGGAATGCATATTACTCCGTTTTTGCTGTTTTCATTGTTGTAAACAGCAGTCTAAAACTTAAAATGGCCTAGTCCCTTATTCTCAATCTATTATTTGCTTGTTCTTTCATGTTCAAGCCTGGTTATAAAGTTTTAGTGCCATATTCTCTTATTTGTTTGTAAAATCTTGGCTTTCAAAAATATTAAGTGACACAAAGCAAATCTGGGAAGATGGATGTTTGCAATTTTCCATTAAGTCTATATGCACTGCAAATTAGCAGCTGTGCTTTTCATGCCGTGGCCCCGTTACCAGGCAAAATGTAATATACGCTCCCTCGTGAAACACAACTTTGTGAAATTGGCATTAATACACGCCATTTCCTGTTTTTTCCTAAGGGAATTGCAATTTTTTATTTAGCTTGCACTGTGACCCTTCTTTTGGGCAAAACATTTGAGGGGAGGGAAGCGGTGCCGTGCAGCAGGGGGGTAACAACAGCAGCGTAGGTGTTCTGGCACCTCCTGGCCTAACCTGGTGTCTCCTGGCTCCCACAGCCGTCCGGCGTTAGGTGGACACCTCACTCCAGCAGAAGGCACTTTGGTTGACGCCACAACCATCCAGAAACTCGAGCAAGGGGCCAGTACTGCATTCTCAGGGGACGATGCTTTCCCACTCTCAGGCAACAAGCTGAGCAATTAAACACAAAGAAAAAGAGATACTCTGACCCCATGTATTTTATAAAATATCTGAGCATTCTAGCATGATTATGGAATTCACTAATTACTCAACAAAGTAGTTGCTGAAAGATGAAAGGACGGCTCATTTCCCACCTTCCTCTTCCCCACTAGCCTGCAGACTGCTCCGAGTGGCCTGACCATCCTGCTCCTCAGGCTTAGGGACCACTGCTCGCCGTCATCCCCTGCTCTGATCTCCACTGGCACAGTCCCAGAAGGGTCCAGATCACAGACACGTTCCCAGGAAGACAGTATGTAATTTCCCAGGCTTTTACCTCAGTGTGATACGGTCGTTGCTCTGCTCCTGGAGGCAGAGACTTCACCAGGGTCATTACTGAGCCTTGCTGTTACTCTTCCCGTTTCTGGCCCTCTGCTAGCTGTACTCATCCTGCTGGTTACACATCATTTCAGTAATGGGGCTCACCTGCAGCTTTATTGCTGGGTTATCTTCATTCCTAATCTCTCACATCAGCTGTACTAATTTTTTTCTCCTTTATTTTTATTATTTTGTGCTTTTGGATGATGAGCTCTTCCGCACCTGCTCTTGGGGATCTCTCTCCTGCTGTCAGTGAGTGCAGTGTGGAGGATGGTCAGGTGGCTGGGACACCTTTTCTTGGCTTTCCTGGTTATCAGGGAACCACCTGGAGTGGGAGGGCTGGTTCCACCGTGTGAGTGTGCTTGCCCTGAGTGTGTGGAGACCCATAGCATTCTTTCCTCCTCCTTTGGGTTTGATGGCCTTAGAATAAAAAGTAGTCTCTGGGTGTAGTGCCTCAAAAGTATCCAGATAGTTCCAGACCCAATAGTTTTCAAGAGAAAACTTCTTGTGATAAAAATTCTTAGCTTGGGGTTATTTTTGAAATCATGTCTTTTCCTGCAGGACTAACACAATTGAAGGCTCTTGGGCAGAGCTGTTCCCTTTCATAGGCAGGACAAACAGACAGTGCCTTGCTGGTGGTGGTGGGTTTTTTTGTGTTGTTTTGGTTTGGTTTTTTAAAGCCATGTGTTTTAGGACCTGTACTCTGAAGGGATAATTTTGCTTTATGGAATTATAAACATTTAATGGGTTGTTTTTTACATATAAGTGCCCCATCCCCTAAATAGAATAGATGTTCACATTATAAAGAATTCATTATTGTTGGGGTAAATGTAGGGTATAAAACTCCCTCCCACCAGCTGAGGTGGGTGGCAGACACAGGGCAGAGAAGCTTGTTACCGGAAAACCTGAAGTCTCCTCCAGGGATCTGGGCACAGAGTAGCACACCAGCGTCAAGCAGAACAATAGCAAACATACCTGTTGTGCATCTTCCACATAGACACACCTCAGTTGGTCTAAGGGAAGTAATTGGAATGCTGAAGTTTATTGCAGCAAGATTCAGACTTATTCTATTTTATTAATCAGCAGAACGTTAATGTTTGGAGTATAAAGCCAAATTCTTTGACTATAAATTTCAGTGGCAGTTTTCCCCAGGGTGTAATTAGTGTTGTGGGATATTTTTTGCTTCGTTTCAAATCTATGAAGCCTGGTTCTACTTAAGTCAATGGTGAGATTTTTCTTAACGCTCCTGTGGTAGTCCAGTCAAGCTCAGGATGAAGGGAACACGTAGCAGGGTGCTTTGGTAAAGCAGTGACTTTAAATGAGATTAAAAAAATAGCCAAGATCAGCTACAAAATAATTCAAGATCAGTAGACATAAACTAATCTTACCTCCCTTTACGCTACAAATGTCCCACCACATTCCTACATGGAGCATGGAATTCTCAGTGTAACAACTGGAGAACTTAGATATCCATTCAGTCCTATGTTAGCAAAGGGCTTGAGAGAAGAGAAAGAAAACGATGGTACACCATTAAAAACAATTTTAAACATCCCATAAACAAGTCTGTAAAGATGGGTATAAATACGAGTGAATATATAAAAAGATGTGTTTGAAAAGAGACATTTCCCCCAGAATAACTGGAATATCTTAATATTTTTTTGAGATACAGAAAAAGTAAATGGAATATACAGCAGATTGGAAGACTAGGAGAAAATTTATTATCAACAGGAATTACTTGAAAGAGAATTTTTGGACTATTATTGTGATTGATTAGCATAATACACCACTTAAAATATTTTTTTGTGTTAAACTGGGTTTATTAAGCCATGGGAAAAGACAGCTACGGGGAGACCTTAGAACCGTGTTCCAGTATTTAAAGGGTGGCTACAAAGAAGATGGAGACTCCCTTTTTACAAGGAGTCACATGGAAAAGATGAGGACTGATGGGTACAAGTTACTGCTGGAGAGATTCTGACTGGGGACAACAGGACAATTTTTCACCCTGAGAACAGTCAGCCGTTGGAGTAATCTCCCCAGGGAAATGGTGGATTCCCCGACATTGGGCACTTTTAAGACTCGGCTGGACAGTGTGCTGGGCCATCTTGTCTAGACCGTGCTTTGCCAAGAAAGGTTGGACCAGATGATCCTTGAGGTCTCTTCCAACCTGGGATTCTATGATTAATATAATTTTAGTAGGAGGTGAAATGCTACAGTTTTTAATTAGCAGTAATGAGTATGTTAGCATGGATAGGTGGCATACACTTTGTGAAAGTTGCAGCTTCAATGGCTTCGTCTTAGTTGTAGATGACCCACATAAGAGTCTTCCTCCTGAATACACTGAAACATTATGTAGTTTGAGGGGAAGGAATTATTTTTAAAGTGGGATCTGCTGTTCCATGCTAAAGAAAAGCGCCCTATGTCTGTCTCTGCCAGAAAAATTCAGGCTCAGCAGTTTGATATGACACTAATTTACTTGCAGAGAGATTTATAAAGCTTCATAAATAGCAGAACAATATGATTAGATAATACTTCTCTTGATTCAATTACAACTGAGGTTTAAAGATACTAAGAAAAAAAATCAAATGACCCAGGCTGGAATTAAGCTTTCTTAATGGAATGGGGAAAAAAAGTCAGCAGTGATGAAAAAGCAGCAAAGAATTTCTACTGTGATCAAGCAGGGAAACCGTTTCTTAAGCTATGATGGATGTATAGCATCAACAGATGGAATTCTGAACCACTCACCATTCTTGTTTGGGATCTAGATTTCATTTATAACTTTAGGGAAATGTTTTAAAATGATTGATTTTGGTTTTCACTGAACTTGCTTTTCTTCCTGCAGAATAGATTATGCACTGGATCACCCCCTTGTAAATGTACCCAGAATAGTGTGAGGACCTTTCTGGTATTGACAGATGATGCTTTTTTCCCTTTAATGTGCAACGTCAGCAGCTCTCTGGTGTCTGTTTTTAAGCTGAGCAAGGCAAGAGTTTCACTTTCAAGCCCAGCGTACAAACCTATGTGTCACATTGACAGTTCAGCCACGTGTTACGGTGTGACATGCCTCTTGCTGCGTGTCCACATTGGATGGGCTCCTGTGAGAGGCAAGGATGCTCCATGGAAATCAGTGGGGCAGACGGTGGTGCCTGCAGCACGGGGTGAAGCACCAGCACGTCTCCATTCACAACTATCCAGATGACACACAAAAAGGTTTTAACTTCCACTATGTAAAGCTCGGCTCGGCTTTTTGGCACAGCTACTTATTTGAAGAAACTTACAAATATATACATGCGTGCGTACAGAAAACTGTTTTTCCATATTTTTCTGGCAAAAGCAATTTTTTTAGATGCTTTTTCAGGTTGAATGAAACATTTCATGGATATAAAAATGCTGAAATATTCACCAGGTGAGAGAGGTCATGAAGAAAAAAAGTACTGAGTGCCTATCAGCATTCAATACCTGTCTTTCAGCCCTCACGGTAACAAGTACTCAAATACTGTATGGTATTTGGCCCTGTCATTCCAAGAAGTACAAGCTGGTTTGGTCTCAACCCACTAAATCCAGTTGCTTTTTTCCATTCATAACCAGTGATGCTGGATTACAATATAAGCCTAAGCATAACATACCCTGCACTGTCCAGTCTAAAGCAAAAGTGAAGAGAATTTGATGTGGCGGCTGCTTTTGAAAGGCTCGTGTTTGATACCCAGTTTTAAGCTGGTGTTTTCCCAGTTGAGTATGAAACTGAATGAAAAGTGGCCTTGGGAGTCCCTAGCTCTTCTGTCCTTCTTGAGATTGCTCTCTGGGCTTTGAGTCTTTGGGTTTGTGTTTGGGGTATTTTTGGCTTGTGGGTTTTGGGAGCGTTTTTTGTTGGTAGATTTGGGGTTTTTTGGTTTTCTTCTGAGAGGGACAGTAGAAAGGAGATAAGCTGTTTGCCTGGTTTTAGTTACATTCATGTATTCTTTATAATTTGAGCCATTAAAGAATTATGGAATTTCTTGTGTACGAATGCTTGAGGAAGATCATGAAAAAGGCCTTTGGAGACTTTTCTGCTGAGAGGTTCCATAAAGGCTGGAGTGCAGTGACGTGCTTGTTGTTTTGAAGTGTGTCTGACTGACAAATACACGGAGTAACTATACATGAAGACACGCTTCCTTTATGAATACAGAGCAAGGAACACAGATTTAAGAAATGAAGAATAGAGATTTAAAATTAAAATTATTTGGCACTGTATTTCCTAGTAGGACATAAGGGTAAATAAAACTATTTCAGGTTATTTTATGCTTAGCAAAGTTTGTGTCGAGCTGGTGTGGTTTGTTTCTCCCGTTTTCTGACTGTGTCCGTAGAGGTATGGCTATATGACTATATGGTTATATGACTATAACCAGTCGTTAAGAGCATCCAAGGATTGAACTTTTATCTGGGCTCTGGAGAAGATTAGTGCATAGGGATTAATCCCGTTGGAATTGTATGTAGGAAAAAAGAGGTTGTTTTGAGGAGGGTGGGTGGGGTGAAGACCCTTCCTCCTGCTTGAGTCCTTACTCAGAGCCTGTATATATTTTAATCAATGAAGTTTTTAATAGCATTAAACTGTTGACTTCTGCTGCCTCAGCAGACTGAGCAATGAAATAACCTGTCAGAGATGGGCAAAACACCAGCACAGAGTTCTGTGGTTCTGTCAGGAAATGAATTCACGGGAGCTGAACTTCCTTTAAAAGCTGAGTGCTTTCCTTGTTTCACAAGCTGGTGAAGATACCGCTCGTTCTTACATTGCCTTGGTAGAAATGTTTACAATGCACTAGAGTTGCAGAAGCCATCAAATGAAGACTCAATGGAGCCAGGTGCTACTCCCTAATAAGAAAATAAATGAAAAAAAGCCTTGGTCTTTCATTGTGACTGGTCTGATGTAACATGGTGTGGCAGGAGCACTCCCCTTACCCCAACAGGGACTGGGGCTCTTAACATGGCGGTCCACGGTGGTTGGTGCACCCCAGTCAGGTGCAGACCATCTCCCCCAACTCAGCGGTGGGAAGAAGGAGGTGGGACCTTTGATCAACAAGCAGGGTCCAGCCAGTGGGGAGCCTGGGGACCAGGACCAGTAGATGGCCACATTTCTATCCAACAAGGCTCTAAGATAGGCCCATGCCAGAGACCCCCTTGGCATGGTTCTCCTCAGAGTGGTGGGTCTGTGATGGGAAGACCTCTCTTTGGGTCAAGATGTTGTCCAGAGTAGCTTCCTGGGATTGAGTGCCCTCACCTCAACCTTAGTGAGTGAATGCTTCTTCGGGACATCCTTGAATTGGCCCTCTCCCCTTTGGGTGAGTGATTGCGTCTTCTAGGCACCCTGGCGTAAGGGGCCAGATATGGTGAGGGGGTGTGTGCAAGCTACAGAATCCTCATATGGTGTGTTGTTCTGGGTGCTGGGTAGCAGTAACTTCCCCAACTGGTACACTGGACCCACAGTTTGTTAAAGGTTATCAGAGTGTAATTTTGGTTACCCCCATTGTCTTGTTGGTTTTGGCTCTTTGGATTTAGTTACGAAGGAAGTTTGTGTAAGTTTATTATCTGTGTGAACTCATTTTGGGGTGCCTCCGTAGCACCCGGTTTGATTGCTTGCAGAGGAAATCCTATTTATCTGTTTTAGTTGTCTGCAAGAAATGTGTTTGCACAAAACTTGTATAGCAACTGAGCTCTGTTCTTCTTTCATTAAAGTGGTTGGCTCTGTCCCCTTATTACTTTTTTCCTCTTGGAATGGCCATGACCTTTGCATGAAAAATATAGCCGCAGTATGTCTGGGAATATTTGCCCAGAATGTTCTCATGTTCTCTGCAGTCAGAAGAGTTATGGTCATTTGTTTTCAAATTGGAAAATGAAAATACAGACATGTAACTTAGAAATGTAAAGACATTTTCTTAGATGCAATCTGTCCTTTAAAGGAAAAGAAGAAAAAAAAGAAGAAAACCCAGTGGGATTTACCAGTGACTTTTTCTTTATATTATTGTGTAAGTCCAAGTGCTTACCAATAAAGTACCCTGAGAGGTAACAACATCCAGAGGGAATAATACTGACACAATGGTTATGGATTTGCAGAAGAAAGATTTCTGCTTCCAGCAAGGTCAAGATTATGTTATTGACTGATGAAAAGTATTCGCAATCTGAATTTTATCTTTAACGATGCAGAAGACAAAATCCCCCAAAATCCCAAACCCCTTCCAGTTGCGTCTTTTATGCAAATAATAGGGAGTGTAGAAGTGTAAGAAATGATGTATACAATTACACATTTATTAATTCAAAGAAATGACTTGGCTATTCCAAGTGTTAGAAGTATACAGAAAGCGATCAGAGAACTGTTAGTCTTTTAAACAAAAATGTCTCCATGGCAGGCAAGAGAGACTAACTTCATAGCTTCGCTCTTTTCATGTCCTCTAACGTTCAACAGGAGAATAAAAACAAGTAATTATTTACTTTGTCATGTGAATATCATCAAACTGATCTTCTACAGAAGGTGACTGAGGTACATGTTGAGTGTTTGAATGCATTTTGCCTGTCACAAAGCAGGGTAGGAAAAAAAAAATCTAGAAAAGTTGGAATCTCTCCTCACCTTGACGTACCCCAGAAGGGGTTCCAGGTTATCTTTCAGTAAATATTAAGACGTAAAACATTCAGAAAAGATTTGTTTTAAGCTGATTCCTTCTCCGCAAAGCTTCCTTTGAGCCTTCAGGGTTCAAGCATTTACCCGCGTGTCAGAAAACCTGCATGATAGTGACTGACCCCTCTTCTTTCCTGTCCCCTTTGATATCAGATATAATCCTGTAGACTTTCTGTGAAGAAACACCTTATTCTTCTTTGGTTCTTTGCTGTGACCTTTGTGTCACAAAGCTGTGGCACTGGGCTCCGGGGCTGCTATTTTTAGTGTTTTTGGATGAGGAAAATCATCATCTTGAAATTATCTGTAGGGGTTGAGCTAAGGAAAGATGCAAGGTAAAGTGTTCCTTTACGTTTCCCAGTATAGACAGCATAGTTACAAATGTCTATAAAAACACCACCGGGAAAGGAAAAGAAACCCAGTTTCAAGTAGTTAATTGAGATGAAATGATAATGGTTTCTCCCATCGGTTGGGGATCCTGGCCTCATTTTCCTATGAGATGCTGCTTCCTCACATCATGTCCCGAATCTCGGGTTGTCCTTCTCCTCAGAGACAACACCTATTGGCAAAGGATAAATTTTCTTTCCAATCCACTCGGATCCCATTTTCTTCTGCTCTTTTGTTTTTCCTCCAATTTATTTTGCCTCTAATTCATTCAGGCAAAAGAGCTGTGTCAAAATTAGTTAAATCAAGGATGGATTCACCTTTTCGAATACGTAAATAATTTGCTGGCAGATGGGTCTCTTTGGCCTGTTGATGCTTCCCCAGTTTAGCAAAGGGACATCCATGATCAAAGTGATGAAGTGCTCCATTCTCACAGTATTCTTCCATGAGCTTACTAACAAATACTCTTGCTAAGAACACAGCAGAGAATTAAGGGTATTGGGCACTATTAATACTTGCTCTGGGTGTGATCTCTTTGCAGTCAATCACTGGAGAGTGCTAATAGGTTTTAGAATGAAATTCAAAACACTTTTTGTCCGAATATCTTATTGGCAGCGAACAGAATTTAAGTGTTGAGGCTTATTGCATAGCAGCAGCATTACGATGTATCGCCGTGTACCTGAAGACTTGCATACAGTATATTAGATGCGGAGACTAATTGTTTAGCTTCCATTATTGGTATTTTTTGCAGTGAACCTCATGGAAAATTATGCCTAGTCTGTATTTACAAACTGTAGAGTTTAGCTAATGAATTAAACTAAATGTCTATGCGAGGTGACCGGCCTGTAATTTACGGCAAATTTGCAATGGATTTATTGGGCATTTCACTTGTGGCATGTTAGTTTAGCACGAGTGTTTAGCAAAAGCTTGGAGTTTGTGTATAGGTTCTGAAAGCTGTGCTGTGCGCGGTGTGTTACTGTCTCTCTGTTGGACACCTGCATGCATTTCATTTACCTGTCCCTTTTCTCCCTACTCTTGCATTGCAAACAAGCTACAGCTGCGCATCTCATAAGCTGGTGTTATAAACAGACACTAAAGAAACATTTATGAATTCATAAGGTGATCAAATATTTTAATACAGCTGCCTCAATGCATCTGAAATTTCCTCTAAAGAGAACTCTGTCCTGCTATTCTTCTTTCTGCATTTCTACATGCCTTAATATGACTCACACCCAGGATTTGGTGGCTTTTGTCCTTTTATCAGGTCCGTGGAGCATTTGAGTAGAAGTGTTTCTTGGGCTGGACTGCAGAAAAGATTGCAGATATTGAAATTGCCATTTGAAAAGCACTTGAGCAGTTAAATCCAAAACTGTGGTCCTGGAAACCCTGCTGAGCCATCGCCTCCTCCCAAAGGGGTCTAAACTGTGAATAGACCCCACTTTCAGCCTCAAGGGAACACTCCTTGCATCCTGACAGTCATGTCTGTCTTCACATCCAGCTCATGTTTAGGACCAGCTGGTCTTGAAAAAATTTTGACTGCTCAAGTCTCCTGATGACTCAGGAAAACCCCTGAGCACTTCCCAGACCATTGCAGAGCTGAGTTCCCTGGAAGACGCGGTGATGGTCAGCACTCGGCTTGGAAATCTCTTTTCCCTTGGTTGTTACAAAATGCACCCAAGAGAAAGCAGATTCTTCTATTTACATCCTCTGACAGTCTGACTGTTTTTTAAAATACATAGGTGATCTCTGGGGAAGGGACAAAAATTGAGGTTTCACTGCCAGTTCATTTTTGGTTGTGGGGTTTTTTTGGTTTTTTGGGGTTTTTTTTCCCCTTCATGGTTGTGTCTATTAATTGCAAGAGAAGTAACATCATAATTTCAACAGTGCTGCAGTTTTCAGCTTTGTACTGTAATCTTTCCTATTATTTGTAGTTTACTTCTTTAGTTTACTACTTTACTTTAGTGTTACCTTAAAGTTTTAAAAACCCTTTAGCATATGTAGGGAGAATAGAAATTAGCAAAGCATGGTGCCCCAAAATGAGCACATTTAATTACTTCAGCTTCACTGTGTTAAGTGCAATATACATTTTATAGTTAATTATATTATTGCTTTTTTTTTTTTTTCTTCCAGAATCTTTGCTTTCTTATTCAGGACATCAGTTGAACAGGATTTTCTAAATGAAAAAAAAGGAAAGCCAGTCACTATATTAGTTTGGTTTCATCTTGAAATGTGTGGTTTGACGTTTTGACTTATAAATCATCTATATCTTGCTCCAAATACAAAATATTAATTTCCTCATAACCTTTTCTGGGTCTCTCAGCAGTACAGAACCCAAGTGCTTCAAAAGCAAGATTTGATGAATTTATATTGCTAAAGTCCTCTGATTTACCTCAGGGAGGTAGAGGGAAAGGGACAAGAATAGCTCCCAGTGATTAATTCAGCTGCAGCTGGGGATTGTCTCTGTTGGAACAGCTCAGACCTTCAAGTTTAATTTGGGACATATGGCTTGCAAAATATTGATGTTACTGGTTTAAGTTTTGCCAAAATCAGTTGTAGCTAAATGAAGAAAAAAAAAAAAAAAAAATATTGTAAACTTATAGGTAGCAGTACTTGTAGAGAAATTCTTTCCCGTTTTCTTTAAAAGTTTGGCATACTCTCACAATGACAGGACCATCCAGGTGCTTCCCCTGAGAGAATTCCTGTAGTAGTTCACCTCTCTTGAGATGAAAAAGAAAATGCATGAAGACTCCAATTAGAGAAGGAGCTCTGGATCTAGCCGGGAGTTACACGTTTACAAAAAACCAGGCTTCACAGCTAGTATAACAACCTCTAGTGTCTTTTTCCCCCCCTGTTTTTTCTCTTTCTTTTTCTTTCTTTCTTGTTTTTGTGTCTTTCCCCTGCACTAGTGTCTTGTTTCAGTCATCCTGCAGTCTAGCTGCAGGTATACTAACGATGTAAATGACATTTCCATGCTTTGTGTGGCAGTTCTGCCGTTGGATAGTCACTAGACTGTTTTGAAGCAGCTGATGAATTTAAGCCGCCTGCTGTACTCGCTGAGGTTTCGCTGGTGTGACCGCAAGTGGAATTTGACCAATAAAATGGCCTTATTCTTCTCTGCAGTACTGCTTGCGTCTGCTGGTGACAGGGTTGCTTGTTTTATATCCGTGCTTTTATCTGTTCTGCCCTCCAGTAAGGCCCTTCTTCCAAATGGCTCCATGCTTCCAGGCGTATTTTAATAATTCATCACAAAAAGCTGGAGTAAGCAAGATAAAGCGTGATCTGTGGCTGCACCTCAAAGGCAGGAGGCGCAAATCGTGTTTAACCACATAAACATCAAGCTCTCGTCTGGCTTTACGGACAGGGAGCGGTGCACTTGGTTAAAAACCCACCTGATTTATAAACACCTTACTTTTATATTAAAAAAAAACAGAAGAGATGGGTGGGAAAGTTCACAAAACAGGCGGTAATTATTTAAAAGGAACGTTATTCAACAATATAAAGGTGCAGTCATGTGCACAATGCTTTTTCAAAAAAGTATTAATAAAAAAACCAGCTGAACATGTCAGTGGTAAATGTCAACTCTATTTTTCTTATTTTGTATGTTTTATGTTTCTGTGAAGAAAAACCTCAATAGTTGTTCAAGTTCTTTTTTTAAAGTGAAGTCTTTGCATATTATTCAGGGTTATTTGGACTATTTTTAGTAAAACTGGCTGATAAAAATATAGCTGACCATGCAACTACTTGGTCGTGGAATTCTTCTTCTTCTCTGTCCTCCTCGGTTTGCTTCAGAGCCCCTGTTTTCCCACTTCCCTGGCCTCTCAAATCCTTAGCAAATTCCTGCTTCTCTACCTGTCCCCATGTCTCCCATTCTTCCTCTCGACGATCCTTGGCATTAAAGAGTCTCTCCACTCATCGTACTTCTCTGCATGTCTTAAAATAGTTGATAAACTGTTTGGAGTGTTGACTGTATGCTTTTGGGATTCTGTGCTCCGTGGGACAGCAAAGAACAGCTTAAATGTCCCCAGATATGGGGCAGTTGGGCAGGGAAGATATAACATGTTGATGGGTAGAGGGAAAGAGAGCAGCTTTTTGGGATACCCAGTGGAAAAAAGGGTGGAATTTTATCATGTCCACAATAGCGTTAGCTCCTGCTCCTTGCTTCTGTTCCAGCTTCTGGGAGAGGGGATTGGGCAGCGATGGGGACAGAGGGGAGGTGAGGATGCTCCAGGGGTTGTGCCAGCAATGTCCAACACCACCACCCATCTTCACGCTCAGTGGCTTTCCAGCACTTTCTGCCTTTCATGCAGACCTGCAGAAGCTATTTCTTTCTCTACAATTCCTCACAAATCTCATGCTAAGTCTCTAGGTACAGATATTTGTGTACAGCAAGTTGGCATTCCGATTTTGGTCTTCAACTTACGCTTTTCCTTTGGCCCCAAGTACATTATCTGCACCTTTCCCTTCATGTTTTTTTCCTAATCCTTTTAGTGATAGGAAGTGTCCCACTCATTTGTAGAACACATCACAACGCAGGCCATTGGCTCAAGACACAGGGATGATCAAATGGTTGGGTTGATGTATTTTTAAGTAAGAACAGCAGCGTAGGTAGATACAGTTCCTTTCATTCACCAGGACTTTTGATCTCTTCACCAGCTAATTCACCCACTGTAAGCTGCGCAGAAAAATCGTGATCCCCACCAACTCTCACACTCTGACAATTAAGACCGTTTCATGTAATTGAAGTAGTCCTGGGCGTATTAGTTAAACAGAATGAATTTGGAGAGCACCCGGAGGGGCTGATGCGGGGTGAATGTTTCCAATGCTTTTTTCACACTGTAGTGATTTGAGAGAGCCAAGTCTTATTACTCGGTAGCCATATGATGTATGGTATTAATAATGTAACTACCAAATGCAGTCAGTTCTGAAGGAAGCACTACAAATATACTATGTTTGACAGCAGTCAATGTGATTTTGTCTCTGGTCTGTCTGTCATCTTTCCTGTGCTCTTTTAAGGACAAAAAGGTGGTTGTTGCGCTGTTAGAGGTCCCACCCTCCTGCCTGTCCTTCTCCATCTGCCAAAGGAACCGCAGGGACTGGTGAGAGGGCTTCTGGCAGAGGGACGGGGGGTTGCATTTCGGACAAATTGTGCTTGGTGCAGGAAGAGATCTTTGCCTTGTATTTTATGCAGCTGCTAAATTATTTCCCTGATCTGTTTCAGGTACTTAAGTGGTGCTTATAACGTATGCTGCTGGAACGAGGCAGCAGGTGTTTGCATCGGGTAGTCATAAAGTCTCTTAAAAGGCTTCAAAATGTCAGTGCCAGTTAAAAAGCTTTGGTGGGAAGTTAGCTACTGTGGAGACTGTATGGAAATTTTCAATACGGTGCTTTTCTTCAAGGAATTATATCAAATTTTCATTCATCTGTGACAGCGGATAGTCCATTGGATGCCTCCCCAAGTCAGACTCTGCGCAGGAATCGCGCTCTCAGTCCCCGTCCCAGTTTTGGGCCTTTGCTGGTTTTGTCAGAATCCCCGTTCCCTGCCTGCGCTGTGCACCTGCCAGCAATTCCCCTTGAGGCACACCCATCCTGGATCTGGGTTTTTTTGTCTCTTCCCCGATGAGCATTTCCTAAATTTCTTACTGTGTTAGTTTATTCTTTTCTCCCTTGCTCCTAAGAAAGGATCTGAGCTTTTCAAGCATCCGAATAATCACTGAGAGAACGAGCGTGTTAGATTGGGTGTGTAAATAGCCGGTTAAAACTAGAGTTAGGGACAGATGTTGTTTGAATGGAAGAGGGCTAAAAACTTGCTTTAAATTACAGATAGTTTAATTAAAAACATCAAAATTAATCGGATAGCTAACATAAACTGAATTCACCTGACATCCTTGACTTTTTTCCAGAATATGAGGTACATAACAGTTGTGATAATGATTTTAAAAGCTGTATTTAAAAAATTGCTATTCATTAGCTGTATAAAGAATATACATATATATAAATATATAGTATATTGATTTATTCTAAGAGCTAGGAAATATTTACAATGTTTTATGTACAATATTTTACATGAAAATTTTTTACCTTTTTATCAGTGGTGGTCTCAGAAAAAGCTGGATTTCACTCTGGTCTATCTGCTGACTTAGCTGCAAGAAAAGCCTGGTAGAATAACTGGTCAACACTAATGCCTGTGTTAGTGACAGCTTCGTCAGTAGAAGGGAACTGGCTGCAGTCCCTGGTGTTATGAAATGCTGTATGGGATATATGTAGGAGATGCTCCAAGTTTATGATAGAACTTGTGACGTTTCTTAGGTTTTAGCAGCATATTGCCTTTTACAGCCCTCTCTGGTTTTACCTCAAAGGGACATAAGAAAGAGGGCGCTTTACACTGTTCTGTAAAACAGGTAAAAGACACGCGTTGGAACTTTTGCAGAGAGGCTTCTTAGGGCACAAAGAAGGATCTAACCCCGCAAGAAGTACTCCTGGCAGGTGTTAGGTCATCTCCTACCCCTCTGAAAAGAGAATTCGCTCTCCTGCGTCTGGGTGCCAGGCAGCGACCGAGGGCCTATGTCTGTATGTCCTAACCTATTCACACACTGCCCTTAGAAGCCTAACAAAGAAGATAACAAAAAATATACAGATGTGTGTCCCCAGATGTTTATGGCTCTTTTGTGAGAGATGGTGAACAGAGGGGAAGGGGGATGTATGTACAAACTCTACACTGAGCGTGTTCCTGCAGGAACATTTCACCCATTTCTCTGGCATTCCAGTGCAACAGCCCGTGAGGCTACAAGGAAAAATCAGTTTTGCTACAAGTCAGACCCTCTACAATTGTACAAGTTAAATTCAGAGAAGCAGTGACATGTAATTATAACTGTCAGCTGATTGTGTTCAGTTGATACTAGATATCAATTTTGTTTAACAACTTTGTGGAAGTATTTTTGCTATGTTGAACACTTTATTTGGGTTTTGCATTGCACTTTTTCATTCATTTTAAAGGACTAATATTTCTTTAATACAAGCACACACAAACCCCTGTCGGGTTAATTTCGGCCATGCCCATATGTCAGGCTGTAGACACTCTCCTTGGTGGCCAGGCTTTCATTTTGCCTTTCAGATTCCAGTTTCCAGGCAGCCTATTCCGTGTTACTAGACTGATTCAAATATGTCCTGCGTGTCATACGGTGCTGCTGTTGTCTCCAACTCTGTATTATTTAATTTAGTTACCGCTCGGAGCAGAGGGGATATAAATATCAGCAGTAAGACTTCATGCCTGGAAGGGCACGCTCCAAGTGGTGAACGGCCCTTTCCGGGTGCTTGTGTCTTGCGTTTGCTGTGGAAGAGCCGAGATGGGCAGCCCCAATGGGAGGTTTGCCTCTCGGTCACTGGGGGTCAGGGACTCTTCTCCTGGGCACAGCCTGGCACTTCCATTCTCCCCGCCTCGCAGGTGTTTTCTTCCAAAGGTGCTCTGTTCTATGCTGTCCTCAAGAACTTGGCTACCACGGGGAGATCCGTCTGGAAGTTGGAGTTCCCTTGCTTGGAAGTGCCCAGTTCAGTGGGAATGAGGATGGGTGCGGGTGAGGCAGGGGAAGGGCACAGAGCACACGGCGGGGCAGAGACAGGGCTCAGGGGCTAGCTATGCACACGCGGCTCCAGTGGCGTGGGAGTTCCTTCTCCTCTCCTCTTCTCTCCTCTTCTCTCCTCTCCTCGCTTTTGACAGTGATATTGATGAGGTGGTTTTTAAGAGTTTCAGCTATTGTGCTGGCATGATTTTCTTCTCAAGGAATCTGATTTATGTACAGTATTTGATGAATTTTCCTTTTCTCCAAGGTCCTTACATCAGAGAGAAAACTGATGTTTTCAAGCTGGCAGAAATAATTTCATTTGCCTAAAAGAAAAAGACAACTTTTAAAGATCAGCTCAGCATAAACTTCCGTGACGATTGTGGTAAGCAAAAATATTCCTGACCATGTTTTTTCTTTTTATTTCTGGTTACGTTATAGCTTAATTTCATTTTATGTAGATGGTGGCAAACACAAAAAGCTATCACTAACGTGGCAAAAAAATGTTTCTCAATTGAGTGCTTTCCAAGACACTGATTGGGATGTCTCTCTGCATTTTGTTAAAGGGAATGGTAACAATATTTCTGATGCTGAAATTAGCTTTGGAACAATTTTCAAGCACTTTTTAGAACGTCTTATTATCATCTCTCTAATTGTGTTTCTACATTGCTGGGATGAAATGTCAAGTACGGTTTTATTGTAAACAGTTGTTAATGCTGTCATTCTTTGTTGATTTTTACTTGTTTATTTGATGGTCAGACCGTTGAAAAAAGAAAAAAAACATGAATTCTAGTCTATTTTACTATGTTTTTGTTACTTCATCACACCAATCGCAAAGGAATAAATCTACTTTATTGTTTTTCAAAAGGTTAATGCGACCATTAATCTCTCTTGAATTTATGCTGCACACAGTATCTGCTTTATTGCATATCCATTACAGAATCAAAGCTTTGCAAATTTGATCAAAACCAAACAAATTCTTTTTCCTCTCCTTCTCCCCAAACCCCTTGTCTGCCTGGGAACTTTAGTGTAACTCTACTTTGTTACAGCCCTTTAGCGGTTTTGGGGAATTAGCCAGCAGGCACAGTGGGAGCATCTAGATGAGAGAGTAATTAGGGGTGCATATTGCCTTCTCTATCAGCCATAGCCCGGTGTGGAACTGTGCTGGCACTGAAGGTACTTCAGTGGAAGCAGTTTTTAATCTGTGGAGTTGACTGTTCATATTTCTTTGAAGGCCGTGATAGGACTTAAAATTTTTTTCATTTATAATGGCGTCTAGGAGGAAAAGAATGCCTTTGCTTTGTGTCACGTTGGCAGGTGCCTTGTCCCAGATGGCAGAAACCCTCTGAGAAGGCTCTGTAGGGTGTGTGGTCTGTTTTAGTCTCTGGGCAGCCAGCTCTGTTTCCGAGGTGAAGATGCTGTGAGCCGTTTACCTGTTGCCCATGTAGGAAAGCTGGAGCAGTCAGTGGTGAGAAGATCTGGAGCCACCCTGTAGCACTACAGTGGTGGTACCTGTAGAATGGCTGTTTACTGAGAGTCTATTTAGTGTGGCTTAGATACTGTCACGGAAAACGCCTTCAGTGGTGGTAAGAGACAAGGTCACAAGCAGCAAGAGAAGTCCCCATGGAGCACCAAAAGCACCCCAGTGAATGTAGAAGTGGGGACACTCTCCAAAGCGGTGGGGGATGGTTGCAGGTGCCTGCATGAAGCAGTGCCCTCACCCTTACAGGTGACAGCTCTGGGGCACAGCGCGGTTTAATGATGGCCTCGTGTGGCCTCCCCGTGCGGAGGGCTTCGCCAGCACCACTGCCCTCCTCTCTGTGTGCAGCTGTGATCCCTTGGACCCCAGCTGGCTCGCTGTCAAACCGGCACAGATGCTTTCTTATCTCACTTCCCAGCAGCAGCGTTGTGCTTAAATCGTCTACTCTGTGGACATGCCTTGAACATTGACAGGAAAAAACCCCTTATCTAGTCTTGCTCAGGTAACCACTGGGAACAGCAAGACAGATGTGTACATCGCGTGTTTTACTGTCCTTTCCCCCCCCCCATAAGTATTCTGTTTTTATTGAACTTTAAGCAATGTTTTCTTTTACTGTGGCCACAGTCTTTTGGAAAGAATACTTAAATCTGGTCAAATATGTTTTCGTCTAGTTCAAGCTTGTTAAAGGAGTGGGAGAATAGCAAAAACCACAAGAATACTTGGTCCAGGAAGGAGACAGTAGCACAATTAGGTCTACAACTGGCAGGTCATACCAGCCAAAAAGCTGTTGCTGAGGTGTTCCTGTGAGACGGCTCCGCTGGCAGAGCCTCCCGAAGAGCCAGGTGCCAGGTTAGAGGCAGTGTCTGCCACTCGGATTCGGGAGGCACATCCACACTTGCTCTGGGCTGTGGGACTTGGCCGTCAGTTTACAAAAAACAGCCTTAAAGTGCAGTATGTTTTACTGTAGTTGTGGCTTAATTAATGAAAAGATTCAGATATTCAAAGTTGTCTTCCTAGCAAGAGCCACCTGTATGACGCTGAGCAAAAGATTCAAAGCTTCAGGCTCCTTTCCAAATTAACCTTGTTATATTGTCTTCCTTTCGAAGTTAAAAATTGGAGGGATCATTCTTGTGCTTTTCCGCATTTCGTGTGCTTTGCCAGCCCAGTAAGCATAATATGTCTGCTTATCCGTGAGCACAAAGGGAGGACATGCTGTCAGCATTTTCAGCCTTATTTATTCCCAAGAATGTCACGGGGATTACAGAACTAAGTAAATGTATGCTATTATAAGTAAACGTCTCCCAGCCTGCAAGGAAATACTCATTTTTCTTCAGCTGCGTTCTCTCCTTGCTAGTCCTGCACTACAGACTGGGTTATGACTCATTCTTCATCTCGGCTGCCTTTCCCCTGCCCTCTGTTCTCATTCGCAGTCCCGGGGGGGGCTTGCAAGGGCTAGATCCAGATTGCTCAAGATTCACCCTGGAAAATTTAAAAAGAAATAGAAAAGACATCTACCACCCAACACTTTTTATTCTCTGAAGGGGTCACTTTCTGATCCATGAGTTGTTTTTCTTTCAAACAGAGGAAGTCCTTAAGCCCAAGGTGTGTCTTTAGTCTCATGATGCAGTGCAACAGGGCCGGAGGACGGGATGCCTCTGCGAGCCTTCAGCCTGCACCCCGGGCTGTGGGACAGGCTAGAGCGAGGAGGCATTCGGAAACGGTGATCAACTTCAGGCAGGATACCCAGCCTTTCAATATCTTCTCCTTTTTATATAGAAAAGTGGAAAGAGATTATTTATGGCAATAGGAGATGCCAGAATGGGGAAAGGTTAAGATTTCGTCACCCTTACTAATCCTATTTAAATTAAATTAAAAAACAAACAAACAAAAAAAAACCCACTAAGGGCATTTCCCCTCTGGAAGGAATGTAAGGCAGGATTTGGTGCTGCTTGATATCACAGACCCTCGGGGGTCTCCTTCACAGCAGGAAAACATTTGGATGAATGCGCAAGTCAACTGTAGAGTCTTCCAGTTAGCTTAAACCACTTGAAAATGAACAGCAAAAGGCCAGAGTTTTTGCAGATTGGCTATGAAATGTTAAATATCAGGAAAACTGACCCTCAAAATCCTCTTATTGTTAACTGTTAGTCTTTTTTGGTGATTTTCCTTACTCTTAATTTCCTCTCTAAATAAATGGCTTTGATGAAGAGGAACGAAGGGATGGACTTGAAGATGCTTTGCCTGATGATGCAGCAATCGAGTTCTACCTTTAGCGAAGTGGCAGCCAGCAGAGCGGACCAGAAATCCGTTAACTGTATGGCAAAAATACTTCCCCGACGTATTGTGCTGCCCTGCAGGCAAAATGGTCAGGACTGGCTGTTGTAGAAGGAAAGTAAACATTTCTGATCAACTTGTTAGCCAAAAAACCCAGCGGTTTTCTTTTTTCCCTGAAAGCATTACAGGAAATAAATGCTTCTTTATAAAACTGGGTAACTAATTCTGATACTGACTTTATTTATTTATTTTGTTATTCTCAATCTACTGTGGACATTCTGACCACTTCTAAAATTTGAAACTGATTTTACAATTCAGTAATGGAGAATGCTTAATTTTTTTTAACTGAACAGAAGCAGCTCTCAGTACAGGAGAAGCATTTTCAGCCCAGCTCTACTCATCGTGCTTTTGGATTGCTTCTGGAGATACTATTTGGATGAAAGCTCCTGTCAGACCAGATAAAATGACTGACAAGGCCAAATTGGCATGCATTAAGGGAAATGACAGGAGAAAAGCTTAATCGTGCCTGTACCAATAGATCCGAGCTCTTCGGGCGATCACGCTGCCATCCTGTGTGTGTCGGCAGGGCTTCGCTTTCATCTCTGCAGAAAAAGCTACGAGGCAAAAAGGCAATTGGCCTTGATTACATGCCGAGGAGAGAGCGAAGAGAAAATAAAGCTTCCTTGGCACTGACAGGATAACGGGTCATGCTAACACACTCTGCCGTGCCCCACAACGCACGCTGGAGGGTAGGAGTAAAACAGGAATGAATTCTTTGGCCTGGAGGGGCACAACTCAGTCCTACCCCAGACCCATTTCGGTGAGGAAGAGTCAGGGGAAGGCGTGGAATGGTGTGAGATGAACAAAACCCGTCTGAGTAACCATCAGGTTACTCTAATATAATGACTATACTATTACTCTAACTGACATTAAATGTAAGCTGCTATTTAAGGAAAGGTTACTCCAGCCCTTTTTCATAATTTCAAGTGGTTCCACTGAACATCCACCATGAAGAATTTGAGCTTCTCTGTAGTCACAGCCTTTGCTGGAGGCTCACAGCTATCAAGCCTTTAGCTTCTTGGGGCGATATTGGAAATACAAGAATCTGGCTTGCAGATAAAACTCCTGAGTGTCTCCTTCTGTCATATTGACTCATTAAAATCCTAACAATAGCCACAACAGCAGCATTGTCTTGAGAAGCTGAAGGCTGGCAACCACATTGCGACACAGCTTTGGAAGCAGATTTTATTTCACTGACTACAACTGGCCACCCTTTGAGTACAGGTGGGTGTGCTCTAGGGCTAAGTTATCTCTTTGCATATTGTTTCCCCATTTTCCTTATTTTCCTGATATTGTTAAGGAAAGATTGTTATTAGAGAAAAATGATCTCTGCGGGAGCTCTGCTTTCCACCAATCCTTTGCTAATGTCATAGAAGTGAAAATATTAAATAACTATTACTTCTCTGGTGCTTGAAAGAGAAAAGGATGCTGCTGTGTCCTGCAGGAGTTGATCTGAAGTTCCTAAGCTTAGTTTCAGTCCTCCAGATGGGATGTGCCCAGCCGTGCTAGTGGGAGACAGAATGATAGGTGGGATTTCTTGTCTCAGCTTTGGTTTTTATGCCTCATTACTTTGGGGAAAAAAAGGAGTAATTGGTTTAGGTGGCACCTTCTGGCAGGCAGGGAGTGGCTGGGCATGCCCGAGAAGGGCAGTTTGGTGGCTGGAATTTGTGACAGCAGGAGAGGGAGTGATGAAGGGCAGGGGGCTGCGGGGAGGCAGCGATGCTGGGGGGCTGTGAGGAGCGGGGCACAGATGCTGTTCAGGCTCCACACTGACAAGGGCGCTTCCTAGAGACTGGGGTGTCGGGGGTTGGCACTGAGTATCCTGACACCATGGCAAGGCCTCATCTGTAAGAAGTGGGTGAAAGATTTCCTATTTATATGAATTTTTTCAATTATTACTGAACCTACAGTGTTCTTTTAAAAAGCCCTGTGCTCTCCACCAAGAAAATACCTGGGCAGATCTGCTTCAGAGCTCTGGGGTCCTTTTGCAAGCAGAGACATACAAAACTGGGCACACAAACCAGGTATTATACTTTCACTGCTTTATCAGCACTGGGCTTTTTTTCTTTAATTTATCCAGCTTTGTCTATGTAGATATAAATCTAGCAAGAATGGCAGTTCTGCTCCCGTGTTGTGCGGGTGTTTCTGTAATGGTGTTTAGCTGGAGTGGCACTGGGAACTCCGGGACCCGCACATACACCCTCCTCAGTGAGGAATACAGGAGTTGAGACTATGGCCAGCAGATAAAAATATTGTGTGTCTCCCTCTGATTCTCACTTTGTAATATCCTAACACACAGCAGCATGACCCCGATGGCAGGCAATTACAGAAATGGCATTTATTTTGAGGTGTGAGTGAGGATATTACCACAGGGTGTGTAATCTCGTGGCCGTGGAGGGATTTGTCTCTCTGAACCAGGGGGGCAAAGTGGACGAGTTTCCCCCCTGCTCCTTTCAGCCCGTGCTTGTTTTTCCTGCCAGTTGTGGCTGTTGCCACATGTCTTCCCTTCCGGCCCCGGTCTACGTGTGATTCCCATTCCTTTACTTCTTCCCTCCTTGGTTCCTGCCCGCCCAAAGGCACGTCATGCGTTGGCAGGCTCGATCTCTTGTTTTTCAGGTTACTGCATTTTACTGACCGCATCTTCGGCTTCTCATGTTATCAACGAACTCCCCTCCTACCAGAGGGATTTGTTAACTGTTTGGTTCCTCAGCACGTTGCTTTCATTTTATTTGCAGTTATGTTTATTCTTTTCAGTTATTTTTGTCCCCGTGCCCCTCATTGAGCTGACTGCCCCCCACGGCACGGCGATGTCCCCCCTCTCACCGCGGCACTGGGTTGTGCTCCTGCTCGCTGCTGGCTGCGGCAGCCCTTCCCTCTCTGGTACAGTGCCTCTTCCTTCCTACCCCAGCTAGCGCTCCTCGTTTTCCACCCTCAGACCCAGCACTGTCCCTGTTTGCTGCTCATTCTTAACAGTGTTAAGATCCTCAGGGGGCTTCTTAAGCCTGTTTAGCGCCGTGGAAGAGTCTGAGGTGTTTGTGGATCAGTGCTACCCTTCCGAGAGTCCAGAGCTGCTACGAAAAACATATTTGCCAGATATTGTGAGAAAAGATATATGGAATTATAAAAACTTATTTTACCTAAGATAGAGCAAAAAAAACCCACAACAAAACCCTCTACAAATTATTTTAACACATTTAAAAATGTGATGCTCTTGCATAGTGGGAGCTCAGGCTGTGTGAAGACAGGACCAGCTCTGGGAGATGACAGTCCCAGTGTGTTAAACAGCAGCAGGACTTGCTGTCGCTGACAGCCTGAGCTGAAGCAAGCCCAGGCGAACACTAGGCTTTGCAATTAACACCCTAAGTCTTAAGTGCTATTAAAAGTCTCGGTTTCCTTTATGGTGAGGGTTTTTAGCAGATCTTGGGAGTTTCAGATTACGTGTCCCACCAGAATTCAAGACCGAAGGGATTTGTCTGAGTGAGATCCTGCCTCTTTGACACGTGGGGAAATCCCAGCCCCATAGAGGTGTTGGAGCCTTAGAAAGGACCTCAATGAAGTTCAGGTTTCACTTGTGGGTCTCTTGCTTCCATTAACCTGAACGGGCTGCGAGTCGATCAATGGCAATGAGCAATCAATCACTGGTTGTAATAAGGAATTGTGTGTGAGAGGGACAGAGGCAGATCCTGCCCTTCCATTTCATGCTTTCTTACATGTCTGAGGTTTATATTTAATTTATAAAATCAGATGAACTGACTTCTGTGGATTCACAGAACCGCAAACCAGGCTCAGATCAGAGTCACTTTAAAGTGGCAGCCAAATCTACCTAACACATATCATGTTCAATGAATTAGCTAATAATATAACTTAGTAGGTGGTAAATGAGCTAATAAAATATGTAATACAGTTCTATGTTGGAGTCCAAAACAAGTGTTAAAATAACATTTACCATTATGTTTGTAGTAATTTGTATAAGCTGCCTGGCAGGGGGTATGTGCTGCACTACTGCAAAAATCAGAACAGGAACAATCTCATTATTTGTATCTGGGACAAAAAGGAAGTCTGTGAATTTATCCCACAAAATATGCTTTATGAAGAGCTGACTAAGCACAGGGGTCGGCATTGGGTATTGAAATCTAAAGCCCAAGACAACATTATTACCCTGTGAGTCAACAGGGACTGGAGTAATTGATCATATTAGCCCCAAAATAAAATAAAATAAAAGTGCACCATCGTATGTTCCGGAAGAGTCATAAAGTGACTTATATAATGTTGATTTGAGTAACTCTGGCTGATTCCACAGAATTACAAGACAAATGAGAATTGAAAACAAATCCTGAGAAGCCTGACACAAAAAAAAAGCCTGACATCTAAAAAAAAGTGTCATGAAATGATCATGCTGGGCTTCATTCTGCACCGCTGACTTTAATGGGATTTTCCTGAGCAGCAAAGGCAGGATCAGGGTCCAGTTAGTGGGGGTGCCTCTCGACTCCAGTCACCCTCCAGTGAGGGTGATGAGACCCTGGTCCGGGTTGCCCAGAGAAGCTGTGGCTGCCCCATCCCTGGAGGGGCTCAAGACTAGGATGGATGGGACTTGGAGCAACCTGGTGTGGTGGGAGGTGTCCCTGCCCAGGGCAGAGGGGTTGGAACCGGATGGTCTTTAAAGTCCCTTCCAACCTAAACCATTCTGTGATTCTATGACTATTAATGCTTGGGGGTACCCAACCATGCAGTCCCACTCAAACCATCATCTAAGCAGGCACTAACCCTTGAGCTCAGTGACTCCCCTCGTGTCAGTGCGCTCTTCTGCTGCCTGTATCCTTCAGACTGCTCCAGCCAGGGTTTGGTTGGGATGAAGGTGTGAGGTGTGTGAGATGAGTCGGTGGTCCTTGCCTGGGTGCAGGAAGGCTGGCTGTGGCCACACTGGATGAGCAGGTCAAGCATCACCAGTGTCCCCTTCTCCTGCTCTGCAGGAGGCTGCGCCCAGCGTATCATGTTGGCTTTGGGGCTGCATGGTTCCAAACGGGGATTTGTTTGGTCTGGAAAGACAGTCTCAAAGGACAGCGGATGGCTGGGTTCCTCCACGTGGGAGGTAAGGAAGAGCCAGGACCAGGCTTCTCAGAGGAGCGCAGGGAAATAAGTAGAGATCACAGTCACAAAATGCAGCAAGCAAAATTTGTACTTCTGTGTTTGTGCTTTTCCTGGAGATATTTATTAAGCCTTGGAAGAGGCTGCCCCAGGGCAGTGGTGGAGTCACCATCCCTAAAGGTGTTTAAAAGCCAGGCACATGTGGTGCTGAGGGACAAGGGTCAGTGGTGGGTTTGGCAGTGCTGGGTTGACAGTTGAACTCGGTGGTTTGAAAGGTCGCTTCCAACCTCAGCAATTCTATGATTCCATGACTCTCTAAGAAAAATATTTTTCAAGGTGGAAGTGGTGAAATACTGAACAAGGTGAGTCAGAAAGGTACTGTGATCTCCATTTTTGGGGGAAGATATTCAGAATTTCACAGCACAGAGCTATTTTGAAGTATGAAAATAGATTTTTAATAAAATGGCTAGTATTTATTGTGAAATTAGGTCAATGCAATCTTCTCTGAGTCTTATTTTTGTTTGTTTGTTAAAAAGAGAAATGGACCTGTATACTCTTACTATCTGGAGGTAACAGTCAGATATGATATTGCAGACTTCTGTATTTTGGGTGTTCGTGTTATCGCAATGCTTTGCTAGTTTAGAGAATGCCAGTGGCTTTCCGAGTCCCAGGGTATGGCTAAAGCAATGTCAGAGAAGGTGTAATTCAAGATCATAGACCACCAGACGTTGTGCAAACCCTGAAATGCAGATTTTCGTAATTTACACACCACTTTAATTCTCAAGTTATTTTATGATCTTTTGAAGAATAAATATTGATTACTTGGATTTTTCTGTAATTGCAAGTCATAAATATGCAAAACCTCAGAAGTCATCTAATAAAAAGCGTCTCCTCAGAAACTGATCATTTGGGAGTATTTGAATTGGAATATTGGAATTATTTTTAGCTGAAAAGCTGGGGTTGAGGTTGATTTTGAAATCAATCTTAGTGCAGAACAGTGTAAGGGTATTCTACTGAGAAACAAGCAAATATAATGGTATTGAGATCCTAATTAGGGTTGTAAATGACAAAAAGAGCTTGCTTCTATTCCTTTCACAAGTAAAGAACTCTGATTCATAGAAAAGTATTTTCAGTAAAAGAATGTAGTAAACCCATTGGTGAGCTTTTATTTGACTCATATTTCCTCTCCATGTAATAAATCTTGGTTCTTCTTTATGGCTAAAATGAAAAGAGCCTTTTAAGATGTGTTGTAAATGCTGTGTATCTTTATATAACCTTCACGTAATAATTTCTTAATACTCTTGTACATGAAAAATTACATGATTTATGAAAAATATATTGAGGTCATTTGATAATACAAGTGGTTATTAGCGTAAGAATATTGATACCCGCTGGAGAAAGTAATTACCTGGCAAGGCTGAAGCAAATTCCTTCCAAGCACAACAAACCCAGAGCACTCTTCCAGAGGATGCTAACGCTGGTTCAGAAGTTGAGAAGATTTGTATAATAATCCAATAGTTTGTTTCTTGAAATTTAAGAAAAATAAGCACTTGTTAAACCCTCCAAAAAGGTAAAAAATTACACTGAAAATGAAATGAGTAAGAGAAAAAAAAAAAATAATACAGCTCCTATTTAAAATGTTCCTGGAATTTTGAGGGAAAAAAAAGAGGTTTAAATCACTCCAAAAGACTAATTTAAAAACGTAGATAAAGGTGACATGGATTACTGAAGTTGTAGTATAACACAGAAAGCAATTCCTATGATACACCAAGCTATTCAGTGATCACACGTGATCAGAGAGGAGGCACCAAGTAAGGTTTAGTGAAAAGAAAGGAATTGGGCAATTTAATTTGGATTCAGGACTCTTGCTGTTCAGTGATTTGCCTGTTTCAAGGCAGGTTCTTGTGTGCCTTGTGTGGGTCACTGGCTGAACCCTTGTCTTTGGTGTCTTTAGGAATTAGGTAGAGGTGACAGCCCCTAGCCCTGTCACAGGCTGTCCAGGACAGCCAGTCTGTACAGAGCCGAATTAGCCAACAGCAGGAATGTTCACCCCTTTATTTCTTGCTCTGGCTCTCACTGGTGATGGTTTCTCTGGGAGGCAGGACAGTCAGGTCCCACTCCAGGGCGGGTGGTCCAGGGTTTTTAGGTCTTTTAATCCAAGGTATGAGAGAGCCCTGCAGTATTGTTTTCTGTTGTCTGTTTCTGTTTCAATTTTCTCTTTTTAATATAATAACAGTAATAATGACAATGTTGATCATTATGATTATTTTGCTGGTTTCAACCATGATAGCCCTAGGGCTGGGCAAAGGTAACAGAAATAGTGGAGTTACCATTTCCTAATTGCTTCCGTAGAGATAGTAAATAAGAATTTAAACCCACATTTTCTCAAAACTGAGTAGCTGCTTGTAAGAGAAAATTATTTACATTTAGCAAGAGACATATAGTAAGCACAAGTGCTGTAATCAGTGACAGGGAAGCTCACAGAAGAGAAGAAAGTACCTTACTAGGGATTTAGTAATTTGAAAACCCCTTTGCCTGAGTTGGATGGACAGAAGAGCTCTTAAGTGAGGAGGAAGTCTATGCCAATAGAATTGGAATGATGGAAGGTAATTTCTGACAACAAGGAAAGAGGAATTGTTCTTTGTTGTTTCAGTCTATAAAAACCATGCTGAAAAAAGTGCTTTAGACTATTGTGTACTCCTGCACTAGCAGAGCATGATTGGCAGAAAATAGGCAAAAGGACCTAAAAAGTCTTATGAGTTTCTAATTAAATAAAATTAAAGTTGAAAGGAGCTTTTTTTCTCCAGCTACGGTAAAGATTTAGGCTTGTGGTGAATGAACTAAAATGTAACCTTTAATGACAAGGAAAGATAGTAGTATAAAAAAATTGCCTTCTACTTACTGACACAGCTAGATCAATGTTTGATTAGTTCACAGATGGTAATTGAATTAAAGCTCGAGAGTGCAATGTATAGAGTATTGATTTTTCCTGTTGACTAATCAAGAAGCAACAATTTAGATGCTAAGAGGCAAAAAAGGTTGCCAGAAAATATAATTGCTATTAAAACACACGTCGTAAGGCGATGACAAAATCGATAAAAGACTGGTACCACGCAAGTCTGGGTATGTCTAATTACTCAAAATTATACAGTCTAAATTTTTTATTGGCTTTATACCACATTGATTTCTGCATCAAATTTGGTCCAGTACCTGCAGAACACTCTGCTCCTTCTTGTTTTCCTTTCTCACCGTGGGTCTTCCCCTGCTGAAATCAATAGCAGAGCTCAAATCCCCATAATGTACAATCATGGAATATTGCTACTCAAGGAGACACTTGTATGAAAAATGGGAAAATCATTTCTCCATTGATAACAATGGCAGGTATATTGATGAGGCTGTTGCTTTGCTACATCAGTTGCCTGTTTTCAATCCAATTAAAAGAAATGGCAGTTACATACAGAAGGTTATGATAAGGGTAGGTTTAGACTGAACATTAGGAAAGAATTCTTCACAGAAAGAGTGGTCAGAAACTGGAATAGGCTGCCCAGGGAGGTGGTTGAGTCACCATCCCTGGATGTGTTTAAGAGCCGTTTAGATGTGGTGCTGAGGGATATGGTGTAGGGGAGGACTTTGTAGAGTAGGGTAGATGGTTGGACTCAATGATCCCAAGGGTCTCTTCCAGCCTAGATGATTCTATGATTCTGTGATTCTATGATAAGGAAGAGGACTTGAACAAAGACTCCAGGAAAGCATATCCGTGTATTCTTAACTTTGGTTGCATCAGTAAAGTCAATAGAAGGCAATCGATGGTTCATTCATGTCTAAAGCTAAGGATGTGTATAAAGAATTTTGCTTGGTCAGTTAAAACATACACCATAAGTAACTACACAGATATTTTCTGTGAATGCAGAGCTTCTAAAGCTCTATCTTTTTCTGCAAGTGACTGTGGATTTGTGGAGATGTGCGCCTTTTGGAGGCGCAGCCCACCATCTGTGCTTCTCAGAACTCCTGTCTGTTTGAACAAATCCATCACATCTTACAAGTTTCTTCACTGTCCCCCAGAGCAACCCGGTTCCTGTGTGGTGAGGGTCCGACAGCAGCTGCAGTGGGCTTTGTGGCTGCCTTTCCCAGCCTGTGGCCCACGGGGTTTGGTGTCTTTGTGTCACTCCCTCCCTTGCTGTTTGGGCCAGCCTGGGCACCGTGGGCTCCGGAGCCCAGTGATACCCGGAGGTGAGTGCTTCCAGCGTCTCCACCTAGTGTACTCCACTTCCCTCACCTTTATGCTTTAATCATTGCCAAAAGGGGCTCCGTTTAAACAAAAGGACTTTCCAAAGCTTCGAATGTGATTTGCTGAGGCCTCAGCGCCTGAACAGAAATCTGCCTGTCTGTTTTGCCAGATGTTCCCTTAGAGATTTGATAGTTATTTGCAATTGCAGTGATTAATATACTGTGACACCTATAGGTGGTTGGGAATTGCAGCTGATTCTGTGTGAGAGGACATTATCTGGTAATTTAGGACATGCATATATATACACACAGACACAACTTTGACTGTATGCAGATGTAAATGGAGTTCTGTCAATTTGGCAAACTGTTATGACGACACAGAAAAATTGGAAATCTATCTTGGTTTTTAACATAGTAATCTTCTTCTAGACAATATCTTGCTCCTTCTCACTAGCCTTCTGAGCAGCACCCAGGAAAGCATATCCGTGTATTCTGAGCTTTGGCTGTATCAGTAAAGTCGATAGGAGTTGATGGAGGTACTGACACACCTCCTGCCTTACCCCGGCATGGGACCGCTGCCTGCTGGAGCCTCCTGGGTGGAGAATTACAACTTGGCAGACGAATAGTTTTTTCCTGCATAAGAAGAAATTAACAATTCTCTCCTGGACATACAAAATGAGGGATGGGGACTTCAGCTGCTTTAAGAAAACGAGTTCTTTTGGGGGATTAAGCAGAATGTTAGTCAATTGTGTTAGTCAGTTGCCGTCCCTGCAGGTGTTTAAAAGCTGAGCGGATGTGGTGCTGAGGGACATGGGTTAGTGATGGGTTTGGGCAGTGCTGCGTTGATGGTTGAACTCAATGGTCTGAAAGGTCCCTTCCAACCAAAACAATTCTATGATATTAATCTGCACAGAATTTCAGTGAGCTCAGAAATATTGTTTGGTTGAAAAAGCTGCAGATGATTTCACATACCCAGCCTGGTGGCAGAAATGAGGTGGTTAAATGAAGACCATATCTTCTCAGATAACAGATTCGAAGAGGGTAAGTGAGGTGAGGGCTGGAAGTAGAGCACAGAGTGGAAAAGCAGAGCAGAGACAGCTCCGTGGGTGCCTCCCTGCGGAGGGGAGAAGGTAAGATGTATCTTGGACTTGGGAGTTCAGGAGTGAGTTGCTTTGGGAAAAAAATATGCAGAGAGTAGGGACTGGTTCAGCTGGAGAAAGTCCTCTTTGGCCTGGTCTTGGGTGAAGTTATATTTGTGAGAGTAGCAGTTCCTGTTCCCTGTTGGGAGAGGTTCAGCCCTTTTCTGGCTGGAAGTCCTCACTGTCGCTCCTGTCCGTGCCCTGACCTCCGGGCCAGGGAGAGAGGTTTGGGTTTGTGCAGAACTGCAGCAGGGAAGTACTCTTTGCAGGGCTTGGATTTCCCTTTCTTTCTTGTATTTATGGAAGTTCTGACAGGTCTGTAAGGGTTTATTGGCTGAAATAAGAAAGAAATAACATCCACTTTTTAGTTGCTCATTACAAAAGCTTGGTATTTTCCTCACTTGTTATTAATTTCATTAAGAAAGGTTAAGATACTAAGACATTAGAGTAAGAATATATCAAAGGCCAGTTATATGTCAAAAGTAATTAGTTTATGCTCACAAACAGTTCTGTTATGAAAACAGTTTGCTGAGAATATTTGGTGAATATATATATTGAAAAAAGGAACAGCTTTCAGCAAAATCATTACTCTAAACTCACCATTTTTTTATACGATATATGCATATTTTTTTTATGTCATATAGCATGTAGTGTGTGCATGCATACATAGATACATGAATGCATATGTGAAACAACAGGCATAGAACACCGAGGGGCAGTTTTGTTGAAGACCAGTTTGAGGTGATGTGCACTACCCACAGAGCAACATTGCTCAGTCGTGGTGATATCAGAACGTTCTCCTTGCCCACAGTCACCTCCAGAAACCCCCTGGTTGCACTTTGATGCGAAGTGTCGATTACTCCACACCTGCACTGAACTGCTCCACCAGGAAACCTGGGTCTCCGCCTGGCAAGACTGGGGACGTGCTCCCTGTGCTCGCCGTGTCTGTGCCCAGAGCAGGGCTGGGCAACTGGGCTTCCTGGGATGGGAGCTGGCCACATGCTCATCACTCTTGGTAGTAGCTCTCTTGCTCTTCCATCTAAATACAGATTCAGAAACCTGATTGTTGTCCCCCATCTTTAAAGGTTGTCCTGCCTAGGGGCTGATTCGGGATCCTGTCTTTTACTGATAATTAATGTCTTCAGTGTTCGCTACATGAACTAAAATAAGTTTGTACTTTGATTTATAGTGCGCACTTTTAGCTTCATCCCAGTGTCTCATTTATATTTCTCAGTTTAGACACCTAATGGGCTACAGAGTTTAAGGGTTTGTCTATAACAGTTCCCGAATCACTTTTTAGGTCAGTGCCCTGGTGTTCATTTTCCATTTAGCAGCTATGTGCTGTCTCTTGTTTTGATCCAAACTCATTAGTCTACATTTATCTGCATTTGTCATCCACCAGCCAGGTGCGTTCATTATTTACATCGTTATGTATTGCATTGCTTTTCTTCCCAAGCACAGCTGATGGAGTAGCAGGAAATAATCCACAAACTCACTAAATCACTGTCTTTCTCTTTACCACTTTCAAGAAAAGGAACACTGACTTTGCTTCAGTGCAATTTATACATCTATTTATGACAATTGGGACAGATATTGGCAAATCACAAAATATGCATTAATTACTATACGTTCATGAATTATCAACCATAAATCATTGCTCACCAGAAATCTGTAGAGAACACATTGTCCTCTTTGACATTTGCTGTTCTTTAATTGCTTTTTTTCATTCCTAAAAATGAGTTTCATCTGAACTCAGAAGAAATCAGCAGGATTTGACTGGGGGAAGCAAGGAGACATCTCAAATATCAGTAATTCTATTTCAGGTAACGCCTTGTCTGATGGTGAGTGGGTTTCTCTCCTGAGCACAACCGCACCCCCGTGCGTTTCCACATGTGCCACTTCGCAGGAGCTCGGGCAGAAATGTGGGAATTCTCTCTGTATGGCTACACACGTGGACCTTCATTTCTTGTACAAGATGCCTGCTAATAAATCACCTCATCTTTCATTTTTTACTCAGTTTCTAACTGTATAATTCAATTGAATCGTATTTTACTACTTGACAAGGTGTAGAACTCTGATTATAAATCAGATACGCCCTTCAGATATCTGCTGGAAGCACAGTCTGCCCTATATAGAGCTTTTTGTGTTGAGTTTCTATTCTTGTTTGTCTTTATCACTGCCTTCCACTCAGTCTGATCAAAAAACCACTGTAAAAATTGCAAGTGATTTTTAAAAGGTATTTTTCTACTGCTTTCCTGTTGTGATATATGGTTTAATTTTTTTTTTTTAAGTTTCTGCTTTCTCCTCCTTTTCTTACTAGGACGAAAGTCCTGACGTCCTTTGCCAGTCGACTACATCCCAAATTCAGTGGTTTGGGGGAAAAGTCCGATTTTGAGTATTGTTTCTAATACTGATGTGACTCCACCCTTAGTGGAGTCTGGCCTATCAGATTTATGCAGCATTATAAGGAAACTCACAAGCAGGGACGGTCAGTCAGTAAATCCTGGGGACAGCAAAATCCTCCTCTCTCTAGACAAAGATGGACAGAGACACTCAACGGTAGAAGGAGTATATGGAAGTTATTGAAAACTTGAAGCTTTTTTATTTAGGTGTTAAAGCCAGATGCTTTCTAAGCCAGTCTTACCACGCACAGCCGTGGGCTCTGGGCTGCTGAGCGACCTGTGAGAAAACCTGCCGTGCCCGTGGGGACATTTGTCCTGCTGAAGGAGAAAGGGAATAAAGACGGTAATTCCAAAACTCCTGTAAAGCAGTAGAAAGACTCCTGGCAGGTGGGTCAGGTCTGCACAGACTGAAGATAAAGGAGACATGGTCATTACCAAACAATGCAAACAAGCCAAGTACAACCAGCTCCATGAGTTGTTCTGACCCTGCTGGAAGCCCTGTGCTCTGGGCTGAGTGCTGGCTTCTCTCTCTGCTCATACAGGCGAAACACACTGGTAATTTCTTTTAAAAAACCCTCTATCACCCTCGGATATTATGAGCCATTTCCTATTTCTTTTTTCACATCAAGTCCCTTCTGATTCCATAATATGCATTTTTACTTGCTAACTGTAATTGCATAAATAATTTCTTCAGGCAAAAGCTGAAATATAATTTAAAAAGTTTATTTAAGCAAGCGTTTTAATATTTATAATACGTTTAATCTAGAAGGCAGTTAGATCCAAGCATCATTGATAAAGCGATATTGATTTGTTCAACTGCCCTAAGCGAAATGGATAGCTTAATTTCTCTTGTTTAGTCTCTTGACTAGTAAATGCTCTGGCTCTGCTGGCTTTATTTTTGAAATAGTTGACAGAATGTTGGGGGGAAACAGACACGGTTTTGAGAATCGCAGCATTAATTTAAATTTGTTTTAATTTATTTTGATGTTGTGTTTAGAGGTACGATCCTTGCAAAGATTTATACTTTCACAGAATGTAGCGATGAAATTTCCAAAATATGCATTTGATATTTCCATTCACAGAACATGAAAACTATTTTAGAGAGAAGTCACAACTGTGAATTACAGACAGTGACGTCTGTAATAGTCATGGGAAAAGCACAAAAGCAAATGTGAAATTTATGAAAAACCCCAATCATTTCTTGTTCCTCAAAACTGAATGAAATAATGAAATTGCTGCTGGAACGGTCTCAGCAGGCTTCAAATGTACTTTTCAAGGATAGGAGCGTCATTCACCATCTGCCAGCCCCCGTGCCTGGCCGTCTGTGTGCTGCCCCACTGCAGGGTGCTGTCACCATCACCATGGCCTTAGGTAATGAGCCCTCTGTCTGCCTGCACCCCTGACACCTTGTGTCTGCGCCGTTCATCCCCTGTCAGCCCACCATCAGCAGGGCTGGGAAGGCACCTCTGTCTCTGGCTGCTGCCTGGGGGCACGGTCCTGCTGCCCTTGGCGGCATGGTCCTGCGTCCATCCCGTGCCCTCCAGTCTGCCCTCATGGCACCACCAGTAGCCACCCAGCTACTTCAGCCCACGGAAATTCTCCCGGAGGAGGAATGGAAACTCACCCAGGGAATCTGACATCACTTTTGGCCTTGAGGAAAGACGATTATCTGTTATTAAAGGGAAAGTGAAAAGGAGATAGCGTTTCACATAGATCCTCTCTGTGGAGAACATCAGGAAGGTGCTGGTGCAAGGAAAACGTTGCATGGAACTTCCTTATTCCTCTTGTAGCTCAAGTCGTTCCACGTGGGACAGAATTCCCCTTCTCACTCCTCCCAGGTAGGAGATCTGGGGTCCACGTACAGTTTGTGGAGCAGAATTAATATCCAAGGATATGAATTAAAGGCCGTATGTAATGCTGAAATGCAGAGAGTAAATTACTGGGACCAACGTGGGCAGGGCCTGGAGAGAGGTTCGAAAGGAAGCGCCATGGGAGGAAGGGCAGGGGTTGCAGGTGCATTTTGAAAAGCAGCTTCTGCTGTTATTCCTCATAATGTCAAGTTTTATCAACTCATGCAATTAAAATTCTCACTGTGAATCAGCACGTGCTGGTACAAAGTCATTTGGTGGGCATCTAGTGTACCTTTCCTTGTAATCCAGCAGTGGTACACCATCCCCATTCCCTCTCATCCAAGCCTAGGAAAGCTGAGGAAGCGATTCCTTTGAAGTCAGTTCCACTCGCTTTCTGTATCGTACTTACCTTCCCAGTCTGGATGTGCTTGAACAAGGGGTCTTTATTCTGTGAGGTGGGAATCTGCTGGGGAACTAAAAATTTCCGTGTGGAATTACTGGTCTTGGAACAAGGTCTCCGAGCTCCAGTAGCCTTTCTGGGAGGAGGTAGTTCCAAGTTAGTCAATGTGCAGGAGGAAAGGCAGAAGGAAAGCAGTGCAATGTTTCTTAAAGCAAAGCAAAGAAAGGAACACTGATTTGAAACAAAGGTCTATTTGGTTAATTCAGTTTCACGGTGGCATAAAAGAATGTTTCTAGGTTTGTTATTCCTTGACTGTGTAGTTTTAAAATGTATCAAAAGTGTGGGTCAGGTATATAAACGTTACTGTCACTGGTAGAATTTAGAATTTAATGAGAGGTGCGTATCTGAAGTGGGAATAAGAGAAAAGTTACTACAACTTGCAGTGGTGTAGGTGTACAGGTGATAAGATTTAACCCTGCTGACGGGCGAGGTTAATATCATTCTCATTAATAATGAAGAATAATAAGGATAATAGCGTGACATTCATAGATCACCTCCTGTTTGAACTCAGATTATCATAAGTTATGACTATAGCACTGGGTTAATCAATGCCCATAGACCCCAGGAGAAGATTTTCCAGGTATTTTCCCTCTTCTGGCTTGTTTTCTGCCTCCATGGAAGGACGAGTCACCTTGGAGTTTGAATGATCGTACCCTCAGCTCTACACCGAGCATCCTCCTGTAAGTGATGGAGCAGCAAGCAAACAAAAAAACCTTTCCTCACAGTTGTTTTAAATTAGATACTCAAAAGCATAAGTGCCTAAAATATCAGAAGCAATTAGTATTCTAGGAGGGGACACCATGAACACAATACTTCGCCTTATATAAACAGAGGAGGTAATAAATTTAGCTGAGGAGACACAGCTCCAGCTAAGCTATGCAGAAGAGATGGAAGAGATTGATGTATGCTAAAAAATTTCCCTTGACGCAAGGAACCATTGCCAAAGAAGGAAGAATTGTCCCCCTGATATTAGATAGAATCACTTAAAAACAAATGGGAGTTTCCACATCTAGAATCTTTGTCAGCAATTGCGATCCATATTTTTCTATCTCCAGTATTTGGCCAAGATTAATACCCGACAGAAGTGGTCAAAATGGAAACTGCTCACCAGACTTTGAATATGAACATCAATACAGCACATTCAGTGAGAAAATCCTCAGAGAAGACATGGAAAAAATCCAAACCCTTCTCACTGCAAATTCCTGCCCAAGATCCGCTATCAGGAATCTTCTCCCTGCTGTAACAAAAGTAGCAATTAAAAGAAAAGGAAAAAACCCATCCCAGCAGCCCAGGTGTAACACAGGCAACTTGAGAAATGTTATGAGGAAGCACTCATGGAGTACGCCTCCTGGGTGTCTGCATTCTTGTAAATACATGAGATAAAAATATACTCACTTCCTTCAAATAAACGGAACAATCGGTTCTGAAGCATCTGTTACATGTTATTTTACAAAACTGGCAAGTAAAGCAGCATTTTTAATGCTCACATAATTTAAACAAATGTAAATGTAATTGCCTTGAATGAGCTGAGATTTCCTTGGAGTGCTCTAAGCCGATACATCCCTTTTTCTAACTAAGATGCAAATGAACATGGTTTCTTGCTCAATAATAAATAGACTGGTTAATCAATCTCTTTCTCATTTCTTAGGCTTTGTATTTCTTTTAGATTCCTAATAGAATAAACCGAATCAAATCCTATGATGTACTAAACCATTATCTAATATTTTCCTGGTTTACTTTTTCGTTACTGTTGGGAGGAGCAATAATTTAAAAACTAAATAATTGCACAATTGTTTCCTGACGTTGAAAAAAGGAACTCTTGCCAAATCTTAAAAATGTTTATCGCTGGATGACATAACGACATGAATTGGTGAACTTTAAATATTAATGTTTGCTGTGGTTGCACAGATAGCTGCAAGCCAAATTACCTATTTTGCAGGGTTTTTCTGGTATGATCCCCAGCCTGCGGCTTCAGGAGGAGGTTCTTCAAAACTGTAAATACCCATCCTTTTAGCAAGTAATCTGGCCAGTCCCTGGTACTTTAGTATTCTACCAGGCGAGGCCAAAGCTTCCAGTTAATGAAAATGCAATTAAATAAAAATCAAATTCTACTCACTTAAATTGGGCATTCCCATAAAATTGCCTGTACTGGCACTCAACTGTTCTTTTTTTTTCTTTTTTTTTTACAAGAGCATGCCTGGGATCTCCTACTGCATTTTTGTTCCCATTGTAACACTACTAATGGACTACTACTGCTATTAGACTACTAACAGACTACTGCTTTAGGCACTATACTTCAACATAGTCAGTGTTTGGTGCAGAAATTTGATTTACATATAAGTCCTGTGTTGCTGAGAAGTTAGCTCTAGAATTTTATAAGAACTCCACCTTAGGGTAGTTTGTTGTTTAAGTAGCCAGCTGATTTTGTACAGAATGTAAGCCTTGCCAGTCAGTAGGATCATTTTAAAGTAAAGTAGTAACCTATTGGTTAATACCAGAGTGATCTAGAGATGTCACTCATTTCTGACGTTTTGCAGCTGTTCTCTTAATTTATGGAAAGCAGAGGCCGTGCGGTTAGCCAAGGTGAGAGCTGCCACGCAGCAAGGGTTACGAGCTAGAGAGTCAGTGCAAAGGCAGCCACACTTGACATCTGGTGAGGTTTGGCATTTATTAAATATCAAATGGTGACATTTAGGAAGGCAAAAGCGCTTAACCCACTACTAATAAGCTCTCAAGATACCATTGCCTATGTGAGCAAAACTAATACAGCAGCAAATACGTGTGTGTATACACACACTTAAACACACGTACACCAGGAGCTACCACATCACTATGCCACACCCTGGCCCATGCACTATTTAGGATATTATTACTCATTTTTCATATCCTGTCTTCAAAAGGCTGTGACATACATACAAGCAGGCATCAGTTCTGCCCGTGCTCGCTGGCTCTGGGCTGCCCGCTGATACCGATGCTCCTGCTGGACTGGCTTTGTGCGTGAGGTTCCTCGCACACCCTTGTAAGAATGGCTAATGGCAATCTGAAATGAACCTGCACCACTGCAGAACCTGAGAAACAAACACTTTTGCACGTCGCTTTGTGCTCAGGCTTGCTTTGTCAGGATTTATGTTGTCAGTCTTTTCTAAAACTCATGTACTGGTCTCGCTGCTCTGTAGGTGTGTTACACCCGCACCAGGACATCGGCTGTAGGTGTGCGGGACTTTGACCCCACGTGTACTGGAAGGTCACTAATGAGTTCACTGAGGAGAGATTTGGGGAGTATTTTGCTTCTAACCGCCAGGACAGGAAGGATTTGGTGGTAATGGGCCTTGAGCAAGACCAATTTGATTATTTTTATTTTAAGTTTAATACTATTTGGGTTGTAAAATTGTTTCTAACTTGGGAGTGCTGTATATCACCTAGCAGATGTTGTTATACACGAACAAAGTGTGGTGTGTTGCACAGAAAATGGATGACAGAAAAGGTGTTCCGCATATGTAATGTATTATTCTTACCTTGGACTATTTTTCAACTGTAGTGTTGCTTGGGAACATTTGCTTGTAATTCCCAATGATGTATGTTCTTTGCTGATACGTATCTACTGCTTGGAATTAATAAGAAGGTGCAGTAAGAAATAGGTGAACAGGAAGAGGAGATGCAAACTAAGGAAACGGGCAGAGGTTGTTTTGATGTTGTTTGGATGGGGTGATGTTTGGGCTCAATGAGCTTAAAGGTCTGTTCCAACCTGGATGATTCCGTGCTGATTTGAACTCTAGGAGGGACATGACTGCATGAGTGCGGTCCCTGGAAGGGACTAGAAACATCTTCAGGAGTGACACCGTGGCCAGTGTGGATGATCAGCACTCCCTGAACGGCTGGCTGTGGATCAGTGTTCCTGGGAGGGTGGTGACTCCTCGAGATCAGCTCTAAATCCGTGTCCTCACGTTTCAGGAGTCTCAGCCATGCCTGCAGGCAGCGTTTGGGGTCAATCAGCTGGCAAGAGAGCCTGACTCCGTGAGGAGCCGGCGAGAGAGATCAAACACAGTGAGGTCACACACTGCAAATGGCATTTAAAGCAATATGTAATTATACAGGATCTCCAGCCGTGCTGTGACATTACCTATTCGCTGCCATCACCCCAAATTTAAAAGGTGATCATCAAAAACAAGTGAGATAGAACAGACATAAAATGAAGCCACAAGATTAATTTAGCCCAATCTTAATTGCTCTGATTTATCATTGTCCACTGGGCATTGCAAAAATTTTAACAAATATTACAGAAAGATGAATAGATACCCAGTAATAAACTTAGTCTCCACATCATATATAAAATTAAACATGAAGTTTCCTCGTGAGACTCAGATTATTATTTAAATACTTTATTATCACTTTAGTGTTTCCATTTTGTGGAATTTTCATTTCTGCTTTAGCTGTAAGTGAGATCATATTTATCCAGAATTGTCTTGACGACCTCCAGAGACACGGAAGACACAGTGCTCATCCCACAGTGAGTACGTGAGCTTGGCCTCCACCGTCCTCCTGTCTCACTGCTCACAGCGGGAGAAGCCGGGAAGGAGCCCCGTTTATGGGTCCTCCTGCTTTGTTCCACCAAGCTATTTTCAGAGGTGATTATCCTGCCCCTTCTGAGTGTGCTCCTGGTGTGACAGGCAACCAGTAAATGCTCTTGGAGTCCAATGAGGACACTAGTGCTGACAGAGACAGTATTAGGATGGGAATTCTTCTGGGCTGTGTCGCCTAGAGCTCCACCCAGAACCCCACCAGGCAGGGGAAAGCACCCCACCATGAATCCAAACCCCTGACAGAGGAAGAGCAGCAGCCAGTATGACAATACAATTATTTATACGTTGTCCAAAACTTACTCTTGAGTGTAAGCAAGTGACTCAGGAGTTCAAGTGAGGAGCTCTCTGCGTTCAGCTGAAGACTTTTTTTGGAAGCAACCCTCAAATAATTCTTTTCTGTTGAAACGTGGTAGTGGCAAACCCACCTTTTTTGTGTTGCCCTCCGTTTGAAGTGCTCATGGTGAGGCAAGTCGTTAATACCAAGTGGTTTAGAGCCGTCCTTGGTCAGAGGACCAAGTCACCTTCCAGGCTTCTGGCACGGCATGGCAGGCGTGTGGAGCAGGTGACACCAGGACCTCGCCATCAGGAAGGGCTCTTCTTCCCCTGTGCCCTCCTGGGTACCAAGGAGGTCTGAGAGATCTCCTGGGAAGGCTGGAGGTGAGCAAAGAGGAGGCCAGCCTATGGGCTTCAGGGGTCCATAACACTGCCCTCTTCTAATCCAGAGGGGCTCCTGGTTGCGTGTCACCATAGCAGTGACAGCCTGTCTGCGAGGAACGGGGAAACGGTTCTCCTGTTCATGGGCTGAACTGGCAAATAATGAATGTTTGTGTGACGTGATGGAGTCAATGGATATGTTTAATTCCTTTGGTAAAACATATTTCACAACTTCTGACAAGAAACATCCATTAGCTGTGCTTCCTACCCTCAGGTCATTTCTTTCTGGTGTCTTTAATGAGACTTAAAAATGGACTGATCTTATTGCATGTCATTTTGCTGCAAAATTTCTATGTGAATAGAATTTTATCAACTGCTTAAAGGTAGTTCTTGCTTGAAGTTTTATCAAGAAAGCAAGCAAGTAGAGATATTAGGGAAATACAGATAAAATTAAACAAAACTATATAAAAATTTCATAATCAACTTATTTCCTACAGTCAAGTTGTGCCAGGGGAGGTTCAGATTGCATATCAGGAACAATTTTTATACTGAAAGAGTTATTGAACGTTGGAATGGGCTGCCCAGGGAAGGGGTTGAGGCACCATCCCTGGCGGTATTTAAAAGACAGGTTGACATGGAGCTTAGAGACATGGTTTAGTGATGGTTTTTATCAGAGATAGGTTGATGGTTGGACTAGATGATCTCAAAGGTCCCTTCCAACCCAGACATTCTATGATTCTATGATAATATTGTGGAGGATCTAAAGTTTAGGTGTGGAAAGGGCTTTGCAGCAGTTACCGGGTGGCCATACCAGCCATTTCAGTGTAAGGGCTGAGACCTGATGGGTGGCTGAGATGTGCCTTATGTAATTGCTTAGGTGCTCCTTTTTAGGAATGCTCTCCTCAAGGAGGATTAGTAGCAGAAAATCCTGCCTCAGTTACATGAGCAGCTTTTAGCAGCGGGAGTAGCTAAGAACCTGTGATGGACGAAGACGATGGAGTTGGTAGGTGTCTGCCTGTCGGAATCCAGATGGTGTTTCATGTTATTGCTTTCCTCCCCTCTTTCTGTGGATGTGGGTTTTTGGAAATGATGGAACATTTGGTTAAGGAGTTAAAATAAAAACAAAATGGTACATAAAATAATCAGCAAAAAGTACAAGAATAAGCAAGAAAATACTAAATGACAAAATGTCACACTACCATGATAAACTGCAGTACTGGCTTTTCATTCCACGTTTTATGGATGTGCTGAGGCTTTATAGCGCTTGCTGCTGTTAACAGCTCTTGGGCTAATTAGCAGATGCTTAAAATCTCTAAAGATTTGGCCCAGAATGACTAATGAGCTCCGTATGTCCCAGAGGGAAGAGGAGCTGTAAATGCGCAGTGTGTGCCGGCCGCTCCGCTCTCTCAGGAGGGAGCAGGTGAGCTTCTCTGAAACAACAGGCTTTGGTTGTTGCCTTGTTGAGTGTGGACTTTGTTTAAGAGTTTGAGATCTGCTCACATTCTCCTCTTTGATCCCTCACATTTCAATGTCTGGTGAAGCTGGTAACGTTTTGATACAAGCTTTTAGCTGAGTAAGATCCTCAGGAGAAGCACTGGAGAGAAATGGAAGCAGCCCCCGTGCGTGTAAAGCAATGCGGCTGGCAGTGTCCGTGTAATGGTGTGTGCTGTTTGACACGGACACGTTTACATCTTACAAAAACTAAAAAAGAATGAAACCCCTCATAGTGGAGGCTTCAGAAAGCAACTTTCCCAGGTGGCAGACTGGTACTCGGTTTGGAAATGACTGCAGTTTTGCATGGCTGCCTTCCTGCCTTTGAAAAAATACCTGACAAATCACTAACAATTGGCTCATCTTTGAGAAAAAGTCTTTCTCAGCTACCTACATTTTAGAGACGTTCCAGTGTATCTGCAAACATGTGCTTGTGTGGGAACACATGTACAGTACGGGAGGAATGCTGTCGTGCCTGAAGTTCCTGGATTACTATTTTTTCAATTATTTAAACTACGTTCTTTGTGTAATGAACAGAAGCATCTATCTGCAGTTAAGCTAGTTGTTCTAATGCTATTATTCAACAATCACGTGTAATGCTCTGATATATCTTATTTCCAGTGCTTTTTACAGAGCAAGCTGTTCTTGTGAGCCTGGCGCAGCGTAACAGCTGCCAGAATCGGGCCCTTGTCGCTTGGAGCTCCGTTAGTCATGTTGATTAAAACCCTTACATCTGCCTATTCTTAGTTCAGTCCCACATCTGGATCTAACATCTAAAGGCCTACAAAGCCTTTTAAGGGTGTGGAGTGGTTCTACATACCAGAGGTTACTGTTCCAAAGTCCTTTGAAGCAGAGGACCATCTGACATCAGTTAGAAGGAAATTCGTGAATTCCTGGTGCCAGGCTTTGCAGTAGTGTTACAACAGGGAGGGCAGGCCTTTGCGGGCGGTGTATGTTTTAGCAAGCATGGGAGGAAATGGTGGGGAAACACATTTTATTAGTCAGTAGCTGACTATTAAAATTTTCCTCAGACTGGAGAGATATGGGCTAAGGCTACACTTTTCACTTTAATGGTTGTCTTTGTATTTTTAACATCTCATCGTCCTAATGTGAAGATGTTACACATAGATATAGCCATTTACTTCTTAATGAATTTTTATGGCTGTCTTACCAGTAAGCTGGAACCATTCCTGATTGAGTTAGTCTGATGTACTTAAAAACATACTGGGAATAATGAGTAAGCAGTACATAAAATCACAAACCTTAACATAACAAAAATTAGGTGGCATTTTCTAATGTATTTTATGTCTGTTTTTTATTGATGGCTCGACTTTCCTACTACACTTCTTCCTGATTTGAAAAAGGGCATTGCTCATACCCAGTGACGCTGCCGCCTGGATGGCTTCACTGCTGCATCGAAACCAAATAATTTTTGCCTGAGATTGAGAGGATATGTTTTTCCAGACAAAGAAGCAGGTCGTTCAAATGCACAGGAATGGATCCAAAACCTACAATGGTTAAAGGGATCTTTCACTTAGAGAACAAAACCTGGGGTTTTGCCAGAAAAGAGAAATGAAAGCTCTTGGGGCTTTAGATGTCATATTCAATTCACAACTGTGTGCTTGTGACAAAAAAAGAGTTTGATAAATCAGAGAAAGAAAAGTTGAAAGAATATAACTTTCTTAATTTTTCATATATCTATTCATTATTTTATAGCTTCTTTATTGACATTCCCGTATAAAGTCTGCATATATAGCCATTTTTTGAGAGCTCAAAAATGATTACATTCGAGGTTGCTTCAATATTGGTTTCAGTAGCATTAGCAGTAGTAATAAATGTGAGCATGGGTTTTATACAAGTCAAGTGTTAGATTAAATTCTAAGAGATTAGAATTTATCATTAGGACGCTTATCATTTGAGAAGCAAAAGCAAAGAAAGTTCTGGGTCAGGAGAAGCTGTTGCTTGTCTCTGGAGCCTCTTCCTTGTCAGGCGGGTTTACATCTTTGGCATTTGGTTTGTGCAAGTTTTCAATATTTACAAGGTTTGACTTTTTGGAGTAGCTTTATGATAAATTAAATGTCCCTAAAGATGAAAACCATCATCAAAATAGGTGTTTGAAAGGAACGTCGTAAATTTGCCACCAGTGGTTGGGCCTGTGTGGGAAACGTCAATACTGAGGAAGCTTAATTGTGGCAAAATAGAACAATTCCCTGTTATCCTGCTGTCTGGGTTTGTGGTGGTGTTACCTCCGTGGTGTCAGTCAGCAATGTGAAGTCTGCGAAAATGGATGAGAAATGTTGTATGAATGCTAGATACTCAGCTGCCAGGCAGATTTCTTTCCCTTTTGTAATTTAAATGCAAAATGAGTTTGTGTGTGAGCCCTCTCCCAGTTCAGCGCAGTGGTCGATGCGGGGTGCAGAGCACTGGAAATGGGGACGGGGTGACCCTGGCAGCGAGTCACTCAGCAGATACTTGAATGTTTCCTCCTCACTTATTATGGTTTTGATGCAGGAATAAAGTTTCTTTACTACTTGCATATATATAAACAAAGTCCTTGAGAAATGACAAACTTGAAACAGATGCAAATGTTAGAAATGAAGGCAATGATGGAAATAGTGACTTCCCCTTACAAAAAGGCCACTGCCATTCTCAGACCCTCATGCTTTCCTGGAAAATCTACATTAACCTTTTTTATATTTTTTTGCCTGTTATCTACTCATGCTTTATTATTTAATGCATTTCTTATTCTAACAAGTAGATGGCATCAAAACTCACATCAGTATTTCTTCAGAAATCCAGAAGACACTACAAAAATCTTTATAATAGATTTAAGATCTCGGGGAAGGGAAGGTGAGGTGCAAAAGTAGTAAGACTAATGTAAAAGCAAAGGAAGGAGATGTAAAGAGAGTGAAGAGGCACCTTTGCTCATGAACATTTTATGGTAAGATTTGAATCCTCTTCTGAAAGCTTGGCACTTACAGAAGGGGCACTTCCCTAATTCTGATCCAGCTAAGCTGGAAAAATGAATTGAAATTGAACCCAGCAAACGCACGGTTTTACTGCATTGACTTTCTTGTCAAGCTGCTGTACGGCTTCTCTCTTTCTTTTTCTTTTTAGAAGTGACGATAAGCCTGACTTACATATGCAATCCTATCTCACTCTGATAGAATAAGAATAAAAAATGAGTAAAGACCTGTTACGGTCATAAGGGTCTTATGATATTCCGCCCAAGAGGTGGTATCACGGTCTGGGGATGTTCCAGAAGCGGGAGCACATCGGGGTCTCAGTAGCAGACGATGGAGTGACAGCAAAATCACACCAAGGAGGCCTGATAACCTGCTTCTGCTGAAGGTGGTGCTAAGTCCTGTCTGCTTCCAGCTCTCGTGACGGACAGCTTCATGGTTTTCATGTCATGGCTTTAACTCAGATGGTTTAGAAAAATGTCTGGCACCAAAAAGTATGCAAAGGTCATTGTATTATTAGTGCATCGGAACAACTCAGCACTTCAGAAATGCTGTCTTTTCTGTTACCTGGAGATTTTTGGGCATGCCACATGATGCAGAGGTGTTACAGCAGCGACATCTGCAACTTCGCAATGCTGGATGGTGAAAAGACCCCCTCACCCAGCTCCAGAAACTGGGATTTCTGGTCAGTTAATTCATCATTGAATCTTGTTTAGTGCTATATAAAGTAGACCCTACTGGGGCAAAGGGAACTGATTTTGTTCTATCTGGCATGCAAACCAGCAATGGCCAAGGTACTGGAGAGCGTGTGTGGATGGATGGATGGATGGATGGATGGATGGATGGACGGATGGAAGGACGGACGGACTCCAGCGTGTTTGCTGTTCAAAGGCAGGCTTGTGCCTTGGGGTAGGCACAGCTCCTTCTGTCATCGTAAGGAAAGCAGAAACATACCAAACCAATTGTTGTGGCAGTTCGCAGGGGGAGGGGGCAGCTAAAAGAAGCCTCCTACCGCTTGGAAGTCACATCAGATTGAAAATATTTGAGTTTATATTCAACTTACGTGCAGACCGGTAAAGCAATGACACTCTGACATTATTACTGTCTTATTTCAGGTTGGGGTGATTAAAAGTGCTCAAAATAAAATGCCCCAACCAAATAAAGACTATGGTATCTATTTGTCAATATTGTTGTTGCACGAAGGGTATTGAGGCAGGTTCACATGAGAAAAGATTGCATGGTGGGATCTGTAGCCAATGACATACCTCGGAACAGTCGAAGGTAGTTTTGGGGTAGGATTAAAGCAAATCAGAAAGAGCAGGAGAAGGGGAAGGGAAAACTCCCTCGTGGTTGGCCTCTGGGGCACTCTCCAACACAGGGGAGGAAGCAGCGAAGATGATTAGTGATGAAGGTGACGATGGAGATTTTTTGGCCACGCTTTCTCCCTAGTGTTGTCTGCTTTACACGGGGATGGCTCAAACTCCCTAGGGCTTGTTCTTGCTGATAGGGCTGTGAGCACTGATTGGAGTGTGCTAACCAGGTGCAAGCACAGCAGCCTGTTACCTGTTAAGTTCTAATTAACTTAACTAAGCTTGATTATCCTTTTTTTTTGATAAATATAAGTATCTGTATATAAACTGTCTCGTTTGGACTCTTACTGGTGGCTTTGTATTTGCGGCCGTACACCCAAATTCTTAGGTTGTGCACTCCTTCCTGCATATTGCTTAGTGACGTGGGTCACTGGTGGGTTTGTCAGTGCTGGGTCGATGGCTGGCCTCGATGATCTGAAAGGTCCCTTCCAACCTTGGCAATTCTGTGATTCTATGATTCTATATATCCTTTCCTACATAGTACCTTTTCAATAAGAGAGCTCTTAAGGTCGTCTTCGCCAGAATAAAACCTAGTAAATCCCTTAAGATCAGGTCTGGAAGGTGGGGTGAGGGCAATAAGGGACATTTCCCGAGAGGTGGGCTCTGAATCCTTTGGTAAAAATGAGTGACACATTACAGGAGCATTACATTTCCCGTGGTGCGTCTCTTCCGTCACCCGACTCTGGGTCTTAATGAAACCTGAGCTTGGGTTGCTTCCCTCTGCGTCTGGATTGTTAATTCTGTTGATGGGATGGCTTATGCTCTGCCCCATCTTTCATACATAGTGTTGCTGTTTCAACCAGGAAAACACGGGTTTGGGGTAGAGCGTGTCTTGTCGTTGAACTCTGTCCCAAAACTCCATTACAACTGCATGTGGGTGCCCTTCCATGATTGCCCCAGCACATTTGGTGCCTTACATTACTCTTTCTGACATATTCAAATAGTATTTTAGCATTTTTTATTCTCCTCCTTTTCTTAGAGTCTCACTATGGGGAAAAAAAAGAAAAAAAGAGAACAATAACTGTGAGGTGGTTGTAATCCATTGCAGGACAAGAAACTTGACTGTTAAAAAGACTGCCAAGGAGCAATATAAAAACATCTTCTGGGACCCTGATCCTGCAGAACAGTAGGAGATACTGGGGGAAAGTTTAAAAAAAAAAAATGAAATAGCTTTGCAGCGAAATGAAACCAGCTCTACATGGCAGTGCCCTACATTTCCTTATACTTGAAAAGTTTTAATAACTTCTACAGGGCAAAAGATGTTAAGGGTGAAATTTTAAGAAGAACGGAGAGATTATTTATTATGAAATCAGAACATAATTTAATAGCAGCAGGAATTTGCTGGGCTTTGATTTCATGTGCCTCTTTTGTCCTCCTGGCCTCCAGGCAAAGTTGGAAAATTCTGTTTTTAAGAAAGAATAGTTTCATTCTGGTATCTGAATCAAAGCAGGAAGTTTTATGAGCATCTCAATGCTTAACAAAGCCTGTTAAGAATTAGTCATTACTAGATATTCATATACAGTGCTGCTTTTTATTTTATCCTTTCAGTAAGTGATGTTTATCAATACATCTTCAGGTAAAAATAATGATATTTTTCTATGACTGTCCAAGCCAGTAATCATTGGGTTAAGTACATAATATACTGTTTTGGTACTGGTAAATGTAAGAGATTTTAAATTTGGCATTGCTTTCATCAAATTTCTTCTGAATGTATTATACATTTTTTGACCCTTGTGTTGGTTGTAGGACAAAAGTTCAGCTGATTCAAATAAAGAACGATACATTCATTTTTAAGTCTTGTGTAGGTCTTCTGTATCAAGATGGCAGTGAACTGAAAGGACATAGATAAAAGCTCTATGACAAGTGTGAAGTAATTTTTTTCAAAGAAACCCAGCCCCAGCCCCTGCGCACAGTGCTTAGTGGACTGTTCTTTTCAGTGTGTGGTTTTGTTCTCTTTTCCGTGTTGATCATTCTAAGAACAGACTGCCAAACCACCTGCAACTCTTAACTTTCAACAGGGTTTCTAATGGAACAAGTAAGCAAAGTGTTTATGTGTATCCTGGAAATAAAACACGTTTCACTATCCTTTTTTTGTTACTGAGTTCTGGTCCAACATTTTTAGGTAAAAAGTAGGAAGAAAGACCTCTTAGATCTGATAGATTATCTGAAATCACAGTAAGCGTTGGCACTCTGAAGAACTAGTTTAAAAAATAATACAGAATTCTCTTTCTGTTTTGTTTGATTGGATTCTTGTGTTAATGTTTCATTGCAGTTTGAAATACAACACCAAAGAAGCCCAGATGCCTTGTGTTGGGCTGACAGGGGCTGTGTAGGTGAGTGTGCAGGGCTGCATCCTTTAACCTGCTGCCGTGTGGAGGCGGGTGGAAGGCACAGACCACGTGGATGTATCTTTCACTCTTCCCTTGCCCCGGGCTGGTGCCCCTTGTTCCAGGCTATCCATACTCATGCGTTATCAGGGGTCTGATGTATCCTCTGCCCTTCCATTGATCCAGCCAAGACACATGGAACTGTTGAAATAATTATGAATTGAGAATACAAATATAAAGATCTTCCAAAATTGGCTACGTTTCTGTAATGCATAATTAAAATATCTGTGTCAGCAAAAACCATTGATTGCACTTGATAGTATATTATGCTACTGTTCCATTGAACTGGCAGAGATACTTGCAAAAAATGGTCAGGTTTTTAATATAAAGGGACTGGAAATCTATTTCATATTCTCACTTTGTCTCGTTACCTATAATGCGATTTGTCTATGTATATTCTTTAAGGGTAAGTATTTACACCTGGGACAGTGCTGAAGAATGTGTAACAAGTATAAATAAGCAATTGTTTAAAGGTTCCTTGGCTTTCTAAGCGTGATCAGGCAAAAGAGAAGTGAATTGGCTCACTGTCTCCAGTGGTGAATAACATCCCTTGCAATAGTGCTTACAGCCGGGTACTCACCGGCCCTCCCTGGCTACAAGATAAATCAAAACGCAAATACTGTTTTTTCTGTAGCCCTAGAAGCTGTGATGCTTAGGACACAATTTTGCCTTTTTGAAACAGCGTAGTGTAACACTGACTTTATTAAAGACATTCTTGATTCATGTCACGCTGGAATCTTAACCAGATTTAAGTTCTTTTATGATACAATTAAAGAAAGTCTTCTAATACATCCCTTCTAGTTTCCTTACCTTCTTCACGTTCCCTGATATGGCCTATTCATTGCTTCTCTGAGTCTCTGAATTCAAAATTTCAATTATGATTTTCTGCCTTGCTCTGCTTCTGCTCCATCTGAACTCAGCAATGGCCCAGTATTCGTGTTCTCAGTATCTGGGAATGTATCAACTCCTTTCTTTTAGGTTGGTGATGATATTAACGTGCTCTGTATGCAGGAGGCAGATGTCCCTCCTGGGGCAGTGTAGTTAAAGTCTAAGTTTAATTCCACACCTCTTTTCTTGAAATGGGTTTATTAGCTGTGGAGGATGTGGGGGCCTAAAATAATACTTAAAATAACTGAAGGTTATCCAAATTTGCACTTTGTTCAAAGCAGGGAGAGAAACCAATGCTGAGTTTGATTCAGACATTTTTTTTTCTTGAAAAAAAAAAAAAAAAGTTCTAAATGCCTTTTCTCCAAACATGAGGGAACGCAGCAAGAGCTGTTGCCTTTTCAGCACTCCATGCTGCTTTCCAATACAGACTGAGGCGAAGAGGTCTGTCTTCAAGTCCTGTTGAAGGAAGGGAAGGCAAGGGAAGAAAAAAGAGCAGGAAAGATTGTTTCGAGTATTTGCACCAACATCACCTGGTTATTCCCAGTTCCCTCTGTTACTGAGATGAGCACCCGCTAGCCTCAGGGCTTGTGCCTTTGCGGTGTGGCTCGGGGACACCTCTGCCCCCCAACTGCCGTGTGCTCTCCCCATCCCATGCTGGTACAGCGGGCAATTAGCTCCTGAGCCAGTAAGCCTTGAATGTGAGTCTGGGAGTGACATCTGCCAATTTCCATACCATTTAACTCAATGTTCAATGCCATTTAGCTCAAACCATGACTTTTCAAAACACCTAAGACTTGCTTTGAGAAGAATAAAGGAAATCTTTTTTTTTAATTAGCTCTTCCTGAGTACTGAGATGAGTCCTTTAGCTGACCCCGATCTTTACTGCTGGCTTTAGGGACTATGTGTGATTTTCCATGTAGCGGGTGAACACTGAGTCTCTAATTCGTAGAGTTTGAAAGTACTCAGTTGGGCTTAATGCACCTGTGCATGCAAAGGGAGGTACAATAATTTTCAAGAGGATATTTCTAGACCATCCTTGATTTACCTCACAGTCTGGGCACAGCCCAAATTCCAAAGGTGCTTAGGCAAAGTTTCTAAGTCACTAAAAGCATAGACAGGTGCTTAGTGTAATTTTTAGAAGCAGTTCTGGTTCTGATCAAGTTTCTGTTAACTTAATCTGAATCATTAAGGTTCTTTCTGCATGCGGTCCATATTTCCCAGTTCTTTATGATTCTAAAAGGAAATGGAAATAGTTAGTGCAAGGACACGAAACTCCACTCGTGGTGCATTCATGGTACCTGGGAGTAGGCAGTGCTCTCAATAATCCCTGCAAGGATTACAGATACTGCAACCTTTGAATGCTTTCTAGCAGTATGAGTCAAAAATGTCCAGAGAAACGTTAACATATTAATTTACATACAGCGAAAAAGGAAAAGAAAGCAGATGTTCTAAACCCAAACATTTATCAAGCTAATTCAAAATATAACTTTTATAGATGCAGTATTTCCAGCAAAACAAAAAAAAGCGTCATAGAATCATGGAATAGTTTGGATTGGAAAGGACCTTTAAAGGTCATCTAGGGCAGCCCTCCTGCAAGGAAGGAAGCCATGTAAAGTAATAAAACAATGGTGTAGAATAAAGTTGGTATGTTTTTGAGCTCAGCGTTTTAAGGGAGGTGTTTTTTAATCCCAGGGTAATATCTCAGAGCACCTCTTCAGAGATAGCATAAGAATTTGAGTATAATATTAGAAAGTTTTTTTTTTCTCTGTTTAACACCAAACTGGAGTTTAGCAATGGGCAGAGACCACCCAGGTGAAGTGCCAGTCTGTAGGCAAAGATTCTTCTAACGTTTTGGGAAAAGGTATTAGTGTGCTTGTTGTCATTCTGATAGATACCAAAATTGGATAGAAAAGACCTTAACAAAACCTTTTTCACAAAAACATGCCTTCAGCAAGTTTCATGTAAGTAAAACATCCAGGAGAAGTTTTATTCCTGGGTGAAAAGTTACTGGTTACTTGGGAGCGGTTCTCCCATGCGTTGTGAGGAATTAAGCAAGCGTGAAAGGTAGGGCTCTGTGATTAGCACAAAATGAAGGTAACTGGTCCAGCGAGGGGAGATGCAGTACCTGGATGTCTTACATTCATACTGTACTACATCATTAGCATAAAGGAGAGATGAGGCTGGATTTCCATCACTGCTATAACTGCTGTATAAGAAAAACAGATCAGTGTCCCTCAGGAATCCTGAGAGCAGCAGCCAGCGGTGCCCATCTGGCCAGGAGGCACCGGGGGAGAGACCTAAGCGTGTCAAGGGTATGAAGCTACCGTGGGCTTGGGATTAGTTTGGGTCAGGAAAAGCAATAAGCAGTGTAAGGATATTCCCAAAAAGCTCCTCTGTGGGAAACAGACAAGTATTTTAGTGGGAGAAACCACAGACAAGGAGAAAGGACCCATCACGCTGTGTCTAAAAGCTGTGGAAATACAGGAAAAACTTCCAGAGCATCCTTAACTTAGTCAATCAAAGTTCATGATCAGAAGCATCCCGGGATTCCATCTCATATGACTATAAAAGTGTATGCAAAATCCTGTGAGTCTGATGGGGTGCCGCTGGGCATTTCCCATCCCTCTGGACGCGCTCGCTGTGCTGCCACCAGAACAGGGTTAAGACATGTTTTGTTTTACCGTCCTCCCGATTGCAAATGAGTGTGGGATCGATGGTACCATTACTGGTCTTTTTTCTGCACCAGTGTATTTCTGACAATGTGCACTGTGAGCGTAAGAGGATGATTTGACCTCTTTATTGTAGTGGGATGTGGCAATTAATTTTTTATTGAAATTTCAATTAGCTTTTCTGTTCCTATAATGTTTTACCTAAATCCTCTTTTTAAGTTCTTACCAAGGTTACCAGAAAAGATCATCTAAGCATGACTGTGTTAAAAGGTAGAGGTAAAGAAAACAAATTATTTCTATTGTGTACAAAATTGAGGTCACTTTAGGTTAACTGAATCAGATTCCTTGAAGAGATGAAGACTTTCCACATCATGAAGAATCATTCAGAGAATTCTAATTGAAAAAAAGAAAGACACCAGGCTCTTATAAAAAGAAAAAGATACCAAGATTAGTACAACTGAGCAAGAAAACCTGAAACAGATTTTACAGACCGTTGCCTTTATGACCCTTATAAAAAAGAATTGCCAAATGAAGAAAATGGAGAAAACCCTGCAGATTACAATTTTACATTAAGCTGTCTGGCATCCTGGGCCAACTAAAGAACGAAGGAATTAAGTCTTACATTTAGAATTCTTACGCATCTTAAATGCTAATGGAAATGTTAATAAAGAAAAAGCTACTCTTACACTTGACACCAAATTACAAAATGTTGTTAACAGGGACAGTTTTAGGTTTCATTTGGCAGTGACTGCTAGTGCTAAGGTTTAGGTGGTTTTTCCTTGGAAAACTGTTATTGTTACGTATGATTTCCTGAAAAACATACTTGTTAACTGAATTGTTGTATTATTAATGAAAACAAATTCACGATCTTTAGCCTGCATCACGCAGAAGACATTGTTCTGAGCCATGAAGCTGCTTTGAGGAAGCGTGTACCTGCTAACTCCAGGGCCTCAGGGATTCCCTAGCCCTTGTACACGTGCTAAACCGGCATTTACACTTCGAACCAGCTTTGCTCAATACCAAAAGCTGACTATGTTCAAAAATGCGTCTATATTGCAGGGTCCTCTATTTTCTGTGAAAATTTACGTCCTTTGCCAAGCCTGGTCGGTGGGATGTGAGGGCATGTGAGCAGGGGAGTTCGTCGACGAGGTACCGTACCCTGCCTAACGAAGGGAGTGGCCGTGGCTGCTCTGGCTCGGGAGCCGGAGTGCCCCCCTCATGTGGCAGTGCCAGTGTGGCGCAGGGGGCTCCGTCCAGAGGGGAAGGACAGACAGGTGATGGCTGCCAGCGTGTGCTGCAGGAGGAGTTCATCAGCCCTTTCCCTGGAGAGGAGGCTTTCTCAGGACATGGCAGGGAGAAATGAGTGTGAGCTTGGGATGGGGTGTGTGTGCTGGGATTTGCAGCACAGCAGGGACGCGCCGAGCTGAGCCGTGTCCCCAGGAGAGAGAAGGGACGTCACCTTCCCCTCCTGTGATCCAAGCCGGCTGCCACCGTAACCAGGCCTCGATTTTGCCTCAGCGGGGCCCCGACCCCATGTAGTCCCCAGCTATCGCTTCCTCCTGCCTCACAGAGATGCTCTTTGGACTTTGCACATATGCGCGGTTGGTAATTTGGGTCCATTCTTACTCTTTTTGGTTTTAATCTTCTACCACAGCCCAGCTCGGCGCGTGTGGGTGTTGCTGCTGCACAGCCCTACAGGCACAGCTCAGCAAAACCAGTCACTCCTTTGAAATAACACTGCACACCTCCAGTGGTCACATGCCTGACAGTACTTACAATCCATCATTGTCCAATGACAAAAGACTGATAGGAAGGTCAGGAGAGTTTTCTCTGTCTCTGTTGCTCTCCTTTAAGCACGTGACTTAAAGCTTAAAGACTTCGCTATTTGAAGTTTGTAAAGGCAAAGGAACGCAGAGAGCGTGTCCTTCTGGTGCGGCGGGGGAGTGCTGTGTGGGAGGAGGGCCTAGAGTAATGATCATTAAATTCGGGGTGAATCTATGCTCTCCTTTGGTCTCCTTCAGCTGTTTTCTGCAGCAAACACGTACCGCGGGTGTTTTCCTAAACAAAGGTCTCTCGTATCAGCTTAGGCCTCTTCTTCCGCTTGTCCATCGGATTTTGGGTTGGATCTCAGGGTTTGCAGCTGGGTGCAGGTCAGGGGGAGAAACTCCAGGCCTCTGCAAATGACTGGGATTACTCAGATGTGTGTCGTTTTTCATTCTTTGAAATGAGGTCATTTTGCTGTTCTCTCCCATAACCGGCATGTCTGACAAGCGATGCTGTGCAGTATTTCACTGGAGCTTCAGCCAGCAAGTTGCCCAGTGAGGAATCTGAGGACTTCTATGAGAAGGAGACGGTGTTTTCTGAGGTTATTTTTTGCATGGTACATGCTAGGATGCATGTGGTATTTTTTTTTTATTTTTTTTTTTAGAATTTTTATGTAAATTTCCAATAAATGCAGTCAGTTCTTATGTCTCCAAAGCTAATTCTTCCAAAAGAAGAGCTAAGCTCCAAAAATATTCCAAAAGCTAATTCTTCCCTGTCTACTGTTTTTTTCTACTTCATAAAGGTCTCCATTAGTCCATGGAAATTAGCAGTTTTGTGAATTTTAAGATTCATTCTTCTATGTTTCTCTTATTCTTGGATGCTCCCAAATGCTCCCATGTGTGTAACCATATTTCCAAGTCTCCTCTCCTGCCCCCACCAAAGCGTGTGTGAAATCTGGAACGAAACGCTTTTCTGCATCTGCTTTTCTCTTCAGGTTGTATTTTTATTGCTCTCAGATCACATAATCATAGAATCATATGGGGTTGGAAGGGACCTCTGGAGATCATCTAGTCCAACCTCCCCGCCAGAGCAGGTTGCAAGTTGAGAGTTCTGTGGAAGGACTCCCTCAAAGGCTAGAGTTTTGTCAGAAATGTTCTCCGGGGTTTGAAATGTGGTTGGTTCAGAGAGGGAGGAGGAGACCGGGAGAGGAAGTTTCTGACATCTATTGAGACAGACAGTTCCTTCTCACCAGGATAAAGCGCTCCCCCCCCCAAAAAAAAAGGACGGGGGAGATGGTGGGTTTGTGACACTTTATATTAAAGACACTGTTGGTGTCACTAAACTCTGCAAATGCTGAGGGATGAGACTCAGAGTAAATGCGAGCAGGCATCTGTATACTGCCCACAAGGCAAGCAAGGAGCAGGACTTCCATAGGTCATCCTATGGTGTTGAGATAGTTTCTGCCTTTCTAGGAGAAGTTTCTACCTTTTCTCTAGGAGAAAGAGACATCACCACAGAGATCCCCAGCCTTCTCGCTCTCGTTATCAGCTGCTCACAGATTTGATTATTATGCCTTTGACATTACCAAAGGTCACAGTAAATATTTCAGTAACGTTATCGGATTCAAGTTTTTCTTTTACCAGAGGAAGTTTTTCCTGTCCATGATTATCAGCTACGTTTAGAGTGTTTCAAAGAGCCTTGTGCCGTTACTGACGTAGAAACTCCTCCTGGATTAATCTCCATTCTCCAGGAAAGCGTAAAAGAGAGGAATGGGCCATGAACACGTGCCTGCTTGTAAGGAGAGGCCGACTGTCATTTCTAATTAATATATCAGTATTAGAAAAAGGCTATGAGATTTGTAAGCAATCTAAGTAGCTATATACCCCAAAAGCATATAAAACATCTTCAGCTAGGCTATTTTTCCTCTTTCTCTCAAGCAAGGTGTTACAAAGGCTTCAAACCCCAACAGCTGCACATTGGGATGAAAAAAGATCTGCTGCAGTTGGCATCCTCCCTTCTCCAAATCATATGCAAAAATTGTGTCATGGGTCTGGTGTTCATCTTCTGCTCCAGAGGCATGAGTTTCTGTGTCTGTAGATTGATTTCTAAGTAGGCCAACAGAAACCTCCTGCTCTCAAAATATCTTGAGAGTTGGCTTGCTTAAAAAGGGATGGCAAAGACACTATCTGTTTAGGTGGGTTTTATCTGTTGGTTTATAATGAATAATGAATGGTTGCTGGGCTGGCGTGGCCGGGTTTTGGTGGTGGGGACTGTGGGGGAGTCTGTGAGAAGCTGCTGGCAGCTTCCCCTTTGCCCTCCCGGAGCCCCAGGGAGACACCGGTGTTAGAGGTGCTTGTGTCGATTGTTCACCATGTGCAAAAGAAAAAACATCTTCCACCACAGGCCAGTTCTGTTGCTCTCAGGGCATGTAGATCTTGTTGGTTTTTATCCGTAGCCCGTTTTATTTTGCTGTGGAAATTGCTTTTGCACCCAAAGGTGAGGACGAGCTTTATTTAAGTAGGTTCCAGACTCAGAACATCTCCGTCGCGCTCCTCTCGCTTACTGAGACAACTGTCCTGTACACAGTAATGCAAAAATTATCCATTTCATCTTTCTGTTTCCTGTTCATTGTTTATAAAGCTAATAGACATAATGCTTCTGTTTCCAGCCCTACTGGAAAGTAAGAACTATTCCTATATCTGGCAAGAATTGCATTCCCATGATTTATTTTGTACAAATGCCGCCTCTTCCCGAGAGATACTGTGACCCAAAGCACTTTGCCAGGGAGTTCCATGCCAGGTTGGTTTCTGCTCAACAAAATGTGCAGAAAAGTTTAGCCATTGAGGAGAAAAATGGTTTGTGGAACTCTCCCACAAATGCACTTGTGATGTGATGGGTGTGTTTGCACAGGACAGGTGTGAATGTCATGGCTTGCCAGACTCTTCTGGACGTTTTCAGCAGCAGCATGTGGTTTTTGGGGTAAAACCATGGTGTAGCCAGTGGAGAAATGGGACCTTAACCCCCTCTCCCCCCTTGCCCCCAACACTACAGGGGAATCTCAGAACAGTTGTTTGTGCATGATCAGTGCTACTTCCAGTTGTCTAGTGTTAACATACCATCATGCAAAGTGGATTCAAAAACCCCTAGTTACATAATGCATCTGATTCCCTCACTGTTAATCTGAAACACCTGGAGAAGAGCACCTGGAGCAGTTTAGCTATCTAATTCACAGAGGTACAGAACTTTGGTTACCTATCTGGCTTTACCGAATTTCTCTTTGAGGTCTCTGTTCTTTATAGTGTTATTAGGAAGACAGAAACAAAAGGGAATTGGTGCAAGTAGGAACAAATTCAGTTTTTACTGAAGTGTCCTAAAATACCTCAGAAGAGTCAGCAGAGGGCTGTTTCTGGGTCCTTGTTAAAATTAAACGCATGAACTTCCAGGCCTTTACCTGCTGGATGGGAAGTGATACGGAGCAGTTCCCTAGGTTCAGAAGAGCTCTCCAGTGACCCTGGAGCGTTAGCACCAGCCCGCTGTTCCCCTGCTGTCCTGTGAACTTCTGCTGGCCACGGTGGGGGGTCATTAGCCCTCCTACGGCAGCCATAAACCAGCTCAGAGTTTGCACAGGATTTTTCAGTTGCTCGTTACTTGAAGTGTCTTTTTTTTTCTTACTGTTTTGCACTTTTTCAAGTAATTGTAATTGCCCCTAATTAGCTTCATGTGCATATGTAAATAAGGAGGGTGTCCTGTTTCCTTCTGCTTCTTTATTGAGGTGGGACCCAGGGAGGTGAAAGGAGAGCTCTGTTGTACCTGGGAGGATGCTCGGTCTCCTTAAACTTTGTGTGTCCTATCTAAGGAAACACCTTGTGTATTCAGTGTTAAGTTCTTTTTATATTTTTTTTTTTTAATTTGAAGTTCAAAGTTTTGATAATTTAAAGTTTTGAATCACTTGTGGATCACTTAAAGCACTTGGTAGTAAGACTTGTTTATTTATTTTTTTTACTTTAAGGGAAGAAAAAGTGGCTTAAAACTAGCAGGAGTCGTCTTGTTGTGTGGAGAAGAAGTTAGAGAGCCAAAATGCTCAGGGAACCTTCAGACTGCTCCCTCAAAACGCTTAAACAAGGTAAGAAATGGAAGCAAGAAGTAACTGCTGTTTTGTTTGCTGTAGTTTTGTCTATGTGTATTAGTGTATGTTGCCTTGTACAAAGACTGCTTTTTTTTTAAACTCTGCTATTGCATTATCTTACATTGATTTAATGTATGATTTAATATATGCTTGTATATTTATTCTTATGTTTTGTGTAAGAACTGGTTGGTTTTTGTAATGCTTTTGTAAGACCTGCCAGTCGTTTGCTTTTGTTGCCTCGGGTATCGGAAGAAGTGGAGCAAGTGTGTGCTTGAGCTGGCGTTGGGTTTAGGGATTACTCCTGCGATTGGTGTTAGAACAAACAGAAATCCTGAGTTTGGCCTTTCTCCCCAAGGACGGGAGAAACGGGCTGGAAGCAGGTCTGGGGGTATGAGGGACTTGGTGAGGATTTTAGTAGGGAAGCTTCCAGTGTGATTTGGTTAAGTAATGATTGAGACTTTAAGAGTGCTCCTGGTGACTACAGAATTTAGCTATTGGTTTGAATTTATTTCTTTTGATTTTGGTGACTATAAAATGTTTTTCACACATAGGCTTAGTTCCCTGGCCCTTTGTTTCCCCTCCCTGTGTGCTTTGCCCCTTACGTTGATCTGTGAGTTGACCCTAGGTCTCCGTTTTCCTGCTGGAGGTGTGACTTTAGGTACTTCAGATGGTTTTCTTGGTGACCATGCTCTCGGATGAGGCTCTCATGACAAGTACAACGATGCATTTCAGATTGGACATGGAAATAGTTTTGTTTGGTTGTTTATTTTAAATGAAATTGTGTCTACTTTCTGTGTCTGAATCTGTGAGGGAAAGTAATATGCAATAGCACAGGAAAAGTATGCCGTCTGCGTTAAAATCTTTTAAATCCAGAAAGTGTGGCTGTTGTCATTGCTGTGGAGTGCAACTAATTGGTATTTTGGAGAAGCATAATCTCCTGATAGGTTCGCTGTATTAATTGGGAGAGGTTTCCTTTTGTAAGTGATGCTCACCAGAAGAACAAACCCCAAAGTACTTACTCTTCATTTGAGAAATGCAAAAACCATTTTTTGTTTTATTCTGGGCAATCAGCCAAATACCTGTCACTCCAGAAGCTGTTTTGAGCAGTGCAGGTTTAACTTGTTTGTCGTTAGTATCCTCCAACTCCAAGCTGATAGAACCACTGCTGCGCTTGGGGAAGGGTCTGTCTCGTGGCAGGCAGTAAGTAGTTCCTGGATCTCACTGAAATATTATGATGACAACACAATAGCAGATGTTGAATAAACTCCTTATTTGCAATGGAAATTTTAAGAAAAGGTTAGGTTTTTTTGCTTGGACTTTGAGCATTACTGAACATTAGGACTTCAAAGGCTTTTTTGTTTGCTTGGTTTTGTTTTGTGCTAATGAGGGGACAATTCTTCAAAATTTGTTTGAGGGGAGAGGGTGCCAAATCCAGAAAATAGTTCCAAATAATTTTGGGGTTTATTCTTTAGTTTTTTCCCTGAGTCTGTCTGGTTAGGGGAAAAATTACTTTAAAGCAATAAAATGTGAAGATTTTGGCAGAAGAAATGTCAGCCATAACAGCAGAAGCAACCTAGAACTGTCCTCAACCAGAGGAGGTGGCCAGGTTTAGGCACTTCAGAATTTTTCAAAGTCTAAATGGGGGGACTGTTCCGAAAGGATGTGATGTGGTGCACTATTTTGGGCCCTATATTTTAAGCAAAATCCAGCTGACTTCCTGGTGCAGGAAGATGCCTTTAGGTGTTCGCCTACGTTGAAGTATGTACACTTAGAGGAGGGGGATGTGTCAAAAAGAGCAGCCAGTGCAGCAGAGGGACACAGCACATGTTTCTCAGAGTGCATCTTTGCTTTTCCTTAAGAAATTTTTGATGTTGAAAGAAACTGCTATCTCTGGAAAAACTTGTGAAATCATTTCTTATTCTGTCTTGGAGTAGCGTTATGTGGGCCCTTACTATTTTTTTTCTCCATACTTTTAACCTCAATTTTTCCTGAAGAAAAGCAGATGTCCTTTTCTGTGATTTCCATCTCAAGGCATAGGCTCCTAATAACTGCTCTCCACACCTGCTCATTGAATCTGCCACATCAGCAGGAGGTTACAAGTGTCTTAAAATGATATTAGCGTGTATCTCTCCACTACTGTGCTACAGAAGCTGTTGTGACACCATATAATGAATATTTGCTTAGGCTGTCAATATTCAGTTAATGTTCCCATTTAGCACTCCGTACACCTGAGGACTGTGTGGTAACTTATTTTACCTTATTTCAATTCACTTTTTTTTTCTATAAAAGGGAGAAAAAAACCCCAACCCAAACTACTGGATGTAATTGCTACGTGCTGTGTAGACTTTGCTCTTATCGTATTTACATCAGTGGAAGCCAGTTTATTGTAGGAAGAAAAAATAGATTTAAATCTATGAGCTAACAGATGGGAAACCGACCAGAGCCTGGTGTGTGGGGACAGGAAGATAACCCAAAGCAAACCCATCTGACGGCAAGAGTGGCCACTTCTCAATGCTGCATCTTGGCCACCACTTCAGGGATGGCCGCTTTGTAGGCTGGGTCTGTCGCCGTGGTCCCAGTTCTGCCAGCTGGCAGGGAGGATGGACTGGGTGATGCTGGGCAGGAGGAATGACCCTTCTGTAAGGGTTTGAGAGGACTCCAAGTTCAACCAAGAAAGCCACTAAAGGTTTCCGCGCTTGATAATAAAACTGGAGGAATGAGTCCTGTGCATACTGGGCAGGGAGAACACCTGTATCTGCTTGTCTCACCTTCTTGGTTTAGAGAGGTCTTGTTCCAGGTCACTATTTCTGCAGTATAATGAGTTGTCTTCAGAGACTGAGCTGCCTAAGACAGCTTAATAAGCTCCTTGTAAGGAAAATAGGGCGCAGTTCTACCTCAAAGTTATGGCTGTAGCCACAGTTGTCCTGGGAATATGCAGAATTACTGGAAATAAAAAAGTATGATCAGCAATTACCAAGTTGGGAAAAGCTACTACTATTTATTAGGTGAAATCTGTAAATTATTTTATATACCCGGGGCTGACAATTACCATTTAATACTTAACCTCCCTTAGCTTTAAAAAAACCATCAAATTTCAAACAAAGAAAAGTCCCTTGGACTGGTCAGAATTAAAATCTCAAGGGTAATCTACATAAATTTGGTGATGTTCCTTGGCTGTTCTCGTGCACTCTCTCTTTCAGTATTAACACCTTCAGAACTTCTCCTCTGTCACTTATACGCATAAATAATTCCAGTTCATCCTACTTCTCTATAGGACAACTTAGATTTAAACTTCTTTATTTTGTAGCTTATAGTCAGCCTAATAATATAAACAATTTAATTCAAATGCGAACTAAACGGTAACTTTGTTTTGTCCTTGCACTGTATATTTTCAACACTTTAAACTTGTTTACTGTGATGTTTCCAAACAAGACTCCTTATTCTTTTCTGATGACATCTGAATTATTGAAAGATTGCATCTTGACTGCAAAACTCACAGAATGTCTGAAGAATCTAAGTCTATTCCAGGCGGTATAAATAATTCATGCTCAATTCTTCTTTCTCAGCTGTGGGGAAGCTGCTTCTTATTTACAGCACTCTTCAAGGAAAAAAAAAACCCCAAACCCCCATTTTATTAATGTTTCTGTGCTATTAAATAATGCTTGTGATATGTTCCTATAGTAGCTGCTCAAATCCATTAATCCATTTACTGTGATATAATAATCTTTAATTTTTTAGTTTTAGTTACTTTGTTCCTCATTTATGAACTTAATAAATTTGCAGGGCTTTTTTTAGTTGTTGTTTTTAAAGATGATCCAAATGAGATAACATCATCAGTGGTTTCCTGTAAGGGATCCCCCACCCCTTTCCGAACTGGAGATGAAGGGTGTGGAAGGCAAGTGCAGATCTCCCCGTGCTTCAGTCTGTGGGTGCCTGGCTGAGGACACCGAGTGTGTCTGTGTTAACATTCAGTCTTGGCACTTGTTTTCATTCCACTGTAGAATGCATATAAAGGTTTCCAATGTTTCCATCAGTCAAAATTGCCTTAAGAATTTCCAGCTGAAAATCTTAGGACTTTTCTATGAAGGGGTCCCTCCTTCAGAACTGACCGGCAAGCCCAGCCTGTCCCTGCCAGTGCCCTGGCATGGCTTCGTGCTGGTGGAGTGTTTTGGTGTTGCTGGTAGCAAGGGCAGATTGCTGGGTTCCCTGTAATAAATGTGTTCAGATAGGCTGGCACTGCTGTGGTTGATTCCATCTAAAGTGATAAAGAGGAAACTAAAAAAATTAAATACTTACCACGCTTGATTTGCAGTATTGAAAGACTTGAGAGAAACCGCTGCATGTAAACTTCTAATTTTTTGATCTTTATGTTTAATATTTTGGATCAGACATCCCCAAGTGCAAATGTAAATATGCTGGTTGTTAACTTGTTAGGGTTAACAAAGGCCTCGCAGGTTCTGTTCTGCACAAATGTGTGATGTGTTTGCATGATAACATAGAGGACTGATGCTGGAAGGGAGGAGGACCGAGACTGATACTGAAGTTGCCTCTGCTAAAACTGCCTTTTCAGTCACTTAAATGCATACTGGCATAGGTATGGTTCTTGTCTCTGCACTAGACAAACCATTCCCTCTTGCAGCTGTAAATCCAGATGAATCCTATCAGTTAGGAGGATAACCCACGATGAGTGTAGGACTATCTGTCTTTACTCAGAATAGATGTAGTAAGCGGTAACAGCCTTTCAGAGAAAATGAATCCATTTGATACTGGAAATTATACAATTACCTGCTCAAGGACATGCTTACTATTTGTCCCCTACAGGTAGTGTTCCCTTTCAAGAAGGTTTCTATTATGATCAGTGTTTATATCTTTATTCACAGCTATAGATGTTTTCACTATACATAGAAATATCTAACCCTTTTTTGAGTGTTACTGCTCTTTGGGAACTTATCTCAATGTGTATTGACACAATCGCGGTGCCTTACAGGTTAACTGAGGGCTGCACAGAAGTTCTTAGAGTATTCCGTCTCTACTTTTCAGTAGCATTGAGTGAGTATTACCTCCAGTAGCTGGCTCAGAGTCAGGTTCTCATGAAACTCACTTCTCAGAAACTGTTCTTGCCGTTTCCAGTTTACTTAAGTTGAAGACTCATTTTATTAGAAAACTTCATCTTTGTATTTCTCTTTTTTAACTTCCAATTTACACCAAAGGGCCTTAGATATTTTTTTTTCTCTCTACTGACAAAATGGATTCTGTTACTGACTAGTAAATATTAATGTAACAAATACAAAACTTTTAAAGTAATGCTTGAATTAAGGGATTAAATAATTAAGAGCTAGAAGAGAGGCCGTAAATGTCACAAACGTCTAGAATGAAAACAATTGGGTAATGAGTTTTATCAAAGGGCTTCTCCACACACAGTGCTTTAGGATATTTTTCTCTGCTAAGGGAATAAATTACATTCACAGAAACTAATCCTTTTAGTCCCATAAATATTGTTCCTGTAGTGTGAAGGATCATACAGTATAATATTTTTAATGAGGTCCTTGTCCAGAATGGCTGAGGCTGGAAGGGGCCTCTGGAGATCATCTAGTCCAACGCCCCGGATCAAGCAGGTTCAGCTATAGCAGGTTGCCCAGGACCTTCAGGTTTTGAATATCTCCAGAGGTGGAGACTACGCAATCTGTTTGGGCAACCTGTTCTTGCGTTTGACTACCTGCACAGTAAAAAGGTATTTTCTTGTGTTCAAATTGAATTTCATGGTTTTAATTTGTGGTGTTGCCTCCTGTCCTGTCTTGCTCCATTCTCTTAGTTCCCTCCTGACAGGTATTTATATTCATGGACCATGTCCTCCCAAGCCTTCTTTACTCTAGGTTAAACGATCTCAGCTCTCAGCCTCTGCTAATGTGAAAGATAATTCAACTCCTTAATCACCTTTGCGACCCTGTGTTGGAGCCACTGCAGTAAATCCATGTCTGTCTTGTACTGAGGAGCCCAAAACTGTGCCCAGCACTCCAGATATGACGTCAGCAGAGAAAAAGGTTCACCTCCCTCACTGTGTTAGCAAAGATAGCCAGGATAACCATGAGCCTTCCCCACACTGTACTTGGATGGAAACTCTCCCCTGACCTCCCCCTCCATCTACCTAGATGAGGATAAGACCTGTTCCTGATTTTGGAAGTCCATGGAGGGAAATCTCATGGATGTTTCCCTTAATTCTGCTCTGCATTCTTCCCAGGTCAGGGAGAACAAAAACTCCCACCTTTGTTTTATGAAGCCCATGTTCTCTTGCTTGTCCTTTTTAGTCCGCTTTAGACTTTATCTGAAGTATCAACAAGATTTTTCTCTCTATAGCTTTTATTAATAATTCTTAATATTTCCATATGTATATATCTCCTTCTTTCACCCTCCTTCCCATCCAAGTTATATTTCATTAGCTTTCTAAAGTAATAGGAAAAAGTTACAGTATTTAATTTTTGTCGGCTAAAATTACCACTTCAAGTTTGGAACCTGTAAATCATATGGAGGATATTTTACCACAGGAGGAAAAAGTAGTTCTTATAAACTTAATGACTTTCTATTACACCTCAGTAGGACTTAAGTGTCTTACGCCTATCACATTAGATTCTGTCTAGTTCCCACTGGTGCGATACAGATGAGGGTATTTAAGTGTGTTACTAGCCGGGTGGTCGTCTGCTGTAGAGGAGGAGTGTGTTAAACCCAAAAGGGGATGCACGGTGCAATCTGCTCAGAGCAGGGCGCTGGACTGGGTCATCTCTGGAGATCCCGTCCTGCCCCAGCTCGTCTGAGAATGGGCCTGTGGGAGGAGGGGAAGACCCGATGCCCTGGTTCCCTGTCTTGCTTTTCTAGATAAGCCATATAGCACTTATGTTCAAGCCTCTCAAAATACCCTTTTCTCACAGCTGGGAACAGATGAGGAATGAATGAGACTTTAGCTCTGACTCCAGTCCTGCTTCCTGGTCGGCGTGAGGTTGGATGGAGTGAATGGCAAATTACCGAGGGCCCTTTCTAAAACAAACAAGTGTGCCCTCAGAAAAAGGGAACAGGAGAGGGCGACTGTGATTGACATGTCTTTCTGGGCTATAGTGACTCCTGGTATTAATATCTCTTGGGTAGTGATGGAAATAGCTATGGTGGTATCTTTGTCTCTCGGCGGCAGCCTGCCCGCTCCCGTCCCCGCGGGAGTCTGTCTCGGCGGCAGAGATGCCCCTGAACTCACTCATCTGGAAATAGTGCTGTAGCCCTCTGGGGACTGGAGGAACATGCTCTGTCTAACCAGTTCCATCTCAGGGGCTGGTATGTCTTCCACTCAGATAGGAGATGGGCCAGCTGAAAATGTGCAGAAGGTGCTGGGCAGTTTATTTTGTGCTGTTACAGGGAAGGCGTCTCTGAAAATTGCAAATCTGAATCGATTTCTGTTGAACACCTTCCCCAAAAGTGCTCCCAAAATGGGAGAAATAAATGCCCGTATGTTCAAATTGCTACTCTATGTATATAGTTCATATTATGCTATTTTGAGAACTTTGCGGCGTTTTATTTTAATCCTCATACAATTTAATAGGCTTTAGAAAATTAAATAGGAGAAAAATCTAGTATGTGGTAAAGAATACGTGTATAAACTGGCTGAAGGAGAATTTAGGGATGCTGCTTCTCGCTGCAGTGCCACCACTGCAGAGTTGTCTGTTGAGGGAAGTGTTCATTTTTGCAAAAAACCCAAGAAATAACAGAATTACACTTTTTGTTAGTCCTTGGGAGGCCTAGGTCCCTGGGATAGTCATGCTTTGCTGTGACAGTATGTAACTCTTTAGAGGTGCGTTCTGTGTACCTGGTACTTATTTATCCACACACATTCTCATACTTCCCTTACAATGTCTCATTAGGTTTGAAATTAATCCCCTGCTTTCTCTGTGCCCTCCCTGTTTGTCATCCTCTCTCCTCTGTATGAATCTAGAAATGGATGGGAGTTATCGGAGTGAGGGATATTTTGAATTCAGTATCGTATTGCTAATCCCACATACCATTAGAGTTTGAGATAGAAGTGATTGCCTGTAGGAATGGCTCTTTAGTCAAAAAACTTGCAATAATTTGACTATATCAGAACTGAAGTTTCTTTTCTGAGAGAATTGAAAACCTCTGACAATGTTTATGCTTAATTTTCTACTTGTAGAGTGAATCTGATATTACTTCACTTCTGGAAACATTCAGCTTTGTTTTAAGATGTGCTATCACTTTATATAGAGTGATTTACAGCATAAGAAAGACCTGCTGTTATGGCCTCCTCAGTATTTTCATTCCAAGGTCTCAACTGAAATGTCTTTAGGAGTAAAGGTATTTGTGTTCATATTGATATTTGCTCCAAACTATCCTTAAAAGGTTTGACTAATGTGGGTTCTGAATTGCTTTAGTGTGGGTTTGTACTTGTTTCATAATCAAAACCAATCATGAAATCCTGCCTAATATATAAGAATACCAATGAAGCCGAATCTCTTAAGTCTTAATTGTTGTTGTTACCATTAGTAGCTGATGTTCCAGGGCAGGCTTTCCCCAGTACTCACAAGAGCTCAGGAGAGAAGGAAGGTGCCTGCTGTATGGAGATTTCTGTCTCTTCTCCCAGTCAGAAGGGATAATGCCTGTTCAAGATCCCGCCATCTCCTACTTCATTTCTGTGGGCCCACTTTCTCAAAATTTAAGACCATTTCCAGTTAATAACACACTTGTAAAGAAAAATAAAGGCTTATTTCAGGAGAGATGGGTACTTTCTTGGTTAAATCCTTTATTCCATGGATTTCCTTTGATATGCTAGGCAAAGGCCTGAAATCAGCGCTCAAAGCCAAAAAAAACTTGTTCCTTCCCTCCTTGTACTGGGACATGTGTTGGGGATGTTGGAAAGCATTTGTCTGTAATGGTGTGCGAAAAACAAGCTTGCTTTTCCTCCTTATTTTCTGGCCTCCAATCTCAGTGCTTCCTGTCCCAAATAGAAAATATAGGTAATACAGTCTCTCCTTTTCTGAATATTATCATTCTGGTAGTGATAAGCTATAAATACTGCACAGTTAATATGAAAACATAAAATTCTGGGTCCTTGTAAGTGTTCTGAAAATGGCATGAGGTTGGTATCGGATAGGTTTGTTGTGTGTGGTTTTTTTTTTTTCAAATGAGCAGAAGGGATACTAGCCAAAGTAGAGTTCTTATGGAGAAAAACAACTTTTGATCACTCAAGAACAATACAGAAACATATCAAGTACATATTTTGAGATGTCAGTGTGTCTTGATGTCCAAGAACTTCCCTTTTCAAAGTATGTAATTTCATGTCTATAATTCGCCCTCCATAACATATTATTTTGACCATGCTTGCCGCTTCTATTGCAATGATAAGAGATTTATAATTAAAAAAAAGGCAATATCAAGCTGTTCTTGTCAACTGTCCCACTGTATACAAAATGTTCCAGAGAAGGAAGGAAACACATCTTAGAGGGACAGTGCAGTACCTCTAATCTTGGAGATCTGGCACACTCCTGCCTCAAATGGTTTCCAGTCACTGTCTTCACAGAGCTGAATGTGTTTGACTCTGTTAAAATAGATTGAAAGTCACAGAAAGGAACGCAGCAGATATCTATACTAATCAGTATTCAGAGGAGGGAAATGGACTCTGAAAAGGAGAAAGAAAATCAACCTGAAGCCATGTTGTTGATGTGAGACCACCTTGACTCTCTGACAAGTACAAAGGAATCTTTGTGTCATGTGAAATCTCTTCAGAGTAATTCTTGTGAAGTAGTAAGTTTGAGAAGAACCAGGGGATGCCAGTCCAGAGATCACACTGAAAATGAATTATTCATTTCCCTGCTTGTTGAAAATCTTATTATCAATCATATGTACATGAACTTCAGTACTTGATTGGTTTGGTGAACTGTGAGAGAGCAACCCCTCTAATTCATATTTTGAACTGTTTGGGGCTTTTTTTGACTGAACTTGATCCTTGAGAGGAAGATATGAGAAGGAAACAAAACAATATGACAGGATTTCTAGATTTATTTGAAGATGGGTAGAACACTCTGTAGAAGCACTGCTATGTTCCTTCTCGGCTGGTGTTGCACAAACCAAAGCCTTTCTCTGAGGTGGGGGGGCGAGGGAGATGTTGGGGGAAGGAGGGGAACCCAAAACACCCAAACTGGAAGTCTCTGAGATAGTGTTGTGTTATAAAAACACTGTTAGGATCAAGTTTAGGCTTTATTAGATCTGAGGTTGGCTTCCCGAATGTCTCACTCCCCTGAGATGACCAGTACCGTGTCTGAGCCTTGCAGCACGGAAAGAGTTGAAGGAGTGTACCCTCTCTCGAGGGAACCTTCTGTAATTAGCAAAGCTAACTAACGACACACCAAGAACTCAGAATCCAACAACGCTTTTCTCACTAGCCTTCTTTGACTTTGACACTCAACTTCTGTGTGGTTCCTTCGAGTCCTCTGATGGAAAGTGGTTGATATCTACTGTAGAGATAGACCATATTTAGGTGTCTGGTATCCATACAGAGAGAGAAATGTGTGTCTCAAGTTAAGTACATGTTAGTGCTTCAGACTGCTCCTGGGTGAAAGTCAGGTCCTCCTGTGCCCGGGGTTCCCCACGTTCTCCCCTATTAGGACATCCCCAATAGGGCGCAGGGCAGTGCTGCTGCAGAGGGGATGCATGGGTGCCCAGGTATCCTGCTGCATGAACGGAAAGGAATTGCCAAACCTTTCTCAGCAAGTCAAGAAAGAGAAAGAAAGAAAGACAGAGACCTATGTTTTAGAGCATGGAGTACATATTGGAGAAATTTAAATTTAACTGATACTGCAATCTTTGTCCAGTTGGTATCCAACCTTAAGTTTACCTAGGATGAAGTTTAAGCTCATTGCTTGTGTATCTCTGTTGTGAGATGAGTAAATTGTTATGGAAAACTTCCATTTCAGTGCACTGACTGTGTTTTTCCCTTTCTATTTGGCATCTGCAATTCCATAATGAGTGTACTATAATATTCAATCATCAGCTGTTTCACGTAACTCATCCTTTTGGAATATGTTAATTGTGGAATGGGATTTGCCATTTTCAACATGTGTAGTAGATTGATCATGCATTTGGAACAAAATTTAAGGATACGTAGCTGAAATAGTGTCTAGAGGAATCAAACTCATGTTTGACCGCTGCCAACTTGGCAATGTTTTTTTTTTTAAGGGTATATTTATACAACTTGTGTCTAAGCCAGAAAACCTTCATCACAGTGTTTGAGTGATACAGTTTTAGATCTGAAGAGACTTACTAAAAAAAACAACCACCCCACAACAAACAAAAAAACCCCACCAAACCCCACAACATCAAGATTGCTTAGTGCACAAGAAGCAGTGGAGGATGGAATGTGTGGGTATGAACAGACGGGGACATTTTCAGCCCTCTTGACTTCTGCAGTGTTTAGCAGAATCTGTGGCTGAGACTGCTTTTCGTCAGTGCCCATCCATGAGTCACATCAGCTGGAGGAGCCACAATCACAGGAGCAGTACAGTACAGAAAATATACAGTACAGAAACATGTACATGTACAGCACAGAAAATATATTACTGGAGGCTCTGCATATGAATAATGCAAAAGGTTTGAGTGGCTCAATGAGGGGAAAAAAGGCAATGCAAATGGATTCTTCCACTGACAGGTTTTAGGGGTCATTTCTAAAGATTTCACCCTAACAAATTGGCTGCATTTAAAAGCCTAATAAAACTTAAAGCTGTGTTACTAGACTGCATCTGCTCTTGGTACAATGGTTTATTTTAAAGCATTTAAACTGTGCCTGTCAAGTAAATTACATACCCAAGAAATACAACTGACAAGTACATTGGATGGAATATAGTCTGAGCTGCTTTGAATTTTAACCACCGTGGCATGCAGTACATCAGAAACTTTGTAATGAAAAACAGCCATTTCCTTATTGTGAAATGTTCACAGCCTTTGGAAGTTTGGTTCCACTGTGTCCTCTCACCCTGAAGTCATTTGAGGGGAAAGGGGAAACACTAGCTTCTCCTCTCCTGTTTCCTTTGGATCTCTTTGCATCCTTTCTTGGCTTGTTTGAGTTCATGTTGATTTATTTTTTTTATTTTTGGCACCTGGAGAGAAAAGTGAAATCTCACAGACAGATTAAGTGAAAACATTTCTTGTTTGACGAGATCATACTTGAAGACTGTATTTAGATAGCCCAGCAGCAGAAGGGATTTGAATCTCTTGCTCCTTGTTTTTCAGACTGTGCATAAAGCAACTGGTTGAGCACGGTACAGGGTGTGATCCATAAAATGTGGTACTTTGCCTGCCCGGGGGCTGCCAGCAAGCCCAGCTGCACAGTAGTTACCAAATTACTTCAGAATTTCTTTAGATTACTGAAGTATCATAAGTATTTCATGTACAACATTGATTTCAGTCTTATTGTGATCTGGGAGACTGGCAAGCGCAATGGGACAATGAGTTCTTCCAACTGATAGCAGAGGAGGAGGAAGACAACAAGCAGTGAAGGGGTCCTTTTGGCTGTACCTGGGACTCCTGGACATCATTTCACACCTTGGCTTCAATACTGAACTTCAGTTTAAAGCTTCTGCAGTATCAACATGGGATTTTCTTGTTCCCTTGTTTGTGGTTTGTTTGGATTTTCTTTGGCTTTTTATTTTTCTCTCAGTCGTAGCTGAGTCTGAGAACCATGTATCGGGGATCATATGGGTGATCAAATACGTAACTGTCTTCTGTCACTTGCCTGTATCATTTAACACAACACGGAATTTTTTTCTTCAAGTTGGAGAACCTTGGTATTACTTTCAGGACCTAGTAATTTGATTCAGATGAGCCTTAATTAAGATAAATAATCTCTCCTTCCTCATCACTTCAGCTGAACGAAAAGATGGTGACTGACTTGATTTCTTTTTTTTCCTCTCCTTTCCCTTGCCGTTTCATACAATGAAAAGTGTAATATTGTTAATAAAAGGCAAAATGAATGGGAAAGTACTTACACCTGGGTTTGTGATAGCATTAAGAGCTTAATGAAGGTGGAAGCCTCATTGATAAAATTCAACTGATTTGTATTTAATAAAGTGCTTTTGTTCTGTAGCATAATTGCAGTTTTAATCATTTTTTGGAGACATCAGGCTTATTGAATGTTATCTATACTTACTGCTCTCAAGAAATGGCTAATTAAGAAGACAGTACGACCCTTTTATTCAAGGCTAAACTCTACTCAGTTAACGGGAATTCTTCCCTGATGATATTTACCTGGATTAATCTAAGATCCAAGGCTGTGATTCATTTTGCCGGCAATAGATGGCAGGAATCGCACCTACTCAGACCACACGCTGACACAGCTCAACTGGGAAACACTTCAGCATTTTTATAAATTTTCTTGCTAATACCTTGCTCCCGTTTGGTTCTGTGCTGTGTAACTTAGCTGGCATTCTATGCTGAGGAAACTGGCCTTTATCAACTTCTTAATATAGAGGAAATTAAAAGTTGTCAGAAATCTTGAGTACAGAAGAAGCAAAGCAATCCAGAGAATATAGCAAGTCAGGTTTTTAAATTATTTTTAAAAAAAAAAAAAAAAGAAAGCTTTTTACTTTCAAAAGTGGATTTAGTGTAGAAGCTAACTCTGTTGCGTGCAGAAGCTTCAAGGGATCACTGGTTTGTGTTGCACACAGGCTGTGTAAGGAGCTGCGTGCCAGCTTCCCGCTGTAATCCCTTTCTAAAGGCTCGCAGGACGAGCTGTTTTCCGACCAGAGCGTAGGAGCCGCAGTAAGGACACGCACGAGGCTGCGCTGGGACAGGCAGAAAGGAATTTCTGTGTCGTGGTACCTCTTGCTTAGGGAATGTGTGGGAGACAGCTCAATGTGCAACCGTTTGGGGAGATCTTTGCCCCTTGCATGAAATGAATTAGCAGACAGAAGCATTAAAATACTAGTGAATGCATTTAGTTCCCTTTATAGCTGTCTTCCTCGTCCTTTGCTATCCTCAGGCACTTGCAGAACTGAAAATCTGATGAAAACCTTCTTTTATGGTTTGTCTCCAGGAAGAGCAGTTATGCACAATTCATAATGGCTTGTTAGCCTGAGCTCTTGAACTCCATTAAAATACTTCCTTAACGTTTCGTGAGAAATCAAAGAAGAAACGAGAGATTAAGGGAAAAAAATAGCATGAATTTGAAGACATTAGTGTCTGTTGAGCCCAAGGTGTAGATGACAGTGGAGGGTGGTGTGCTGGGGGTCTTCTTGTTTGTTTTTTAAATTGTTATATTTGGCCTTAGGCATGAAATGCTTCAAATTCATAGGGTCTCAAACTTCTAATGTTATTTTTGGAAATCCTGAAACTTTGTCTTTGTTTCAATGAAATCTGTTAAAAATTAACCTTTTAAATACAGTCTGTCTGTAAACTGAGTTGACAAAGGACTAATGAAGGCAGTGTCACATGACAAAGAGTATGGAATAAGGATGTTTTTTAAACAACACTAGAGCATCCCAGCATTTTTTTTCCATCTTTGTATAGTAATGGAGATAATAGTGATGCATCCATTTGTGTGATAAATAACATGCCTTCTTCCTCACGTTACTGATCGTCTGACTTCTGAGGCTTACACCAACCAACAGGTAGAGCTGACCTTACATCAAGGTGCTTGTGTCACTTGAGTGTTACTCTAAGAAAGAATGCCCACAGAAATGTTGCTTTTCCCAGTGTGACTCCCTGTCTGACTGTCCAGGGAAAATGCATACTACCCCCTTCAGACACTGGGAGTAAAGGAGAGAAAGACAGAGAAATAAATACTAACGCACCAGAAGATTGCATATGAGATCAGAGGAAGGTGGGAAAGTGTGACATGGTTTTAAAAATGGATTTGGAAAGCATGATCTCATACCAGCACCATGATTACTGACAACTTTGCTGCTAACAAATTAATTCACTTTCCCAGGTTGGATTGAAGGAGAGTTATAGATTTGATATTTAGTACGTTGAAATTCTCATATAAGCTAGGGAGGAGGCCAAAAATACAACAAAAAGGAAAACATGCATGTATTTTTGCACTGATTCACTGTCATCTTTGCACTTCGATTCTTTGCTGTCATCACTGCTGGCATCAAGACTTGTCTGAGCATTTAACTGCTCCAGTTCTAAACTGTGCGATTTTTCCTGTGATTACGTTTTGTACAAGGCCAGGGCTCAGAGCTGTGCCCTCTGTCCCGATCCACTATCCAGTCTGCTTTGCCATTGACTGATGGACATTATGGACCATGAGTGTGTGTGATTGCTTGCATAGATAATTAGCTGATGGATGCCTTGGTGCTGTGCTTTTTGAAACTTGGGAATGGGAACTTGAGAATGAAAGATTTTAACTTTTTCTTCTGTTATGAATTTATTCTTGTCAGCCTATGTCCAGGCGAGCGTTTTAAAATAATTCCACAGTTTGATCTTGGTGAAAGTTCCTGATGACTCAAGACAGCCAAGTGTCATGAACTTAGCATGGGCTGTGCAGTTAATTTGCTTCTTGAATGGTAAAAATGAATTTTATTCTTCTGCTTTTCTTACGATTTGCACTGTACCTTTTCAAAACCAGCTGTTTTTCTGAGTTATTTTGAATGCACTTTTAATATATGTAAACTACCGAGCATAAGATTCCCCTCTTCAGAGGAATCCTGAAGCCAGAAGAAAGAATATTGCAAAATTACTTTCATATGTATTTTAATGCTTTTTATGAATTTTGATTTTTTTATGCGTAACTAAATATTTGTCTGTTTTGGTGTATGATAATTAGTATAGAATTATCATAATTCTACATGGTGTCATATAATTAATAAAATGAAATGAGTTACTTCTAATTTTTAAAAATTCCCGAACCCAACAGGTGTTGTTTCTCCTGGGTTGCCTGGTTTCAGCCGTCAGTCACGCTGAAGTCCTCACTGCTGGACGGTGGGAAGGGTGTGATGGACAAGCTCCCTGGGGTTTGGGCTTCGTGGTTGAGGTCTCTGCTGGTGAGCCAGTGCCAGAACCGGTGCTCGCTGCTCAGAAGCTGGGCTGGTGCGCTCCCTGGCTGGGGAAACAGGGAGGAGAGAGATCCCAAATGGGTCGAGGAAGTCAAAAGAGAGCTTTTGGAGGGCAACAGCACGGATCTTCACTCGTGCCAGGTGTAGAAATACGTGACTTTCATATCACGTTATTAAGGCTGGCTTTTTTCCGATTTTTCTCTCTACTGAATAGTCAGTGCTGTAAAAGACACGTGGAGCTGGTTTGTGCGTTGCTTTCTGAATCACTCTATTACTTTTTATTATTATTATTTATTAGTCTAATGGTAGATCTTTTGGGTTGATAGTTTTTTATTCTTCCTCAGAAGGAATAGTCTTTCTTTCATCCCTTTTATTCTCCTGAGAACTAGTGTTGTAGGGAAGGCTGGAGGATGGGTGGAAAAGCTCAGCTGTGTGATAGTGTTACTGCTCCATTATTAGCGGTGTTTTACCTGTTCAGGAAATAGTATAGATTTTTTTAAATTACTTTTTTTTTTTTTTCCCCTAATGGAATAGTCTGTTTCCAAACTCAAAAGGAACCCACAGGGACAGGGGAACACTGACTCGGACAGGATTTTTCTCTTTATAAATAAGTAGGTAGTCTGTATTATTAGTTGTCTTTCACTTCAGATCAAGTGTGTGTGCCTAAAGCACCTCTTGCGGCGACTGCATCTGCCTGTGCTGAAGCAAGAGGCAGCCGTCGATGTGTGAGTGTCACTGTGGTTCCTCTTCAGGTTCTCTGTAAATGAATGTGAATTTACCAGTGTCAGTAAACTTGGACGTTGAAGGGTGGTTGAGAGAGCGCCCGCTTGATAGCAAAAAAAGGAACTGTACAGTGTTTCTGTTCAGGTTCAGGATAATTTGTATCTTATTCATCTCAAATTTTTTCTTGTTTTATTCATCCTATATTCTTTTTCGCTCTTCTTAAAGTATAAAACAAGCACTAGCAATGGAATATCTGAGCAGCATCTATGCTTAGCTAAAATGCTGTTAGCGTGTTATTGTGGAGTATGTACACTTCTGCCAGACAAACACTTCATACTGCCGTGCCCTTGAATGTGTTTCCTAAATAGCCGGTAGATAAACATGCTGTGCTTGAAGAGGACAGGACAATTTCCATGTACTTTTGTGGAGGAGGTGGATGTGCCGGTGGCTGCCCCGAGGGGTCTCATCTCAGTGGGGACTGGTGGGGTGGAGGAGAGGCAGCGGCTCTGACCCGGGGGGGGGGGGAGATTGCTCCTTCGAGGGACTATAAATCCTCAGCAGACAGCACCCCGCTTCTTCCACTTCATCTTGCAAGTCAGAAAGGAGTGAAAGAGTAGGTAGGGCCTGAACTGTAAACAGCTAAGATAAATGAAAAATGTAGTGAGAAAAGCAACATGAAGAACTAAGAACAAGTGGATAGCAGGGCTTGGGCTCCTTTCAGATGCTCAGAGTGAAATCTAAGTCTTTGTAAACACAAGGCAGCCCCGCTGCCTGCCCCCTGGTAGCATCACAGGGTAGTTCTTTGCTACCCACCTGAACTCCAGCTCCCGAGAGGTGAGTTGGAGCGGGGTGGACGGAGGGGGGTCGTAAGGAGGTGGCTCTTGGCGCTCGCTGAGTTGAATGGGCTGGAGTTGACTAGAGATAGTTTAGTGTGACACGAAGGGCAAACACCCTGCTGATCCCTCCCAGGGAGGAATGGTTTTCAGATACTCAACTCCCTCCAAGGTTTGTCCGTTTTGGTTTCTGGTTGTACGTAGTAGGAAGCACCGTACCGTGCCCTGTGCTGGGTGGGGTGGTGTGAAGCTGTTCCCTGCCGTGGAAGCAGGGAGAATGCCAGTGCCTGGGTCACCTGGCAGAGGTTATACTCATTTCATGCACAGTGTCAGATGGTGACAACTTTAAAACACTTCCGATTTGGAATTTCTGTCACGCTGTAGGAATACTGAGTTTGTCTTTTCTCCCAAGGATTTTCTCATTAGTTCATCCAGCTCGTTGCCTCAGCTGCGCTAGATCTGCAGTCCCTGCCTGTGCTGCAGCTGAGTGGTTCATAAAAGATTATTAAATTGAACGTGCATGACAGAAGCCACTAACAAGTGTGCCATTAGCTAGTCATTTGCATGCTTGCTGGAAACTGTCCTTAGATGGAATAAATCAGTTAAAAGAGAGAGCAATAATGCAAGCAGATACGAGATAAGACATGTATGAAATAGGGAGGGGGGAGAACCTACTGCTAATTAGTGGTCAGAAGAATAGAAGCCTGATAGCAAATTTTTGGTTTTGCTGTGACTCAACTATCACTAAAGATCTGCTTTTTCGCCTCAGAATGTTGGCAAAGTGGTACCGTGGTCTGTCCCCTGCCCCTGCTGCAGCGGTGACGAGTGTAGCGCCTCCAGCCTTCTGTACTGCCTTTTTTCCATATCTTATTATGTGGAAAATATTTTCCATGTGGTATTTACAGTTCTTCCTCCCGTTCCTCTGTAAGCGTTTTCTGAAAAAGATAAGTAAAATTGAAAAATAATTGTTCCGATTTTAAACTAAAATACAAAGGAACAGTAGGAGGAATTTACAGTTTCCCCATTCCCGTTGACTGTGTTTACTGAAATGGGAGGTACCCTTAACACAAGAAAGCTGGGGGAAGGCATGTTCCTAGCAAATGGACAATATTCCCAAACAATTCTGTTTTAGATTAGGTAAATCAAAAAAAATGATGTTTGAAAAGTGATTAAAGAAAGTGTTCTGAGTGTGATGATGTTATGCAAAGGAAACACCTCTTTACTCTGGTAAAAGCAATACAGGAAATAGTTTCTGTCAAGTTCTGCCATGGTTATATGTCTATGCAGTATAACAATAATCAGGCCGATTGAGCACTTAATTGCCCTTCTGGCCAGAAGGAGAGACAAACAATGAAAGTGGAAACCAGTTTGGCTTCTGCTGCAAGACCATGCCATATACCATTGACAAACTGTTATCTTCTAAATCTTGTCTTTTGACTGACAAAGATATTTATCATGGGAGAAAAAGCAATAAGAAAGCGACCAGGTTATATTGTTACTAGATAGGTGTTGTGTTTTTATCTGTAATTAGGGTAAAAGCTGAGAAAAAACACTTTCCGAGTGTTTTCAACAGAAGATCTTTACTACTGGGAGGCTTTCTTTCCTCCTGGGGACGCTGCAAGCTGCCAGTGAAGCTGCCGTTGTCCTCAACAGAACAGAAGAGAGGAGCAGGTACTGCTGCAGACGTACAGTGCAAATTTAGAGCTGTTTTTGGCAATTGGCAGTGCGGATCCTAATGGGGCAGTCGGGGCTTGGACCTCGGGTGGAATGGAGAGCCTGTGCCTGCCCAGGTGCGCTGCAGACCGAAGGGGTAAGAGTACTGGAACGTAAAGGCAAGGGATCTGATAGGAAATGCAGATTGGACAAATATACCCCCTGTATGAAGTGTACATAGCTGCAGAGTGTTAGGGTTGCTTGGCATATGTCTTAAGGACACTAAGATACGTGCTGCTCTGGTGAAATGAGGTAAGTTTATCTGGGGCATGGTTGTGCATCTGATGGAGGGTTTCAGAAGGTTGTGCCCTTTTTCTAAGCACGACTTATGTGGGTGTCAGCTATAAAATCTGAATATTGTGACATATGCCATATAATGCCTTTAACCCTTGCTCGTAAGGCCCATTTGAACTGGAATAACTCTTCTTTAGAGGCACACTTGGGCACGACAATAATCAGAGGAAATATCAGAGGCTGTGACAGAGTCTCCTGTGTGTCCACCAGACAGGAGACAAAGTGGAGGGGAGCGTTGCAAACTCGGATGGGACAGCGTGAAATGGGTGTGCCCACACAACTGGGGCTCTTAGGAAGAGGACAGTGGAAGGGTACAGCTCCTGTTCCCTTGGAACACTCCTAGTATCGCTCTGTCCACAGTAATGCGACAGCTTTGCATTTTGCCTTCCTTGTAAGGGGTGATCTGGAGACGAGAGTGTCCCAGTCCAGGTGAAGTAAATTCTGTTTGTCTGTCAATGTCTCTTTTGCCACTTTTTCTTTTTAACTAACTTAAAAGAAATACCTAAAAATCGTTCTAAGCTCTTAAAAAACATGCTATTCAGATCAAATAAGAAATAAACAAAACCAAAATCAAACATGTGCTAAAAAACAAACACCGACAAAAACGAACACCTCACCCCCAAAACCCCAACAAACTATAGCGAGACCAAAATAGCATATTCATTATTAATATTTTTTCCCAGCTAGGGACAGGGCCTCCAGTTCCAGTTTTATAGAGACCTGATCAGAATCTTTAAGCTACGGAAGGTGTTTGCACAAAATTGCATTTGAATAGAAAAATGTTGGCATTCAAACAAAGCCAGAGATTATCATCAGATTCTGCTAATCCCGTGAAAATGGTGTATTATTTAGTTGGTGGCTTGTAACCATTTGAATAAATGAAAGAGAATTTAAGTTTTGTTCCAGATGAAATTGTAGAGAATTATTTTCCACTGTCAGGGTGCCTCAACTCTCTGTGAAGCAACTTTGTAAAATCCAGAGGGATGATAGTTAAGAATAAGCGTGCATTAGCTTTGAAAGTGATGAGAAATTCAAAAAAAGTCTTCATTTTACAATGTGGTAGGTGGGTAGATACTGCTGTTACTGTATATTTCAATGTGCAAGCCTGGCTCTGCTGTCTCAGCCGCACTGGCACAGGTTCATGCCACCAGCAGTGAGCAATGGTGTTGTGTGGACTTGGGAACATAGTGTTAAAAGCTATTTGAACTCACATAGATGAAATAAATGTACAGGCAAACGTGTGTGTGTGTGTAGAAATCTAAGACTCTTCTCCCAGGAATTAACAGAAATAAATTGTTCAACTTCTGGCGTGACAAGTGCTTGGCTGCATATCCAGGGAAGGCTAACTTTGCTGTATGATGAAGGTTTCTCTTCTTATTTCTGGCTTTTGAAATTCTTTATAGGGAAACAGAAGTACTTACCTAATGAAAGCTGTTGCTTATGTTTCAGAAAATGTTGTGGAAGGATGGATGACTTAGTGAGTTGCGCAGGAAGATGCATTTCTGCAGTACAGCAGTGAGGCAGAGCCAGTACTGAGCATCACTTGGGGCAGGACAAGGGGAGCGGTACTCGCTTAGAGCAGCAGCTGCCAGGGAGGAAGGGCGGGAGAGAGGAGGAGGATGGATGATTTTTTTTTTTAGTCTAGATGCCATTATCAGGAGCTTTCTCCTATTCTTGGTTATACCATTCATCAGTGTCAAGCTGGTGACTAGTGGGTGCTTATTGCTAATAGTTATTGATCAGCAGAACTGACAACAGATTTATAACTGAACATGATTGTGGGGCTCTAGGCAAATGAAAATATCACACTTCTCCTTTCCCCTTGTCCCCCTGCCACTCCAGAAGTCATCTTTGTGTGCTGTGGCACGCCTTTTGGAATGGTAAACCTCTCCAGGTTTAGCACAAGATAGCCATTTTAAACCAAGCTAAATGGCTGTAGCCATTAGGCAGCAAATCCCTAGTTGTTCGGTTCCCAGTAAGACGACAATTCAACCTTCCCCATAAACCACAGGACAAAAGAGAAACGATTCCAGTGATTCTTTCAAAACCTTGTTTCTGGACAATGTTGCTCACATCAAGAGCCAGTAGAAAAACCACTCTGGCACAAACTCTAGTGTACAGTGGTGTCTACTTTTGTGCTATAATTTCACGCAAAAAACCGAGAAGGAAACGAAGAAGAATAGGGACAGGACAGAGTTCTGATTTGGGCAGGTGTAATCCTTTCCTTCCTGCTGGATGAGCAGAGAACAAGTGGCAGCCGCTGTTCTCCAGCAAACCCATGGAGAGCGGGGCCGTTCCTGGGGTGGGGTGGGAGCAGGGGGTCTCCCTGCCGGGTGGGCTGGGATGGGGGTGGGTTTGTGGGGTGGCTGCTGTTGGGACGGGTTGCTGCCGATCACTGCGTGTCACCCTCTACGCTTACCTTGTCCCTCCATGCTGTCACCCTGCAGTGTCCACATGAACACTTTGCATCTGCCTTGTGACGGGGCTCTGAATTAGTTATCAGCCAGCTGTGTGCAGCTGGCTTAAATTGTTCCTTCCAAAGTACATTCCCATGTATGTGCTTAAAGCAAAGCTCTCACCGGCCGTTGTGCCGGTGGATGGCACAGAGCCGACCTCCTGCTGACTGCTTCCTGAAGAAACCTTTCCACATCTTTCCAGCCTTCTCTTGCTGAGCTGTTTGTTGGGATATTGAACAATTTCCAGACGCTGCATATGTGTGTCTTGCCTTTCTAGTTTGGTTTTTGGTGGTGGTCCCGCAGGCTGCTGTTCATCTCTTCGTCTGCCCTGGGTGGCAGCAGCAGTCGTGTTCCAGCTGCTGCTGGGATACTCCCCAGGCCATCAGCCCTCTCCTGAAAATACAGCTTGTAAATCTGACTCTTCACTCTTGAACTTACAAATGGTTGTTCTGGACTCGGCTGGTGAGCCTCTTCATTTTTATTAGCTGATTTCTCGAGTAAGCCCGTTGGCCACCTCTCCATGGGGCATTTGCCCCTGAATCTCCCCTTTCTGTTTCTCATCTTTACCCAAATTTCTCCTTACTCCCCCTTCAAACGCTGTAATTCATCTCTGTTTCATTAATTTCTTAATGATAGAAATAGGAGAAAAGCCCTTTCAGCCACTGTTCCATTTGCCTTTTCCTTTGTAATTAATAAATAAATATTTTAGCTACAGTTTTTGCAAAAGACTTGGAAGTTCTGTTTTTTTTGTCATTTGTTTAACGCAGAAATATGCTCTGGTTGGTGTCTTGCCACCAAACATTGTTGCTTTCTTTTTAATGGTCAGTTGCATATGATGGGTGATGAGTCGTTCGCCATCACCAAACCCAATGGAGCCACCTCTGGACCCAGAGGGAAGGGGCAGGAGGAACTCTGACAAAGAATTGACAGTGATGGGAAGTAGTGAGGAATAAATAATAATCAAATAACTTCCAATCCCTGAAGCCTGTCTTCTTTTCTGAAAAAAATTGCTTATAAAAATAAAATAAACTGCCACTCCTCATTGGGGTTAATTAATTAGGTAATGAGGACAAAGTCTTGAGTTTTTCATTGAGTTCTTCCTGACGGTTTGAGCTTAGATTTTGCTTGTGCTCCTTGCTAGCATGAACATTTTCGGGAAATAAATTAAGCTACATCAAAATAATTACTGGGGAAAAAAAATAATGTTGGACTTCTGGAGCCTATTTTCACGTTTGCCTCACACCTGCTATCACATCTTAGTCAAACGGCGTAAACCTTGGGTGAGGAATCTCTTCTTTGTGGACAAAATGGAAACGATATAATTCACTACCTGAAACACTTTCTCTCAATGCTTCCAGAGCCTTCTGTAGAGCTTATACAAGAATATGAGTGTCAGTGTAGTTTGGTCTCTAAGTTGGAGATCACAGAACCAAAAGTTGAGGTTGTGATACTAAAAATTGAGGGTCAAAGTAAGAAGGTCTGGTTTGGGGTTTGTTTTTTTTTTTTATTCTTTGCCATTCAGTGATCAGCTTTACGTTCTGCTTAAGGCAATGTGAATTCAGTGTGTACGACAGGCAACTGGAATAGGGCAACAAGAAGAATACCTTCTGGATCAGCTTGTGGTAGCAATACGTCTGGCAGATGTGAACGCGAAGCTCTGTCAGCTCAGATAGAAGCAGAACTGAGTGAAATGGAAGAGAACATATGTGACTTGACAGTACTAAAAATCCTAAAGGTTACTCAGTCACCATGGCATCAACTTGTGTTTTCATCTTCATTTTCTTTAAGAAGAAATTTTTGTGGTGTTTTTTTTTTTAAATAGTTCTTGTTTCCAATAAGTGTTTAGATTTTGAGAGCAGAACACCCTTTTAAGGTTTAAAGGGTCATAGTGACAGCCGTGACTCTTAAACTTATGGAATACTAGTGCGAGTGACTTCTGAGTAGACTTGGTTCTGTGCCAGAGTATCATTGAGTTAATGGAAGACTCTGTAGTAAAGGAGTGATGAGACTGAGCAGTGAAGTCTGTGCTCTGGGCGTATTTCTCTCATTGCCTTCAGTGTGTCTGGGGTCTCCATCAGAGCAAAGAGTCACGCAGCTCTGACGGCTCCCAGAGCTGGAGCGAGTCTCAGGGTGGAGACGTGTTTGACCTTGAATAATCTCACCCTGTGCTAATGACAAAATAAAACTCAAACATTCCCAGAAAGCTTCTGCGGGGTTTGATTGTTTGTTTCATTCCTCTTTCCAAAGAACTTTTGGGGAAACCTTCAAAACCTACTGTCATTTTCGAATGTGCTTTAGAGATACTGATTTTCACAGAACTATTTGGCAGAGGGGAAGGCCGCAGCCTCCAGCGGTCACTTGGAGTCCTTCAGACCAAGGTGTCATGGAATAAGAGCTGTGTTCTGGACTTTGTTGCTCTTCTGAAGCCTGGAGTCCCCCTACTGCTCTTGCCCTCCTCGCTTCCACTGTCCCTTAACCTCCACGTGATGAGCTGACTTTGAAATCCAGTCTCCCATCAGCATCACTTCGGAAATAGATCACTTGAGCAGTGATAAGTAACAGGCATAAACTTCAGAACTAGGAGTATGCTTGAAATAAAACTGATTTGAATCTAGGGTTTAACAGTTTAGCTTAGCTTGTTTTCTCTTTGTCAACTGCCCCCCTTCCCAGATCGGTATTGCTAAAATCACATTTCTCCATTTTTTTTTAAGAATTGTGAGGAATCCCTGTTTTTCCCCCTGGGCAAATTTTCATTATATATTTTGTTGAACCACCGCTCTTTAAGGTATTCTGGATGATAGTGGCAGGAACTATGCAGTTCTTTGTGGTGTTTTACTGTACAAAAGTGCCATTTTATGGCTTTGGGGAGATGTAGATCTACTTGTAAAGTTCCTCGCTGGTTGCAGCAGCGATAAATTATCTGCAGAAGCAGTACGTCTAAATGACACACGGACTATAGCTGTTTACCCATTTGTTTCTTGTGCTCTGGTTTCATTGTGAGATTTTCTTTATTACCTTCCACTCAAAATTTATGCTTGCCTACCCCAACTCAAAATTTTAAAAAAAGATATTTTTTTAAATGTCATAAATTATCATTGTTCACAGAATTTTTTTTTTTTTTCCCCAATTCTAATTCAAAACAAAGGCCTCGTGCATTATGTGCTTTTGGCCTGAATGTCTCTGTAATTTCTCAGCTCCTGTTGTTCAAAGGGCAGTAAGAGTATATGTAGGCAGGAAAAATAAAGATCCTCCCAATTTCTTGCATCAGTCCCTGGAAATAAGTTTTGTTTATTCTGTTTTCTGTGCAGCTGTCTTACACTGCAGGATAGATTTATAATTAATTTTAATAGTCACAGCTTCTTGTCATATTCCTTCAAGTCTTTCTCTGTACTTGATGTTCTAAATATTATCAAAACCTGTGGGTCTAGATGACCACACAAATCTTTTGATATCTAATTTCAGTGAGGCTCCAGCTACAGTGCTTTTTCTTACTGTGTGGGATTTTCCCCTATCTTCCCTCCTTTGGCCATATTGGCTTTTTAAACTCCTCGCTTTATTGCTGTATGTTACGCATTCCATATCCTTTGGGCACACTTTAATCTCATTATACACATTTCAGTTTCTCTCTGCTGTTTCCTCTCTGCTATTTTATTACACTCGATTGCACTCAACCTGCTGAATTTTTTCCCCTAAACTCTTATTCTGAAACCCAGTATCTTCCTTTCCCCCCCTTTGGCTTTGCTCTAGATGTAATTTTACACTTAACTAGATTAAAATTACAGTGCAAAGTAGATTTGGTTGCTTTACTTGTTCTATAAACTTCATCGCAAATACTCCCCGGAACTAAAAAAAGTCAGTAAAGTAAGAAAAATGCAGACAGCAAAGCCACAAAAAATTATTTCATTACAAAGGCATTAACAATTCAAACAGACCTAGAAGTGAGGGGGGCTGAAATTAAGGACTCTTTGGAACAGCCTAAAAGTATGTTCAAGAGACTGGAAGATAAAACACAAGAGGAGAGTAGTGATGTAAAAATCACGCAAAAGATACCAAATGTGACAGAGGTAAATAATATGAACAGGAACAGAGAAATCATGCAGCTGGGGCTGAGTGATTACAGCGAGAAGAGAAGGATGGCTGGTGGCCTTGTTGTCAGTATCTCCAGCTTCTTCCTTCTCCCTCATTGTCCAAATTCTCATGTTTTATAGAAATATCTGACTGAGAGGTGGCCAAATGGGAATTAAAATTTCTAGGGAGCAGCTGAATGTGTTTGAAATGGAAATGAACTTTTTCTTCTATGCATCAGTGAGAGGTGGAGAAGACAGAGAAGATGACTTCTTCATGTGTCACATGAATGTGGCGCTGCTCAGGCGTGGCATGCCCTTACAGACCATCGCTCTCTTGTATAGTGCGTGCTTTACAATGCACTTTATCCAACGTGTTCCTTTGTTCTCCTGCTCAGTAATGTTATTACTAATTGCATTTATATCAGCTGTGCTGTGTCCTTGCACGTGTTTTTCTTCCTTTCTGAAGAAACACTCTTTGACTAGAGCAAAATTAAGATTTATTAGTGTAGAGTTTGACCATCACCAGGCTCAACAGAAATGGAGCATTTGGGATCATTAGAATTTCCAAAGGAAGAAATCACTGCTATTTTCTTCAAACATCAGAAAAATTACAAAAGGAATTACAATTTATTTTAATTGGTTTGACCGTTCTGTGATCCTGTTTCTCTACTAGCACAAGGAATTAATAACAATAAAAAGTTTATTGCTTTGCAGAAAGCATTAACTTTAGTTGGATTCTATTTAGAATAGCACTTCAAAGGAAAATTGTTTGTCTGAAAATTGGATAGACTACTGTGTACTCACCTTACCACCTTGATTCCTACTGCCTGTCATTTAGAGATTCCTTCTAAGCAAACCTCAGTTAGATGTTCTACTAGATGTCTCTAATACACTGTTATCCCTTCACACTCGATTAAGAGATACACTGACCTGCCTTTGCACCCTCAGCTGTTGTGAGAACGAGTGCCACAGCCACAAGCAAGTTCTTCATTCTCTGTGACCCCTGGGGCGGTGGGATGCTTGCTCTGACATGGTTTGATTTTTATATTAGGAAGCTGCCAATATATTTTACTGGAAGTCTTGGCTTCTTCTAGCCCCTTTGTGACTAAAACCCAGTCTGTTTATGTTTGGGAAGGAATATTAAATAGGTTTATAGAAAACTTCTTGGCTGTATCGGACAGCCAGCTTAACATGAGTCAGCAGTGTGCCCAGGTGGCCAAGAAGGCCAACAGCATCCTGGCCTGGGTCAGGAGCAGCGTGGCCAGCAGGAGTAGGGAAGTCATCGTGCCTCTGTACTCAGCACTGGTGAGGCCTCACCTCGAGTTTTGGGCCCCTCACTACAGGAAGGACATTGAAGCACTGGAGCGTGTCCAGAGGAGAGCCACCAAGCTGGTGAGGGGTCTGGAGAACAAGTCCTGTGAGGAGAGGCTGAGGGAACTGGGCATATTTAGTTTGAAGAAGTGGAGGCTGAGGGGAGACCTCATTGCCCTCTACAACTCCCTGAAAGGAGGTTGTAGAGAGGTGGGTGTTGGCCTCTTCTCCCGAGGGAATAATGACAGGACCAGAGGAAATGGTCTGAAGTTGGGGCAGGGGAGGTTTAGATTAGATATGGGGAAGAATGACTTTCCTGAGAGGGTGGTCAGGCACTGGAACAGCCTGCCCAGGGAGGTGGTGGAGTCACCATCCCTGGAGGGATTTAAGAAACGTGTAGACATGGCTCTTCAGGGCATGCTCTAGTGCCTGAGATTATTGGTTTGTGGGTGGGTGTGATGTGGTGGGGTGTTGTGTGTGGTGTTGGTTTGGTGTTTGTTTGTTTTTTGGGGAGGGGTGTGTGTGTATGTGGTTGGACTCTATGATCTCAGAGGTCCCTTCCAACCATGAAGATTCTGTGACTCTGTATCAGGGTTTGAAAAAGCAAAACTGCATCTACCCGCTTTTCCCATACATTAAAAAGGTGAGATCATAGCTTCCTTATTCACCACCATGTTACCGACTTCTCCTAAACGTGCAGCTACATCTTGGTTTTATATGGAAACAATTTCCTTGAACGATTAGACTTCAAGTTCATTCTGGAAGGAATTTCCTGTAGATTGTCTCCAAGCCTCTTCCTGAAGCAAGCCATGCCATTTTTTGGGGGGTCTGTCAATAGCAAAACAGAAAATCTGAAGTTATGCAAGAGACAACTAACACTGCTCTGTATAAAAGCCTTGTATTCCACGTGATGAAAGGCTGCCGTACAAGTCTTTACCTGCACGCTGTTGCTGTCTGTGCTGAGAGGAATCTGAGAAGTCTGTAGTCAGAAAAGCGTATATTGGACCCGCCATGTCTCCCCCACATTGGACTTGGTGGAGGGGGGGGAGTCAGGTTGTAAGAGCAGGGGTTTTTGTTGTTTTCTTCAAAACCAGCACTTGTAGGGAAATTAATTTTATGTATTGCTGTCTTGACAAGAATCAGAATTTTCATTCTAAGTAATTTTTTAAACTGTTCGTCTTCAGAAGAAAAACTTCTGCCTGAGTGGCTGCAAAACTAGAGGATCCTCAGAAGTGGGAATTGTCTTTTGCTATTTTTGGTCAGTTTTTGGTGTGATAGAGATCATATCCAGAGGGGAGCTGATAGAGGTCATCTTGAAGGAAAAGGACAAGGGGGAGTAGGAACGGCTGTCCAAACTGGAAAATATTATGTATTTTTTTAAGCACTCAGATGTGTCTACTTTAGAAAACAGTTGAGGCAAGAATAAAATAGAACATGGTTTTGGTTACTTTGGGGACTTTTATTCCTGTGGTGCTCTTTCCTCTAAATATATGGAGCAGGTCAGATTATTCCCGGTTTAATTTTATTGAGTGATTTAGGGGAGACAGTGATTGCTCAGACACAGTTCTGTAGCACGCTATGATTCGGATAGGATGTCCTGCTGAGAAAGTCCATTTAAGTTGGAGGGAAATGTTGGTGATAAATTGTAATGAATATAAAAGCACCAAATCAAGTGCGATGTTCTTAATGAAAATGGATTTTGTTCTGCTGCAATGGGACCATCATAGAAAATGTAGAAAAATAACTTTGAAATTGTGACCTCTCTAAAAGCAGCCTAACACAGATCAATGTTTAGACCTACTCTTAACTGTCAGACACCACCATCTGAAGGAATATCTAATTTTCGAACAGGTATTTGGTTCTGTGATTCTTACTTTTTCTTTTTTTTCCCTCCTACTGCTGAATGTCTTTTTCCAGCTACTGATTTTAAAAGACTGATGAATTTAAGGACATTTAGGAACTTAGGCATGAAATTAATATCAGGAAAGTAAAGAAATAGAAGCATAGAAATGGAATTGAGATGCTGTTGTGATGAAGGATTAAACCAGGGTGGTACGCTCATATATCAAACTAAACCCTAATTTTGACTTGTTCTTATTTTTCTGTCCCCTCTTTTCAGGAATCAAAATGGTCTTAAATGAATAACATGATAGAAATGTGGATACTCTGAAAAAACTTTCTAATTATTCATAGATCATTCCTCCTGTCAAGCTCTTGGTAATTATGTAGAAGCAATGATCTAAGAAAACACACTGTGAAATGAGCATTTTTTTGTTTCTGCTACAATTGGTTCAATTAGAAAATTTCTGTAAACCTGCTAGTCAGTAAAGAAATAAAATGTATTTGAAATATTGTTTTAGGACAATAATAATACTTTATTCCATGGTGGATTTTCCATACTTAATACTATAAAACAGATCAGATTATATTTTCGTACATGTGCAAACTTAATTTAGAAAGGGACTAAGGGAATTTCTTAGTAGAGAAAATATTCATGGTCATCAGCAATAAAGCACGAACTAATTTACTATTCCCTTGATTTTTGTATTTGTTTATTGCTACATTTGCCACAAATAATTATCAGAAATTTGTGTGTGTGTGTGCGCTCATTCTCTTACTGTGTATTTCTCAGCTTCTCCCTCTCTGAGTCTGTAGCGTCCCTTTTGGGATTATCATCCTAGGTACGGGCTTTCACGCTTTGCTGTTTGACACAGCAGGAGTGTAAAGATGTGACAACTGCAAAGCTCAATAGTGAAGTATTGTTCTGTGTATCGAGTACTGTCTAAAGGACAGCATAAATGGCTCTGAATGAATTGCTTATCACTACAAATGATATATTTAGGTCATTTAACTGTAATACAAAGTCACCATATAGCCCATGACTGTCCCTGGGCATGTTGTGATTGCTTTCAGATATATTTTTTGTGTATTAACACCATAAAATATTAGGAGATTAGAAACATCGGAGAGAAATCAGATGACAAACTTATTGCAGGGGATGGGCACATGTAGACCAGTACAGGTAATAACGTGGGAAATGCCTGTGATCCTTTTTTCTACAGATTTAACCGTTTTACAGGAGAAAATCGGGTCTGATTTATTTAGGTTGCATCACACATTACTGGAGAGACTTTTAGAAGTTATTTTGCTGAACTAAAGTATTTGTAGCACAACTGAGCTTTCCATTGTGTGATGTTCCTGGAGTTGCATATAAAAAATTCTCTGAAGTTAGCAATTTCTTACAGAGCTCAAGCTGCGATGGACTGTGGGTGCCAGAGAATCTCTCCCCCTAGAAGTCAGGATTAAAATTTGAGAGGGGGGAGCGTACTGGGAGGAGGACGAGCGAGAACGGGGTTTCCCCTTTAGCGAAGGGGATGCAGTGAGAAGTTGCCAATGGTTTGGGTTGGAAGGGACCTTAAAGCCCCCCCAGTGCCACCCCCTGCCCTGGGCAGGGACACCTCCCACCAGACCAGGTTGCTCCAAGCCCCCTCCAAGCTGGCCTTGAACCCCTCCAGGGATGGGGCAGCCACAGCTTCTCTGGGCAACCTGGGCCAGGCTCTCACCACCCTCAGAGCAAAGAATTTCCTCCTTATAGTTAGTCTAAAAGTTTAAAACCATTACCCCATGTCCTATTGCAACAGGCCCTGCTAAAAAGTCTGTCCCCATCTTTTCTGGAGCATCTTTTCTTAGGTACTGAAAGGCTGCAACATGGTCTCCCTGGAGCCTTCTCTTCTCCAGGCTAAACCCCCCCCAAGTCTCTTAGGCTGTCCTCACAGCAGAGAGGCTCCAGCCCTCTGATCATATCTATCATCTGTTATATTTGAAGACTGAGAAAGCAGAGGCAGAGCTCATTATACTTTGGGATTTGGTCTCATTAGTAGTAAGTCAGTGATTGCAACCCTTTCTGGAAAGTATAGAAACATAATTTAGGTCAGAAGAAACCTCTAGAGACCACCTACTCCAACCACCTGCTCAAAGCAAGTCTAATTAGATGGATTTGCTTAAGGGCATGTTGAGTCTAATCTGCAACACCTCCAAGGACAGAGTTTCCACAGCCTCTCCTGGCGCCTGTTCCAGCAGCTAACCAACTCTCCCGGTAACTCGTTTCCACTTGGCATTTGTTGTCTCTTCTCTTATCACCGTGTGGCTCTGAGAAAAGCTTCACTCCATCTTCTCTGTGTTCTCCTGTCAGGTATTTGTAGACAGCAGTGAGGTTCCCTCTGAGCTCTGTCTTTTCCAGGCTGAACGGACCCAGTTCCCCCAGCCTCTCCTTGCACGTTGCGTTCCCCCGACTGAGGTCCTCTGCTGGACTCACTCCGGTATGTCAGTACCCTTTTTGTACCTGGAAACACCAAACTGGACACACAGCTCCTGATGCTGTCTTACAAGTGACAAACAACAGGGAAGGATCACCTTCCTGGGTCTCTTCGAGCTAGCTCTTACTGATACAGCTCAACATTCCACTTTTTCTCCACCGGGAACCCCCTGGCACCTTCTCCTTTTCACACACAGTCAGCCCCTGCACCCTGTCATACTGATGGCTCCCCTGGCATGGTGGCATCTGTAAACTTGACGTCCCCCTGTCATGGGTGATGAAGGCAGCTCTGGTCCCAGTACTGATCCCCGAGGAATCCCAGGAGTTACTGGATGGGAGGTGAGCGTTGGGCCACTGATAACAGCTCTTCTGAGCTGGAGTGCAGCCTCCTGCGCTGCGGGTACCGCCTCGCTCCTGCGGGCTCCACTGGGAGGACCCTGGATGCCTGAGGACAGGCTGTACCCCTGAAAACTGAGGCAAAGGCGGCAGTGCGTGTCTCAGCCTTATCCCTTGCCATTAGTCTTCCCGCGCCACCAGCGATGGGCCACACTCATCTCAGCCTTCCTTTTGTCACTGGGGCACTTGGAGACACCATTCTTACTACCCTTTACATCTTGGCAGTTTCAAACCCCCTTCAAAAATACCAGCTCCAGCCATTCCTAAATATACTTGTGTAGGACAGGAGGTAATAGAAATCCTGCTGGTTTATATTGTTAAGTTTAGAAAAAGTCTAAGGGGGTGCAGGTTTTTTCCCTTTGCAGTATGCATATGGCAAAACAACCCTTGCTCCTCTTGTTGAAGTGTGAAAGGTTCCTGCTGGAGAGGTTGCTCTGGGCTACAGAGCTCTCAGGTGTCACTCGGGCAAAGCAGTAGCTGACCAGTCCTCAGATTAATCATTTGAAGTCATGGAGTTAAAAAGGGTTTTGAAGTTTTATTTAAGATGTTACCTCCCCTTCCTGAGACAGGAGAACGCTGCCTTTAAAGCTCTGGAGTCAGTAGAAATTACAGGTTGTAAATGCTGTTGGCAGCTGTGCTAGTAGTCGACTGAAATGGTAACAAATATTCTCGTCAGTGTGTGCCTGTCCCTTCTTGAAGAACACAAATTAAATATACGAAAGGAAAAATATGCTAAAAAAAACTGTAACACTAATACTAATTTTTGCATTTTGTCCTTTTTTTATATGAACTTTTCCACATTACCATCTTTTCCTCTTATTAAAAAGTTAGCAGAAAATATTCACAACAGATGATTAGTGAAGCAACAGCAGGGTAGAGCATCAGGTCTGAGTAAGAATGTTTAAATGCTGCAAGGTTAAAACAACCCTATGTATAGTCTTGGTGTTCAATAAATTCCTGTGCTCAGTGAAGAAGAGTGTGATTATCACACAGGTCTGATAGATATACTTGTTTCTATTTAAGGAATTAAGGTAAAAATGGCAAAAGCTTTATGGAAAATGGGTAAGAGAATTTTAAAAGTTAAGAGAAATCTTCGAAGCTTAGAAAAGAAACTAAATAATTTATGGGACATCAGGGCCAGGCGGTTTAGAATATATAGTTTATGTAGAATGGTGTGCCCTTTCCTAGCAAAATCATCAGTTGTGACCTGGTTGTGACCACTCTTGGGCCAGTTCTAAGCCGGGGGTTGCCTGGACTGAAGAGTCAATAGTGAGCACTGATCATTGGAGAGCACATTAGTAATTAACTATTAGACACTGATCTTCTTCCACAGAGTTTGCCATAAAAATGGTGTGGCAGGTGTGAAAGCAGTTCTGTACAAACACATGGGGGTGGGAGGCTCCCTGGGAAGAGCGGGATGAAGGAAGCAGAGGTGATGGATGCGATCGGTGGGACGTGGTCGCCTTGTGTGCTGGCAGGTGCCGGGTACGAAACCCACTGGAGGTGTCGTTCGGTTAATGATCAATTATTGCTTGGGAATGTGTGTCAGTGCTCCCTTGGAAAAATGATATGAAGCCTGTGAATGAGAGTTTAGAGCAGGCTGGCGTCCGCGCTGAGTGTTCTGTAAAGATATTTAATTTCTGAGTTTTATAGACCATGGAAGTAATTTGTTGGTTTAGGTTTTTTCTTCCATTAGCCCAATCCCTGGTTCGTCTAGATACTAACTTTTCTGTGAACATACACATAGATGGCTTCTGAAGACCAGTACGTGTTAGGCTTCAAATGAAGGAGGGTAGGGTAAAAGTTACACTTGTGAAAGGGAAAAGCTCAGTGTCTTACGTTTTGGCTGAGTTCCAGTGAAGTCATCTTAAATATTTCACCCATGGGAAAACTGATCAGCCGTTAAAACGATTTTTGAGTGACTTCTCCCTTCCTTAGTTTTTAATTTATTTCCAGATCAGTAGCTGTATCTTCTTCCCTCAGCAGTCAGGTTAAAATGAGGAGCTGCTCAAAATAGAGCTCAAATTCGGCTCCGATACAACTCCGCTGACTTTGAAGTACTGCCTCTGCCTGCTGTACGAGTGGAAGTGAGGTTGGTCTGGTATGGAGTGTATTTGTTGGCGTACAGGCACACAAACCAACATCGGTATATATTATTGGGGAAAAAACGCATCTGTGTAACGACTGTATGAAAAATATGTACTATTGCATCATCACCCCATTGTAGTTTTTGTCTTGCAGGCACTCTCCCCTGAGTAGGGCAGCTTATTTGCAAACATTTTCTCTATCATCTTCAAGATGATTTCCAGATTTGGCATAATACTTCTAGAGCACTTAAGTTTAAAAAACCAAAACAAAATCTAAAAAAAAAGAAATTCAGTGGAAAGTGCAGCATGAGGTTTAACCAGGCTAAGTCAGAACTGTCTGCAAGAACACCCACACCAAGAGACCCATTTTAAAAAGTAAATATTCTGTTTTCTCTATCATCTTAATATTCTTCATTGGTATTCTTAGAAACATATTGAAAAGGATTGATATTTCCTTAAGTAAAATAAGTAGGGGAAAATAGAGCACTTCATAAGGGGAGCAGTAGTGCTGAAAAGTATGATTTTTGTCTGATGGAGTAATAGGGACCTGGCACTCTGAAGATTCCGCCGCAGCATAAATGCTAACCAGTATAGATTGCTATTCAAACGGGGGGAGGGGCCCTATACCTTCAGTAACACGTATTTAGAGCTCTCTCTTTTCTTTTTTTTTTAATGAGAGAAAAATAGGACTTTCAAGTTGAAATCAATATCACGTGTTGAACACTATGCAGAATTCTGATTGTATTAGATACAAGCCCAAATACAGAGTATTAAAAAAAGTCAGAATTTGAGCTAATCCTTCTAGAATAACTAGCTTTAAAAACAGTAATAGCATACATTATTCTATTAGAGTCTTGGGCACAGGAGTGTTGCGGGTGAAGGAGGGTGACTCTGCCTGTGGGAACAGACTGTAACAACGTGTTGTGCCTGAACTGAAAACCTTCAGCAAATTGTTCCTCTACCTGCCGTTATAATTAGGGTGGAAAAGAGTGGGGAGGACGTAGACAGAAGAGAAATTACTGTCCTTCTGTGTCCCTTAACAGTAAATGTTACTCTTTTAGGCTTTCTTCCATCCGATGGGGTTTGTCTCACAGTCTCATAGCCCATGGGAGAATCGCATCCTTAGCGTAGGATGGTGGTCTCAGACCTACAGCAACATTTCTGCCTTGTGTTAAGGTTTGCTCACGTGGGCCCTGAAGCTGCCCTGGGGATGGGTTGTTAGCTTGAGGATCCTAATTTAACATTTAGTTCTGTCTTTTAGTCTTGGTGAGCCCAACAGTGCAAAACAATTAGGAGTTGAGGTAATGCCGTACCTCTGCTAAGCCAAGGAGGTGATCTACCTCCTCATCAGGTAGAGGCTAGTACCAGCAGCAGCCTTGGTCACCTCAGGTGGAACATGGGGAAAAACGCTGGAGAACAGCTGCTGTCTCCAAAGGTAACAGCACACTGTCTTGGAGAAGAGGACTCTTGATGAATTAATTCCCAAACAGGACTTAGTAAATAAATTGTCTCTGACACAAGTGCCTGGGACCTCCCATCCACCCAGTCAGGAGGGAGAGGGGATGGAACCACTCACTGCGTGTTCCAGCCCCTGAGCCAGAATGAGAAGGGCTGGCAGCTTCTCCCCCACGTTTTGGAAGAAATAGACATTTTTGAGAAATGGATTAACTTAGACAAGATACATCAATCTCTGGTTTGGGTGATCTTTAGCATAGGCTGTTCCCTTGAAGGCATGAATGGTTACTGCTCTTCCGTACGCTCAGAGCTGCTGGGAAGTTGATCTTATGTAAATCCACAGTAACACAAATTTGTGTTCGGTTACCTGACTTCATTTGTGTGTTCCTCCTCTCTATAACCGACTGACAGCAATCACCTAAAACTGATACACGCTAACTTTGTCGCTGAGAATGGGGGTTGAAAGAGCTCATTTCCTTTAAAACAGTATCATAAAATATTCTCTATCTTTCTTGCTATTTTGAACCATTTCAAAAGCAAGACAGTCCAGAACACAATGATGAATTTTGTGCTGAGATATAGAATGGAATGTAATAAAACCAGAGAAGAGTCACGTCATCTGTAAACCTGAGAAGAGAAACTTTAAAAAATTTTCAGTGTCTGAGCCATGAGTATATAAAAATTACATTACTGTGAGTCAAACCTTTTTTTTTTTTAATAATACAGAACTTTTAAAGCTGGCAGAACCCCTGTCTTCATGCTGACATTTACATTTTTCCAAATTTCACATCCAGCCACTGTTTCCTGTTGCCTGTCCTTTTTTTTTTAAAGAACTTCTGTTTCTCCGCTGTTTGTTTGTGGGGTTTTGGGTTGGTTTTATCTCTTGCACACTCGACCTTTTCCATCTCCTCATAAACAAGCGTTGACTGCAGCGTTGGGCTGTCCGCTGGCGTTCCCCCCAGCACGGTGGCAGATGGCCACGGCACCACGTCCCTGCCCCAGCTCGCTGCCCAGGCGTTTTCCCAGGCTGCTGCATCAGTCCCTCTGGTGCTTGACCAGTGCCTCCTTCCGAAAAAAAGCGTGGGATTGTATTTCTCTAGGCAGAATTTAGAAGAAGACTGCAGTTCCTTTGTGAACTCCGTGTTTGGCATTTTCATCCCTGTTCATGTTGTTGTTTCTGTCCGTGATGTTACTCTCTGGGCCCCAGGTTTGTGACAGACAGCATAGTCCTGACGTTGTGCTGGAGGCCGGGTGAGAGTTACCGGGGCAGAAGGTTCCTGAAGGTAACGTGGGGTCTGGAGGTTCTCCCTCTCCTGGGCTGCTGCAGGCTGCTTTTCCCACAGCACGGGGAGGAACGGAGAGAGAGCCAGCGCTAAACCTAGGCTGGTGAAATATTTACAGGCTCCACTTCTCTTGGAATCCACGCCTGCAGTCCATCCGTGGTAAGAAACTTTCACCTCCCCAGACTTGTAGCTTTCAAATTCCAGAAGGTGAGCATATTGCACAGTGAGTCCTTGGTGTATCAGCTATGTGGATGGGTACCAGCCTTGGCACTAAAAAAAAAAAGTCCTTTAAGTATAATATGGCAGTAGAATGGTTACTAAAAAAATAAACTGTGTAGTACTACTCTGTGGTCTTTTGCAGAGTACACTTTTTGAGAAATGTTTCTCTTTCACAACGTGAGGGGAGAGCTCAGGTAAATTTGACGGTGCTCTCAACAAAGGGTCAGCTTTTCTGACATTGATAAAAACATAATCAGCTATTCACAACATAACCTGGCTCATGTCAACCCTTACAGTGAGAGTTTGGAAATTGGAGAGAAAGATGTACTGTTCCACAGAACTGTTTTGCAGCTGACTGCAGGCGCGTTACTATAGAGATACTGCTGGAGCTGGGTTTGTGACGTTCACACTTGCTTAGAAAAGTAACTCCCAAATCTTTGGAGGTAATTTACAGGAAAACAGTGCTTTTCAAGGGTTCCATATCTTGCTCCCATACCATAATGCTGATGAAACTATTCCCAGCTAACAATACTATTGCATTATCGGGTCCCATGACATGCCGTTGCAAGCTGAGCCGGGGTCGGAGTGCCCGGGGTTGGTATTTGTGGCAGGCAGGCATGGCTCCCACCACGGTCCTTTCTGCTCTCGGTATATAAATGTGCATTATGGAGGCACTGCAGGAGCAGTATGCATGGAGTCCTCCCGGAGAAGGCCATCTGTGGAGTTCACTTACTTGTACTTGTTTCTGCTGTTCCTTGTGGTGTGTTGCCGTTATACAGCTGTCAGTCTCAGAAAATCCGGTTTGACTCCTGCAGCGATTAACTGGAACAGTGCGGGCCGAATCCCGTAAGCTGCCGAGAACACGCTGTTGGGAGCCCGGCAGCACTTCTGGCTCCAGGGCAAGCAACAGCTTTAAGCCGGGTTTCGAGCCATATTGGGTTTGTTCATCAGTGTTCAGTGCAGCTTCGGGCCTGGAGACCCTGGTGCTCTCCTGCGGCTGTGTCCAGGGATTAAACGTCAGTGGTGCAGTGTTGTGGTGAAGAGGCAGAGTTTGGTCATTATGGGATACGGTAAAGACTGGCAGAACAACACAGCGATGTTACGGAAGCCGTAAGCGATTGCACAAATAAAGCTACGTTAAACCTAGGATTTGCCTTGAGTCTGTCGTTGTGATTGCCTGCTTAACTTACACTAGCTTTTTTAAAATGTAAATTCTTAGGGCTGGAAAAGAATTTTTGAGAAGGTTTTCATAGCTGTGTTTATACTTAAACTTTTCTGTGCTTTTCTTTTTAAAAAAAGTAGAACACATTCAATAGGTACAATCCTGAAGCCTGTTCCTAAGCTTTATTCAGGTAAACTCAAGTGAGTTCCAAAATGTCAGACAAAAAAGTGAGTACGTGCTGCCTAAATAGTAGGGGCCTTGGGTCATAGAATTTTGTAGAGTAATAAAGAATCAGTGCACAACCAGAAACACCAGGTCTAGCCAGTTGCTAATGTTAATAGCAACCTTTGCTGTAAGGAAGCAGAGTTCTGAGCTGGATGTTGATGAGTAGAAATAAAATTTAAAACACAACAACAAATATCCACACAATTTTCCATGGAGAGAATGTATTTTTAACTAACTGGAACTATTTCTTATTTTTCTTAGCCCTTGGGACTCTCTTATGCTCTGGTTTAAATCATGTGTAGCTTCATTGAGTTACATTTCCATTATGCCAGTTTAATATCACAAAGATTTGATCTCTGGAGCAACCAGCGTACAACAGAGTCGGCGCATGTGTTTCCTTCCTTGATCCATGAATTTTATTTATTACATTAGCCTTTGCCTAGAGGATTTCAGATGCATGTTGATGTCAAAGGCCTTTCCAAAAGTGACTGTCGAGAGAAATAAATACTTTCAGAGTGATTGACTCGGGGGACAAAATGTACAGATAATAAGCAAGTCGGCAACATACAATTTTATTTTCAGATAAATGGCCTGAAATTGGTGACTTGCCCTCCCTGGGAGATGAAAAGGGATCATAAGATTTAGTGAGTGGGAAATAGAGTGCTTTTTTGCTTCAAGTGCTGTTGGAACTTCTGGGGTCTTGGGGCAGTGCTGTAAGCGGGTGCAGTGGTCTTCACATTTATTCCTCAGCAGGAATATTTGATAACACCTTTTCCGAGAGTTGAAACACTTTATTGGAAGATTCTTATCATAAATCTTGTCTCGGGGTTTCTGAAAGTTAAGATATTTGAAACACTGGTAAAGGCTGGTGAGGTTAATGTAAGATGAGGGCCTAGGAGAGATCTGGGTTACCACAAGATTAAAGATTACAGACAGCTTGTGATAAATTGAAATTTAGGGAGCAGATTTCTCTTTCGTTTCCCCCCAGTGAAGCAGTAAGGGTAAAGTAATGTTCCGAAGGAATTTTTCCTTGTCATCTCCTGCATGAGCAACACATGCTTATGCATGATACTCTTTAAAATGTACAAGCCATCGACCACTTTGAAAGTTCTTCTTCATTTACATTATTGAATTTACTTTATAAGGAGTATAAAGAACTAAAATGCTGGTTGTATCTCCAGGATGTGTGAATTAGCCATGGAAACCAGCATCTGGTGGCTCCTGCCAGCGTAGTAAAAAGCGACTGTTTCTGCTGGTCACCTCGTTAATGTGAGTCAAACGGTGGTAGTTCCTCAGCGCTCTTCTCATCCTGTTTCTGCCCTCTAACGGGCATCTCAGAAGAGAATCAGTTCTGCTTTTTTCTTTTCAGGGGAGCCTGGGAAGTCTCATTGTATTAATAAGCAACCAGGTGTTTGCCGTGTTCTTACAACACTGGCAAACTGGTTTTGTGCTGCTGGTAGCCCTGACGTGGGACCATCGCCTGCATTTGACTGTTGAATGCTGGATGATGTGTCTAATATGTTTTTTTGCAAATTGTTCTCATGTAAATTAGCTTGAGATAAAAATTGCACTTATCACTAAACCACAAGTGCCAGATTCTATTTTTTTTTATTAAGTCATCCTGCATAGTTATTACGGTGATGAATAATTGAGATCAGTAGCAGTACGGGCTGTGGGGAATTTGGTCTTTAACAAAGCGTGGAAACAAATGGTTTTCATAAATATTTCATGGAAAAGTTGGAATGCCACCCTAATCCTCAAAATAGCACCTAGGGGGGAAAAAAACCCTCGCTAATTCAGATCTCTCTTTTATACATTTTCTGGTTTTCTAATTGCCTTCTATATTTTTCCCATTAAATTGTAAAGTGTGATCTAATTTGGAAGGTCTTAGCTCTTCTAAGGCACACAAAGTCGCTTAATATTATATTTCCCGACGTTTCCTTCTAGTGATCAGGCACTTCACAGTAAGCATTTGCATTTGAAAACTAATGGTGAACGAAAGTGAAACAAACTCCGGCATAAGCAGCTCTGTTGGTTGCTCTGTCTCCTAGAGTTGTTTTTAATGCTTACTTTACAAGCAAGGTAGATTAAAATTCCTCTTGGAGTGCTGGAGTTTCATTCTTACTCCAGTTCTTCTTTCATACGGCTTTGGCAGAAGCTGAAGATGGAAAAACTCCTAAGTATTCTTTTTCTTCTCTTTTTGGAAACAAAAAAAAAAGAAAGCATTTATTAAGATAAAACCAAAATTGTTTACATCAGAAATAATCAAGACAAGATGAGGTGAGCTTCAGAAGCAGACACCTGCAGGCTGAAAGCATTCATCAGAACTTGAATAAACTGGCGTTAGTTTGTGCACTTTGATAGAAAGTGCTGAATATCATAGAATCACAGCCTTGCTTAGCTTGGGAAAGACCCTTAGGGTCATCGAGCCCAAGCATTAACCCAGCCCTGCCGAGCCCACCACTAACCACGTCCCTCAGCACCATGTCTGCCCAGCTTTTAAGTTAAGGCAGGAGAAATTCCCCAAGAGAGGATGGTTTGAGCAATGGTAGGTCACTGTGCTTCCTTGGTAAATTTGAGACTAACAAGCACACTTCCCTTGGTTCCCACTCGCTTCCTTGGTTTTGACGGTTTTTCACAAATGGAGGAGTGTTTGGTGCCGCTGTTCCTCCTCTGCTGCAGCTCTCGGGGGTGCCTGCGTGGTCCTTGCCCAGTCCCAGAATAAATGCCTTCCTGCCCTGGTGTGCCCGGGGGTCTCTATGTGATGACCTTCACCGGCAGTTGCTTGTAGCTCAAAATGATTAATTCCCAGTTTTGTTTGATTTATTGGTTGTAATTTGTCTGTGAGCTTTTTTTCACGCGTATCCATTAGACAAACTCTGAACAAACAGATCCTGTTGCGTATCTTTTTCTCTGATTGGCTCAGTATAATATTTTAGAAATGGAAATGGCGTTACATATATAAACACTTGAAGTTCTCTTTTTAATATCACCCTTTGATAAAGATGGCGAATTTGCTTGGCAGAGTTTCTGCTAGAGCTCAGCCGGTCTTTTAACCTGAGACAACCTATGGCTTGTCCCCATAGAGCCTCACTGGCCACAGCTCAAAGCTGAGGGAAAAGCTGGAGAAACCCCAGGTGGGAATATTCTTGGAAGGATATTTTATCTTCTGCAATTTTCTGTAGCTTTCCCTGGGGTGAATGATCTTTGCAGGGATGGGTTTTCCCCTCCGTTTTCTTCTAGCAGCTTATGTACGTTAATGCAGTTTTTAAAAAAGCTGCTGATGATATTCTATTAAAAATAATAATAAAAAGTCTTATTGCTTGAAACAGGAATACTTTCCTTTGACAAATGAGAGGTTTTTACTTAAGCGAATGCCATATATATTGAGCTGGAAACAGTCCAGACAGGAGGTTGACTGCTCAAAATAACTCTAGTCCAGTAGGATATGTTTAATTAAGTTTTTCAACAATTTTTTGGACTGGGTAGAAGCATTTGAGCTTTATCTCCCTCCTGTTTTGCCATTTTCAAGGCAGCAGTCAGACTCTTCCGTCATGAAGCCACTGGGTTTGGAAGAGCTGGTGCTGTGCCCACAGCAGAGGATCCCCAAAATGTCCCGAGCGATGTCTGTGCCCACAGCCCCACCACCCTCATCTGTCATTGCTACACCCATGGATCATACTGCTTCTGAAAGCACCGTGTTCCTTCTCGTTCCCTTGAAAACCAGTGCCATATCACTGTTCTCACAGAATATTGCTGTGGTTTAAGAACTCTTTGTCAGCCAGAAGAATACCGTGGCTGGAGCACAGAATAAGATTTCTTGATATGTTTAAGATGCAGTGGACTGTTACCCAAACCGAAATAAAAACAAAAAACAGGTTTGGGATTTTTTTCCCTGTAATGAATAAGTAGTATAACCTCAGAGGATGTAAACTACTATTGTTCCACTGAATTGGATGGTGTTCTGCTAATTCACAAGAGCTGGGAAACTTCCTGAAGATTTCAGGAATAGCAGAGGGTACCCTTCATTGCACCTTAGAAACTGCAGTTGGTCGTGACGTTTTACAGACCGCTTAATAAACCCAAGAAATATGTTCCTCTGAATAAAAATGCTAAAGCATTACTTATGCTGTCTTCATAAAATCATACAACAGGGGCTTAGAAAAAAGCACGTACAGAACCGCAGCTGTCTGCTAATTGCCTGTCAGGAGAGAGGCCACTGGGGTGGTGGGCAGAGCAGTGGGGGCTCATCCACACAGCCTGGCGTCAAACACAACCACTGTCTTTGAAAGGATGGTCACTAAGAACACATTTTCCTTTGAGGAAGACTATGAGCTGCGCACACTCCCGCAAAATGGAATGTCTAATAGTTCTTCTGTGAAGGATTTTTATCTTCTTTCCTGTCTATAACTGAAAGGGTTGATCCTGCTGTAATTTAGTTCTTGGCGTTGGTACAGACACCTTTTAGTCTAAAAAATGGTTGCTGCTCAGGAGTAAGTTTTAATGGACGCATTAGTGAGACTCAATAAAGTGAAATCAAGGAAAGGGGAGGGTAAAAAGCCTCCCCTTGTCCATCGTTACTAAATGCCTTCCGGATGTGGGGATGTTTGGAGTTTCCTCCCGTGCCTGAGTCTCGGGGTGCAAATACGCTCTGCAGGGCTTCTGTTTGCAGTGCTCGTGATGCTGGGCCTTCGGTTCAGGGCCGAGGCAGGGCTTTGTGCGGGGACGTGAGAATTAAGTTTTGCCTCTCTGTTTATTGTAAGTTTTTTTACTCCCACTCCTTTTTCTGCAGCTGTAGAGCGAGCGCCTCAGTGCCCAGCAGTACTGAGCTCTGAGGCTATCTAGATGCCTCAGCAGAACTGCAGGTGCCTCCAGCCTTTGGGAATCGCTCAGTGCAGTAGGAATTTGGCAGCTAATTTAGCAAGGACTCTCCTGAAGAACCGTTTGAAAAAGTCAAGCAAAATTGAAAGACGGTGAAATAACAGGAAGGTTGTGGCCTTAATTCTTTGGTGAAACTAATGTTGTTTATCTTTTGAGAGGCAATAAAATACATTTCCAAATCTTCCCCTCTCCTCCCCATCCCCGTCCCAGCCTAAACCGCCCAACTCTCCCGAGTGGGTTATCAGTAGGTGTACTGATGGATCCCCACTCCAGACAGACCCAGCGTGGTCTGTAAGTGACAGGCGTGTGTCCCTTCTGCTGGAGGTGGCATTCTGTCACACTGTTGAACTGACACCCCAATGACTGGCTTGTCGCTGGGGTGTTGCGTTGGGAAAGCGGAGGTTGTTTTCCCCGGCAGGGAACAGCCGCGGTGCCTTTGTGCTCATTGCTCCTCTGGAAGGCAGCCTCAAGTCAAGTTGGAGATGACCATTGTTTGGCCTCACAGGTTCTGCCAGCAGCCTTCCTCTGACTGGGATTTGGGCTTGGGCTCATTTTGACCTTTAGCATCTCATGCTTTTATTTATTTATTTCCCTCCTGCAGTTATTTTTTCCTGTTACAGTGGATATAGGATAAACTATGTTGTTTGGTTGAAAAATATTTTTCTTTCCTATTTCATATATTGGTTCAGATGACATCCGTGTGGTCCCACTAGTATGGGTACCACTGTGAGCAGAGACTGATTGAGAATGTTGGCTGTTCCTAAACCTGTCATCCTGGTCTCCAAAATCGCAAACTGTTGCCTGGTCCAGAGTATTTCTTTGCAAATGGTCTAATGACTGTGTTCGAAGGAAGCAGCCATCTTCTGTACTATTTCTTCATAAGGAAGTGAAAATCAATGCAGAATGTGTAATTAATTTATGAACTGTGTCTGCAGCACGGGACGTTTGTCTTGCATTAAATTTTACCTTAATGCTGCCTGAGCATTTAAGATATAGATCACTTGTGCTGTGATTGCACCGAGTTTCCCAGAGCAGAGGACTCTGTTTCATCAGGCACAATATTCCTTGCCCTATTTCCGAGGATGCGCATGTTCAGGATAAAGATACTGGAAGAATATTTATTGGGACTGCAAAGAACCGAGGCTGTGGATTACAGCAAAGGGAGGTGGCTTATCTACAAAAAGGATAGTTTAAAGGGTCACCTAAAGCCAGCGCCCGTCCCCTGTGCCGGGTGACGGTGCTTCGCAGGGCGTTTGTCTTGTGTATTTGACTGATTCTTGCAAGGTCAGGGGTAGCCCTGGAAACGCCGAGAACATCTGGCCTGGAACTCTGTGCCGGCTGCTGGGAGAGAATGGTGCGGTCACCTGCACAACAAAAACACCCTAGAATTCTGAGACTTTCGGTAAAGGGGGTAAACGATATCCTATGCAGATTTTGCTGTTGATGATGGGTTTTATTTTTGCTTATTGCCTTTGGTATGTGGTAGAAATTGCACACAAATACAAATTATTGAGTTCCCCTGTCTATATCTCCCACAGCACACGCATTCAGCTTTACAACAGTGGCCCTTTCCTTTGTCAATCACAGTGCTGTTTTAACAAAGAAAATATTTGGCTTGTTTTGATATTTGTTCAGGAGGGCATTTTTTTGACCTTTGGAAAGCATGTAAATTATTAAAGCCACCCCTGAAACTCTGCAATTGAATGGGACTTCTAATCCTTGTTTGAAAATATAAATTATTCATTGTAGGATTTAATTTAAGAGTTGGCTGTGTGGTTCCTATGGTTGTTTACATTGCGTTCCGGTGAAATTGAAAGCGCAAATGAATTCCACTAGGTTTTGTCAGAGACCTCTGACTCAGTGTATCTGAAGGTTGTCTTTCTGTTTCTTTAAATGTATAATCCCTTTGGTTTTGCTTCCTGTATCAAAATAAAATACAGACAAAAAGAGAAGGTTGCTAAGTGCCTTCAGGAGTGGCATGGTGCTGGACGCTGCCATCCGTCCGCGCTGGCCACCGCCGGCTCCTGGACCAGCAACACCCAAGGACGAGTGATGTCCCAAGTGGTGGTACTGTTCCTTCAGCATAGCATGCTTCCTTCTCAGCAAGCAATGAACTGACGCGCTTAGACCCTGATAATTCAGAGGCACGGAATAGTCCTTGAAAGCTTTCCTTGAAAGAGGAATAACAGCGTTTGTGGGCAAGGTGAATTCTGTTGGGATAATTTTATCCAGTGTAAGCGCCCCGCTCCCCAGTCTCTATTCTATCCTAGTGACTTAGGAACATTATTGTTGTAGTTAAATGCTAAATTAGCTGAACCGAGTGAGCCGTGTATCTTCTCTCTTATGCTGGCACTGGGTGCTCTTGCCTGCAGCAGACCAAGCTGAGGCTTAGTCCCTCATGGTCCCTCCCCGGCACACGGAGGTGAGCGAGGGCTGTGTCACGCGTTTTCCTGGTGATGGTGGTGGCCAAGGAGAGAGGGGCTGGGGAGCTGTTTGATCAAACCCTCTGTTCCTTTGTCTTTTCTGAAAAAAAAAAAAAAAGCGTCAGGGAAAAACAAGCAGAAAAGAAGTCAGGGACAGAGTCAAAACGAAGAGCATGAAAGCATGGTGTCAAACCCAAGAATATACCTTTCTATTGCCCTCATAGCAAGCGAATGCAAAGAGCAAGTGAACTAAGGAGGATGTGCTATGGGAAATCTTAAGTGAAATTGTTTCTTTGGTTCCATTAAAAAAATTCATAAATTGTTATGTTATTTTTATTGCTATAGGAATATTTTAAGTATGCAGGGCTGTATTATGCCACTTCAAGGTTTGTTTGTTTTTTTTTTTTTAAATAGTATTTATCTCCTTATTCCTGTGAAAACCCTACCCCTCGGAAGCAGCCGACGTGGGGAGCAGAGCAGGCTGCGTGCCCCGGGGGCGCGGGACGGTGAAGCAGAGAGATGCTCCGGTCGGGCCACCGGTGAGCCTGACACGGGATGGACTGTGCGAGTCCGGTGCAGAGTGACCGAGACGTGGCAGTTCTGTGGGAGAAAACTGGTGAAAGCAGCTGCTGTTCTGTGTTTAACTTTGTTTAGCTGAGATCAGAATGTGGCCCGATGCTGGTGGAGCGTGTCGTCCCAGTTGACTCTCCTTGTCTTCTGCTTGGAACTCGTTTCTCCCGTGTTCCTGACACCGGTTTTGGCGCACACCGCCTCTGTGGCCTGTGAGTGCTTAGTGTCAACCTGCTGCTTCCATTTCATCGTCCCTCCTCAAGCACGTCGGTGTGTGTCTTGGAGCAGGGGGGGTTCCAGAGGGCTGTGGCCCCACCAGCAGGTTCTCGTGCCCCGCGATAGGTGACCAGCGCCCGCTCGCAGCCAGTTCTTACGTCTCTGCTGTCTCATCGCGTCAACAAGTTTGCCTTTCCTCCTGTTGGAAAAGCAGCGCTTTAGAAGAAGGTTTATTCAGAATGTCAGCTGAAACGGTCAAAACTCTGCGGTGTTAGGGCAGGGGACACTGAGCTTATCCCATGTGTCAGGGAGTCTGAGAAGGAGCTGAGCTCGTGGGGTTCTGTTGGATGCTTTAGCAAAGCAGGGTGTGAGCGAAGGCTTCTTGAAAACTTTCAGGAACTTAGTGCATCTCTTGTCTCCTTTAAGAGACATAATTTTATTAATAAATATGATACTCAGCTTCATTTTCCTGAAAGATGCTTCCAGTGTGTGCAGCGTTTCCTCCGCGCTCTCACTAGTGGTGTTTCCCTTTTGCAGTGTTCAGGAACTGGCAGAAAATGTCATTTTCTTCCCTAGAGGATTTTTGTCGATTTCCATAAGATGTGGTTAAGTGGCTTTGCATGGGGAGCAAAGAAGGAAAAAAGATGTCTGTCCTCAAAAAACAGTTGTCGAAGGGACTCGATGGAAAATTGGGAAATACCACTTCAGTGTCAGAATGGGAGGTGAACGTGTTTGGGGTTTGGTTTGTTTTTCTTCAACCTTTTGGAGGTGAGTTCTTGGTTTTGTCAAATCTCACAAACAACTTCTGCATATGTGGGAAAATGGCTCTTTTTCTCTATTTCTTGTTAATACCTTTTTCTGCCTGCCTTTACCGCAGCACCAATATTCCACAGTCTCCAGGTGTTTGTCTTCATTGACTGAAGAGTAGTTAGTGTAGTGTTTTACTGCGTGTTTCTGCCATCAAATTTGTAGTTTTTTATATTTGGGTTGGTGTTTGGTCTTTTTTTTTTTTTTTCCTGTCTAGTTGTGATTCCAGTACCCAGAACAGACCTTTGCCAGTGGTTTTGTGCCATGTCTGAAGGAACCTCAGTGATTCCCTTAGGACATGCTTCCAGCTGCTCCTTAAAGGTGATTGCATTGTCCCTCGCAGCATCGAGCGTCTCACCAGGGCCTGTGAAACACCCAGCTTTGCTATTGCGAGGTGCTGCCCTGTGGATTCCTACTTTCCTCCTCTTAAAAACATTTATGCAGAACAGAATAAGGAATGCTTTCCTTTCCCTTATTTATAAACAAAACTGGCAAAAGCTAAAACAACATCAAAAAGCAGCTCACTCACTGAATAATTTGCCCATCTTCCTGACACAGCCCTAATATGTATAGGGCATTATATAGCATTTCCAATCTCAGCATAAACACTCCCTAAGGCTTGATATTAATGCCTATGGAATCGGAAGAGTTCCACATTGAACGTGTGCTGTCAATGCTTTAAACTCTGAAATCAAGGGAAGTTATGTGGATTTTCTGGCTTTCAGACAATGCTTTCTGGAGCAGTTTCTATTCAAAGGATATCATACGTACTCTCTGAGGACTTGGCTTAGGGCTGAGCTTTCAGGAAGCAAACCTCAGAAAAGAAGAGCAGGATATCAGCAGTTCGGAGCCAGCCAGATGGTTACCCGGCCGTGTCCTTTGGCTAACGGCAGTGCCTGGGGAAAGGCGCGGGGTCAGAGCCAGCGCATCACGCTGCTGCCCCGCACCGCTCTCCCGACACCCAGGCACTTGTAGCTCAACTGGTATTGAACCAGAGATGGTTTCTTGCTGTTTAAGAGACTGTACTTCATCTGTCTGTCCAATTGGGGTTGGTTGGTTTGTTTTTTCAACCACTGCAGGCTTCTGGCCTCAGTAATGCCCTTTGGTGGAGGCTGAAACGCAAACAGTGAGCGTTAGGTTTGCCTAAGCTTAGGCTCGGGCAAATGTGGAATCCTATCACAAGCCAAACTTCTTGAAACTCCTGCCTTTTTGCATGGGAGTGTCTCCATCCGTCAGGGAAACCCATCAGTTACACATAAGTTTGTTCTGATTTACTGTAAATGTACACAACAATTATGCTCTTCCTTGCATTAACCTAGAATTGTCTAGGTTGCAGGAGACCTTTAAGATCATCTAGTCCACATCTTAGGTCTTGTATGCTTAACTGGCATGAACATTTTTGAGCACCACAACACGAACATTTTTGGTAACTGCTTTTAGAGGAGAAAAAAAAGTATTTGAGCTGAAGTATTATCATATTAGCTTTGACACAGGTTTTCACCAAGAAGGCTTTTGAGACGTTCAATGAACTCTGAAGAGAGAAAGGGGAGTGGAATTACTGAGAAACAGGTTGGGGTTTAAAATTATTATTTTATTTTTTATTATGTAAAAGTGGACGAATCATTGTAGTCCCGATCTGCTGTGGAAGAAAAGTAAATCATGAGTATCTCATAGCTGCTGCAGGACTGTTGTTATTGAACCGCGTGGTTGCAGTGCCTGTGACTGTGTGGCTCTGTCTGAAATCCATCGTCGACTCCCCGGGCACATCAATAGAAACAAGTGTGAACCTGAAGTTTTTGATACAGACCACATGCTTTTCAAAACAGAGTTTAGTTTTTTGTCTTGGAGTCAAATGAAAGCAGAGTACAAAACTGCCTCCATGCAGAATATTGGCTTTAATACTTTACAAGCTCAGAACTCGATGACCCCAATTGTGTGTGGAGTTTATTATTTTTTTTAAGGCCAGAATACTGGTTCTGTAATGTATTCTTCATCGCTATGTTAAAATCATGTTTTAGCAGATTTGAATGCATTTTGAAATAATTTAATTTCTCTTGCTTCTATAACTATGTAAATGAAATGAAGGTATTATATTCTTTAATACTTCTCTTGCTTTCGGGTTTGAAGGTGGGTTTTTTTTTTCCTTTTCCCCCTTTATTAGAGAGTATAAAGTAGACAATAAATGCAATGTGAGCAAAGGTCACCAAGTAGGTATGTATACGTTATGTTAAGCTGTGATCATTTGCAGACGTGAAGGCATAGGATGATCTCCAGTTTTTTAAACTGAACTTGATTTTGGGGTTGGAGGGTTTTTTTGGAAATGTAAATGTGTTACCCTTGTGTGGTGTATTCTTCTCTACCAAAGAAAACAGAAGCACTCAGATCTAATGTGCATCTCTTGTGTATAGCCTGGTGGCTAATATGACGTGTATCAAAGAACTGTGTGATATTATGTGGCTTGCTCTTAAAAGAATAGAATGTTGTGGGGCTGAGATCTATGTTTTGGGAAAAAAATTCACAAATATCAACTTCAACATGTAAGTAGTTGGTAGGAGCCAAGCAACCCTTGTGTCTGGTGGATGTTGTGCACTGTGCGCCACAGAAAGGAAAATCTGTGTTATTATTCTAATGTTTGGGAAACATAAGAAGATGCAGATACAAGAAAAATCTTAATGGATGTTACCAGAGAATCCTATCTTAAATCAGTGATAAGATTGGTTGAGCCAAAAATATTGATTTAGACTTTGCCAAAATCATGAAAAAGCAGATTTTCCCACTTTGCGCACTGAATGAATACGATTGATTTCAGTTAAGAATTGTTCCACGCCTTGAGTGGGAATGAATAGAGTTTGTGCTTAATGAGGTGAGTATCGATTTCCTAGGTAAAAAAGTGTATGTATAATGAATTTGTATAGAGGTAAGCCAATAGCACTAGCAATAAAGATATAAAGGTTGGACGTTTGGGGAGTGTGATGAGACTAACTACTGTTAGAAGTTTCCCGGTGGAATATACTGTATCCTAATTAGAGTACTGTCCTACATTATTGTCTAGAAACTCTGAGGAGTATTGTGTGTGTGATATCACTGTCATTAGAGTGTTAGTGTTTACAGGAGATAGAAGTTGCATATTTATAAGCACTGCACATTTTTATTGTGTATTTTATTCTTACGCAGTTTTGCATTCATGGATGCAAATGGTATTGATATCTTAGAACTATATTCTGACAATTTTTGATAAAGTAGGTTTTTTTACTGAAAAATATAAAATTACCAAAATGAATTTTCTCTCTATCTTGTATGTTTTCCTCTTTTGAAAATTAACCTTTTTTTTTTTTCAGGATAAAATGATTTTGTGTTTATTTTTATATTTAAATGGTTTGAAATGTAAGCTTTCAGAAACCCTCAAAACACTTTTTTACATGGAATAGCGAGTCATTAGTTTGCTTTCCTGATCACAGTGGGGGAAAACACATAAAACTATCAGTCTTTGTTTTTTTTTCTGTTGAATGGGAAATCAGCGTCTTAATTATCAAGAGATCTAGTTGAAGTCCTATACAATTTTTATCCCTTGCTCCCCCTTTGATGCTCCACCTTTCTAAAGCTAGCAGGCTAGCCACTTATAGGAAAAATAGATATAATAAAGATACTATTTGTTTTCTAAACTTTCTCTCCTGAATTAGAAAGTTAAATGCGCACTTGTAAATACAGTATCTGGTCTTGAAATTATTTTGTAACAGTGTATTCAAGAGAGGCTATTTATCAATAAGCTTCTTTAACGAAGACAATGTCTTTAGCCTCATTTATGTGTAGCTATTTGAAAAATTGACTTTTGCAAAGACCACCACTTTTGCTATGAAAGGTGCGGTGCATTTTCTTGTATATTACAACCCCATCATCCTTGCGTGCCATTACTGGGTAAAACCCTTCTGCAGGTTCCAGCCTTGCCGTGGGCAGTGTGGAGGTGCTTCCCGGCAGTTCTTCCCCGTGGAAGAGCAGGGTGAAGTGCTCTTCCTCCCACCCCATGGGGGTCATCCTGCGGTGATGCCAGAAGAGCATGAAACAGAATAATAATGCCCTCGGTAGGACAAGCTCTATGGTGGAGGGCCCCCGTTAAAGAAACTCCTTCCCGTGAAGTTATAGAGTATCAGTCCAAGGCAATCTAAGGGTCTGAAAGGACAACATGAAAGATTTCCTCTTTGTATGTTGATTTTTACTTAAAATGGATTTGTGACGTTTCTGCCATCATCAAGTTTATTTATTTAAGGTATTTCTCAAGGTATTTGTTTAACTGTTGCGCATAACGTCTTGGGAAACGTGGACCTAAGCCAGGCTGTTTAAAATTTAGGCTACATAAACAAGAGGAAATTAAACAGCGAAATGTTCCAGGTGCTGGAACTTGATTGTCGTGTTGATAAACTGTTGGAGCAGTTTTGCTTGGGTTTTGAGCCACAGGCTTGCAGTTACTAATGGCTTTTAAACTTAGGAGTCATTTCCTCTCCTCTCCTTTTCCCTCCCTGTAAAATCAACTTTAACGTTCAGGTGGGTTCTTACCAAATTTGCAACAGCTATCTACATCTTAATCTCAAATACATATTTTCTAAAAAAAACCCTGGACCCAGATAAGCTTTCAGTAAGACTTCAGAATTGTGAATTGGGCACAGTGGGCTGTATTTTACCATTCGTCCAGTTTACGACAGACTCAGCAGGGATGTGGGTTTGATGAGTGATTTGGGATCCCTGAGCCTCCGGTTTCCCCTGTTTTAAACCACGTTCTCTCACTTTGTTGTAGCTGCTACCTGTGATCTAGATTGACGTGGCATTTTTGCTTTTTTCCCCCATCCTCTGCCAGTCTGAGCCTTCGACTGGCAAAGCAGGGGCACAGAGCAGGGTGATACCTGTGGGATGGATCACTATCTGCAACAAATGGGGATAAAAGCCCTGTGCACAGGTATTTTAAGTTTTGATTCCTGGTTGGTGTCTTAGCTTTTCTATACAATAAAAAAAAATGATTCCAGCACTTAGGGAGGGTGGCTAATTAAAGCCTCTCTGTGTTAGGCATTGTGAGCAATTCCAACACCCCTTTTGATGCAAGGGAAGTGGGGGCAAGGATTAATGGGTTTGTTGAAGGCTGGTGAGTGAAAGGCAGAGCTTAGAGACAAGGTTAGGATTTACTGCTCCGTACGGCTCACTTCTGCCGCTGGAAAAATGGGGAAAAATACTGAGGTGGAGTTAGAGACTCCTTACCCATTGAAATAAATTTGAGAAGGAAATGAAAGCATGAGCTACAGTTTTATCCAGAAGAGAACCTGCCATGAAAGCCTGATTGCTCTGTTTTAACAAGAGATGATAAAGTTAGTAAATATCACACGAAATTTGAATTTTACTACAGAGAAAGTGGAATATTTAATTCTGGCTCCTGAGCACTTTGGGATTTGTGTGTGTTGGTGGTGCGGGAACAAAAGGGATGGCATTTAGGATAAGAGGCCGCCCTTGTTCTCTGCTCGGCAGAGAGACTGATGGCAGATGCCAGTTTGTGGGAATTGCTGGCTCCAGCCTCTTCCCACTGCTCCTGAATGCAGGAAACCGGTCCCCAGAGAGAGGGCCCTGTTCTGCCGCGCCGTGCGAGGGGGAGCTGGTGCTGCTTTAGGCTGGCACGGCCGGCAGAGCGCCCAGAAACCGGGGAGGAACCCCCGTCCCCTCCGCATCAGCGCCGCCTAACCAAGGGTGAGGGACCAGCCGGCCGTTCAGCCAGCGCTAATTGCAGCGCAGGGAAACGTTAATCAGAGGAGGCGAGGGCTCGCTGAATGTGCTTGGTGAACTCCTATTTTGAGGTGTATGGATTAGTGTTGATATTGGCTGTTGCTGCATACTGATCCCTTCGTTAAACATGAAAAAAAACGCTTAGCTTCTTCCTCTTTAACTCTATGCAAGCCCCTGCCCCGGCGGCAGAGGAGACGGAGAAGTGCAGTGGTAGGGATGGGGCAGTGGGAGTCGGGGTGAACAGCAGAGAGGTGATCTCCTCTGGGGAGAGCTGCTGGACTTACTGCAGCACGGGTTGGCCTGTGACAGCACAAAACCAGCTGAAATCTGGCTCTATTTCAATATTTGTGGGGACCTCAGAAGAATTACAGGCCACGTAACCTGAGAGCTGGACACCAAGTACACCTTTCCAATGGGAAATCCAGGTTCTGCCAGCCTCCTGAAGCCTGGGAATTCTTGAGTTCACAGCCACAGACCCACTTCCTCACTCCAGTGTCATGAGATAAAGTTAAGGCCGGCTTCAAGTAATTTTTTATTTTTAAGTTTAAAGCACATAGTTAATTTTAAATTACTACTACCACTACATTTAGTTAAATTCTGAATGCGCATTTTCATTGGACACAAGAACCTTTAAGAATTCATGAGGGAGTAGTGGTGATGTGTCTTTCAATATGTGAATCAACTAAGCGTGCCAAAAAACGTGATTTATTTAAATATGTAATGAAGGGTGGAAAAGTGTCTATGGGGTCTCATCCTCAGCACAGCTGATTCAGAAGGGTTGCTGAGAATTTTGCCCCAATATAATATTGTTAATTTGCTGTCATGACTTTGATGTTACAACTCATAATTCTGTGAATTGTGGGTTTGCTGCATAAATCAGTAATAAAATACAACCCCTTTTCACCCCTTTCGTTTGACTAATTTAGTTATGGTTAGCAGCAATGTAATTTGTCGGTTTTGAGGATTCTTGTAGATACTGAAAGCAACACCTCTCTGGCTGGCTCTGTAGCCCCTCAGAGAAAGGCTGTGAGGGCCAGTCAGCGCAGCACAGACATCTGTCCTCACAAGTGCAGTCCTCTGAGTCTGTCTCTGTTCTTCTGGAAATAAAAGCCCAGGAAACAGTCATCTCTGTATTAATTTTTCTGGTGCTATACAATGAGCATCGATGCCTCTCTTCTCGTCCTTAATTGGCGGTGGCTGCTCTCCTTTCTTTGTCCTCTTTCTAAAGCTTCGGAACAGCAGCCGATTCACTGGGAGGCACTGGTTTCACTGCTGGGTCTGTGAAGTCGAAATGAAAGAAAAAGAAATAAAAGGAAAAAAAAAAAAAAAAAGATGAGCAGAAGAATGTGACTGGTTTAGAAATAATCCTTTGCTGCTCTCCAGTTAACGCTGAGCTGGTGTTCCATCCCCAGCGGTGTGTCTGTGCTGGAGGTGGTGGGAAGTAATAATGACTGCTGCTTCGGGTAATTGCTGAAGGGACCGCGGCTGTGTCTCTGTTGATGCTCTCCAGAAATCAGGGACCAAATCTGATCAAAACTTCAAGTGTAGATCCCGATGCGTGCGTTGTTCAGGGAGGAGAGAGCACAGGCTGCTTTGGGCTGAGTTCTCCGATTCAGGAATTTGCTTGTGGCTGACTCCAGGAGCGAGTGGGGGATCCTTGTTCCACCCGGGAGGATGCACGGCTTGATCCTACCCTGGCTCTGGGGTCTGCATTTCTTTCAGCTCTAGGTTTCCCCCCATTTGGGCATTTGGCATTTTCATTTTGTGGTACCATAGCGCTGTTTTTATAAGCTTTTCCCAGGCCAAGAGCTTCCTTTCTGGAAGAAAGTTCCTTTTCTGATTAAATTCTAATCGTCTTGTGTGGGATAATTGTGCATGCAGCAGTGATCTCTCTGGCTGGTTCTGTGGGTGTTTTTGAGTTTGGGTTTGGGTTGGTTTTGTTGTTTTTTTGTTTTTTGTTTGTTTGGTTCGTGGTGTTTTTTTTTTTTAATTTAGACCGCAATCACTGTATGAGTTCTATTAGTCTTTTACGTTAGTCTTCCCCAAATGAAAGACTGTTGCTTTCCTTTTATTTGTTTGTTTATGGAAAGTAACATCCAGTTTCCTTTCATTTCTGTGCCTTCACCTTTGCAGACGTGATGCTGCTTACATTTCTGTAACAGTTTCATGTTACGTGATCGATTTCCAATTCCTAATTAATGGAAAATGTCAAACCCACTGAGAGCCCCAAACATTGTGCTGGAGATGCAGATACTTTTTGATTGTCATCTCTCTGCTGACGCCCGCTGCTTACAGACACGCAGTGTTAAGCTGATTATCTTATTTTCTTTTTCTTTTAGAGTTTCAACCTTTGTGCCCTAGTCTCCTCCTCAGCTTATTTTGTTTTTGACTGTGGGAATCAGTCAGGGTGTTCGGTGAGCTCTCACCGGTGAATTATCATCTACTGCAGTCCCCAGGACAAATGCTCCTCTGACATGTCAGCTTCATTTTCCCTGAGGCTGGAAAAATAAGTGGCTTAAAGGAGCAGTGCCCAGGAGCGTATGTTCCATACGCGCTGCAGCCATCGCCTCCCTGAACTGGCTTCACTGCTCGCTCCTCCAGCACAGGAGGGCCCTTCTTTCAGGCTGAGCAACCTGGATCATTTAAAAAGGATGCATTTACAGCTGTAGCACAGTTTTATTTGGTTTCTGGAATGAATGTAATTTAAAAGTTAGAATAGAAAATCAGAGTTTTCCCTTGTCTGTTACTGCCTTAATAAGCAGCTGATGTTCCGAAACACTTATTGAAAAACTAAAGCTGATTTTCCTTCTGAAAAAGGATCAACCGATCATCTAAAAACCTTTTCTCAGTACAGGTTTTATAAGTCCTGAGCTTGGAGACAGGTAATTTATAGACTCAAAGTGGAGCAGATGAAAGACAGAGCTTTCAAAAAAATGAAACGTGGTCTCTTCCAGGCTGACCTCACTTCCTGCCTGTGGGAATGCAGGGTGGGCTTTTCCCTGGAGAATGAGTCTACGCAAATGTAGAAGAAGTGTTTAAAAATTGCTTAAAAATGCCAGTTTTAGCAAAATCTTTAGAATGGATAAAATTCTGATATTTATTTTGAAGAATTCAGCAATAATTCCTTTTAAATTATTAATACATATTTGGGAAAGGCACCTGCTTTTGAAAGTAATATGCAGCATGTGTATTACTGTGGGCCAACCTGACTTTGTAAGGTATTGATGTTGGTCTCTGAATGGTTTAGGCACCAGGTCAGAGACTAGATATGTTTGCTTTCATTAACTATTGCTTTGCTTTGTTTTCTTTACCTTTATAGCAGGACTAAGTCGTAGTTACACGCTCACTCTTGATTGACGTTCTGTCTGGGAACCATGCGACTATGCCACAAATCTTAGTTTTAAATAGCATTATATCTCACGGACAGTACCTTGATGAAGATGAACTTTAATTAAGATAAATGGTGGCTGCTTAGTCATCTGTTTGGCACGGCGAGACTTGTAGCTTCAGACTAATGCGAGGAGCAATGAAAATGTTTCATTTTCTCAGTGCAAGCACAAATGAGGATTTTGCAGGGTTGTTGTACACCTGTCCTGCTAAGTGCACACCTGTTAGAAAGCAAGAGTAAGTGATTGCGTTAGACAGATTTTTCTCTGTAATGAAGTTGTATTATCTTCCCAGTTACTCTATGAGGACGCAAGTCAGCAGTAGCTCTTCCAGGAATAATATTATTTAATCAAGGTTTGGCCGAAATGCTACTGATGCAAATAGTCTTCATTTCTTAATTCATAGAACAGTCGAGGGAGGGGGCTGTTTTTGATTTTTTTTTTTTTTTTTTTTTTTTGAGGAGATGATCCATTCAGGAATCAAGATAAATTGCTCAGTGGAGAAAACTACAGAATGTATGCATTATTTAGGTTTGACATTTAATCTTTGTTAGCGGTATCGAGCACATCAGCTTGAATAAGAATCCATAAAGATACCATTTTGTCTGTACATCCATAGGCAGGTTTGGATCACGGACAATGGAAAACATTGGAAAATAGCCAGCTCCTTCATCTTAAGTTTTAAACTGAGTGGTCTCTTGTCCTTCTGGCAGGAATTTAAAATAGCATGCCGTTACTGGGTTTTAAACCAAAGCATTCTTAGTTTTAAAGATCTAAAGAAAGCGATGATGTGTGTGACCCAAATCTGCCCCAGCAGTTACGCACGCGTTACGGTTTTATCCAGAGTCCTGTCCCGTTTCTGGTTGTTTGGGATGTTCACCTGCGTCCCCCTGGATTTCCGCCTGCTCAGTGCCTCCGACTTGGCTCCAGGTGAGCCGTGGAAAATAAAATGCATCTCCCTAGTAGAGAAAATAATATGAAGATGCCAGTTGCATAACATTTTTACGCTTTTGTGGGAATGGTGTTTGGTTTACATGTGTATTTTGACTGATACCATGGATTTGTTCTCATCCATATAGATAGGAGGATTTCTATTGGAATGCAGGCAGATCAATGAGTATCTCTTCTCCTACCAGAGACTTACAGTGCCATCCTTACAAAGCAGGTTTGTTTCTCCTCTTCTGAGCAATGATCTTACATTCCAAAGTACGATTAGGAAAACCACTTAATGTGTATTAAAAAATTGTATTCAGACTCTACAGGATCTCTCATACTCTTTAAGGTTACTTTCTAACAAATCAGTGGAAGCGATAAATACCCTGTAAAACAGGGTAAAACACAGATCCATCCTAACCTTGGGCCTGATTTAGTGTAACAGCTTTGGTCAGGAGTAGGTGATGACATCTCTTAACCTGTGTGCAAAGCTTTCCTTAGTCATAAAACCAAAGCAGGCCATCAAATGTGGAAAATAAAACCCTCCTTCAGAAAGGCATGTTTCCTATTGCTATTCAATATACAGTGGCTTTTCCACTGTGCTGGCATAATATGAATCATTCAGTGAAACACACGTGCAGTTTTTGCAAATCTAACAGCTTGTTATGACAGTCATAGTATTAAATTTTAATGTTAAAGTTTTGCTGATACAAGTAGTCATGCAAACAAGTTATTGGGAGTAAAGAAATAATACAGTTGTATTTTTACTTCAGGTTTGATTTAGAAATGGCATATTTCTCTCAGCTTTTGTTAATGCATATTGAAAGGACAGGAAGCTATTTGGTTTTACATTTTATCATACATATAAGCTCGGTGAGGTAGGAATTTTCAATAGATATTATTTTTTCCATAGGCTTGAAGTAATTGAACAATTGTCAGTGATGATACCAAACTCTTGTAGAATACTCTCAATATAGTTTTTGAAGTGGTTTAGAGAAAAAATAGTCAAACAATATTTTGTTATATAATAATGAAATATTTTGAGTCCACTTGATTGTGAAAGCATGTTATATACACTTATGGTTTAACCAAAAAGCTCAACAGAGGCCAGATTTTTATGAAATTCTACAGCTGTGTCTTTTATGATTTGGCTTTAACTATATACCATTTACTACTAATTACTATTTTGCTAGAAATGTTTTTTGTATCCAAAAACAACAAAAAGGCAAAGAAACCATATAACTTGAAAAATAAGAAGCATTGCTATTTTTAAAGTTGTACACAGAAGTAAAAGAAAAATCCAACCATTTAAATTTGACCTCTTTTTCTCAGGAAATACAAGAAATATTTTCTCAGGCTGCTTTATTCATTTGGAATATTTGTTAAATATTTACACTCCATGATTCAGTTGCAAAGTGAGATTGTACTGCAGGAGGCCCAAAAAAACCAAATAGCTTTCAAGGGTGTATAAATATTTATTGGCCTTACTTTATGATAAATGACAAAGAGCGTAGCTTTAGAATTTCGTAGGGCTTGGCCTATTTTTCTCTTTTAAGTGAGAGACAGGGAGACAAGGGATGGTTTTATGCCGTGTGGAGCAGGTGTGGGTGGTAGTGCAGTGTCCAGCTAGTTTTTATGAGATTTCCAGGCTTCCCGTTTATATCCACTTCACAAGCAGCACAGTGTAACAGAAGCAGAATGTTTCATGAAGGGGTAGGGCTGCGTCAGACAGAATCAAACAGATCTCAGAGGCAAGATATCCTGTGCTTTAAAAATATATATGAAAACCTCTTTCTGCTTCTTGACCTCTAGTAAATACCTGCAGCCCTCATCCTTCTTGCAGGTGGTTCTGATCTTCGGTGCGGAGCAGCATTTGGTATTTGATTGTAGCCTCCAGCACAAGTGTCACTATTTCAGTGCGGTAAAGCTTAATCTCTTCATCTGAAGGAATCTGTTTTAGAAGAGATGTGCTTTAGGAAGAAGCTTAAAAACAGCTGCATTTTCTAGTTCTACCAGGGACCTAGAAAAACACCTAAATAAAATGGGTTCCCACCCCGTTTGTCTGACACTGGGTATCTGGGCTCTGTCGTACACTTTCTGTGGACGCGCTTTCTTTTTTTTCTACCTAGAAATGTTGTCCTGAGGGGACTTTAAAGATTTACATTTATCTGGGATTTTGTATGTCTGGTACTCTAAATAGACTTCTTGGCACCAGTTTATCTGGCAATGCTGTGTGTTATGGCCGTGTCCCGTGAAGGTGGATTACTTGGAAAGGTGTCGGCTGAACTGCCTGTGCCTGCAGTTAGATTACAGAGGCAGAGCTTGGTCCCATCAAAGGTGCTGTATCCCAGCAGTGCTGGGCACACTGCACGGGCAGGGCCACCCCTTGGCCAAGCAGGTGCTCCTGGCAACCCTGCCCATGCTCTGCGCTCCCCATGACCCTCACTTCCAAGTAGAACTTGGTGGGAGCCAAGGTGGGAAAAGGCGGTGAGAGAGGATGCTGGATGGGGCTTTAAGCAACCTGGTCTGGTGGGAGGTGTCCCTGCCCAGGGGAAGGGGGTGGACGAGATGATCTTTGAGGTCCCTTCCAACCCAAACCACTCTATGACTCTATGATTCTGTACCCTCTGACACCTCTGTGACACTGGGTTCACGTGTGGGCGGCTGGAGTGGTGTACAGACACCTGATACGGCCATGGAAGGATGCACGGAGCATCACTTCTATACCTGGGTACCCAGTCTATGTTTTCTATGTACAGTCACACTAATGCCTGTAGCGCCTGTTTTGGGTTTGCTTTTTTAATGTAGTCCACTATCTTGCATTCATTGAAGCCCATGAGTAAAAGCAAGTATTAACTGAAAATGGCTTTGTACTTAAATCTTTCAACTTGGGAACACAGTAATGAAAAATCACTTTATAAACTTCAAGTATTCTCATGAGATAATGAAAATTTATTGTTCTTACTGAGCGAAACAAAGGATTATACACATAGTACTGAAAAAGCAAACTGATTTATTGGCTCAGTTTTACAAAACCGAAAGAAATATAATGCAATTTAATAAAAAGTTTTAAGTTTTGAAGCAACATCTGCAAATCTCGTTTCCCAGGGCAAGCTTGTTTTAATTATATTTATTTGTTCATTGTTTTAATCTCACCGTTTATTAGTGTTTCCCTCCCATTCTTAGTAGTGGGAGTACGTGCCATGCAGAGGATGGGCTGGAATGTCTTACTTCAGGTAATGAAAGAAAAAAACCTTCTTCTCCACAAAGTACAGGGCATGTTTTTGCATATAGAAGCGGCGTTACAAGAAGTGTCACATCAAAGATCATGACACGTTCTTTTACAAGAAGGCTGGGCAAGGTGATTCTAGTTCCCCTTGCTTGCCTGTGTGGCAAAAGACTAACTTAAAAAGCCAAGAGGACTAAATTAAAAAGCCAAACAGATGCAAGCAAGAAGTAACAGGAGGCTGTCAGTCCAACTGGTGATGTGAATTTGTCCCTGTTGTCAGGGAACCTCGTGCATTCCCATCTAAAATAACAGTTTTGCACCATTTCTAGCCTTGTTGTAAATGTGTTCCTGGAGTAGCTTTCACTGCTGGTTCCAAACTCACCTGACTGTCTCGGCGAGTCTGGTAGAACAGCAGCGGATATCTGCGGGTGCTTTGCCTCTCGTAGCCAGTCTGCTAAAATCAACTCCAAAAAAGCATCTGTCACTGTCACAGCACAGATTTCATTGAGGAGCTGTGGGTCACAGGTGTGTTTAAATGAGCGTGGAAAGGATGGGAAGAAATAAGTAAAGAAACAATACCAGGATTCTGGGGGGTGGGAAGAATAGATATGTTATTTAAACCTGATAACACCGTTACTTCACAGTTTTATCTCTAATTTGTGTTTAAAACTGGCAATTGTTTGTCATTCCAAGTAACCCAGAATGTTTTGGATTTTTTCCTTGGGTGGGAAGTTTAGGGGGAAAGGAGGTGACTAAATCACAGAATCACAGAATGATGTGGGGTTAGAAGGGACCTTTGGAGATCATCTATTCCAACCCCCTGCCAGAGCAGGTCCACCTAGAGCAGGTTGCACAGGATGTCAGGAAATCAGCTGCTTTCTGGATTGGAACGATGTTTTGGGGGTATTAATTGGACCCCGAATTAATTAACTCTTAGCCAGAAGAAAATATTAAAGGCATGCACTTAACAAGCAAGCAACAGAAAACCTACCCTCCAAAAACACCCTGAACCACCAAACTTTGTTACTTTCTAAATCTATTAGTTGGTAACATTTACAGTTTTGATTTTGAATAGTCCCTGTCCTGCTAGCTAGTTCTGGCTCAAGTCAAGGGAACCAAAGATGGTAAATAAAGAAAGGTATCTATAAGCAAGACATCCCAGTGTCTGTTTTACCAGATTAGCGAGAAGACAGTGACTCCATCATGTGTGCCCTGGGGTTTGGTTGTCTCTTTGGATTTCATATAAAGCTTTCATACAGGTTTACATGAAGTCAGGGCAGTACAGCAGTTCTTTGGGCTCTTCCCCATCAATATACTGAATTGTGGCAATCACAGCCTTCAGACTGGATAGGAAGGTATCTGGTGTCTGCTTTGTGAATATCCAGTGTGTGGGACTGGGAGCAAGTGTCGCCTGGATCTATGTGAAGAGCAAATACTTTTTGTTGTTATCCTTAGGTATCAAATTCTCATTCTTCAACTCCCTCTCTGTAAAGCTTCACATAGGGCAGCAGGGATGTTTGTTTATTTTGGTAACTGCTGGCCACATTGTCACTTTTTTGTCCTGGGGAAAGGTGTTGACTTTTCCAGCAAATAAGGTTTCGCTTTTTTTTTTTGATATCCTAACATAATTTATTGAGGATTTGAGTTATGAGAACTTGAGAGGTGGAACAGGTTTTTTTTGTTTGTTTTTTTTTTTTTTTTTCCTTCTGGATACCTGTTGGAGAGATGGACCATATAGGAATTTGTTTACTTATCACTTTTGTGGAAACAAGCCTGGTCCTGACACTTTCCTGTGCATTTGAACCCAGAGCATAAAAACATTTCAGTTGAAGTGCTGTTAATTAATCAAATATTTCTATAGAATCATAGAATCATCTGGGCTGGAAGGGATCTTTAAAATCATCAAGTCCAACCATCAACCCAGCACTGCCAAACCCACCACTGACCCATGTCCCTCAGCACCACGTCTGCCCGGCTTTTAAATACCTCCAGGGATGGTGACTCCACCACTGCCCTGAGCAGCCTCTTCCGAGGCTTGACAACCCTTTCCATGAAGAAATTTTTCCCAATACCCATCCTAAAGCTCCTCTGGCACAACTTGAGGCCGTTTCCTCTTGTCCTGTCACATGTTACTGCCATGGAACATTTCGCTCATCTGCTTCCTCCAGCGACACGTCTCATGAAAGATATTAATTGAGCAGAGGATAAAAGAATGCCTGTAGCTAAGGGGGTTTTTCATATACCTCCCTTGCTTTATGACGGCTTGTGGTTAACCAGGATAACTAGGTCCTGATCTGCCCGTCTGAAGAGCCCCACTGGGGCAGCTGAACTGCTCAGGTGAGGACTGAATGATGGGGCCTCATTTCTTCTGTATTATGTGCCTAACTTCAAATTCCTCATAGAAGGAGAAAAATACCATAAGAGACTAAACTAAGACAAATACTTAAATTGGAGCTAAGTAGCTGGAAGGCATTAGGTGAGTCAGTAGGGCCAGCTCACGGGTATTGTGCAGGCCAGGCACAGGGACTCTGCTGGGGCCTACAGCGATGGCGGCAGCTGGAGCTGTGTGACGGCCCTCGGGGACACCTGGGGCTGGCCGATGGAGCTGGCTGATGGCCCTCCGGGACACCTGGGGCTGGCTGATGGCCCTCGGGGACACCCGGGGCTGGCCGATGGAGCTGGCTGATGGCCCTCGGCATCGGGGCTCACAGCACTGACCACAGGTGAGCAAAGTCCTCACTCCTGCCACAGACTTCAGTCATCTCTTGGTTTTTAATAATACCTGTTGGTAGGGATTTCAGTGAATAAATACCAGAAAACATCAATACAATTTGGAGCTTCAATGATTAAAATGTGCCACAATTTACATATTACTCCCCATTTGAAATGTAACAGCTTTATGATACTGGTATTCCAGGCATGTCAGCACTTGTTTGTTTCTCCTTTAGAAACACCCAAGTGAAAATCCTCAGCTGGTATCGCGGTACATTCCTACGTTCCTCTTCCGTGATCAGAGGCCCCAGGAAGAGCCTAGAGAAGTTGTGATTATAACCTGTACATGTGGCTGATCTATAAAGAACACAATTTATGTTACTACATTCTGACTTATCAATTATGTCTTGAATTGATGACTCACTTTCAAATTAATCAATATACACAGTGCCTCATGCTGAAATCGTTTGACCTCTATGAGATGTCCCAGGAGAAGACTAAGCTGAAGCGTTCGACGCTTTGGTTATAAATGTTGGGGGACACAGTGGAACCCGTTCCTGGTTGCTGCGGGTGATAGAGCAATTCAAATACAATGTTCTTGGGTAAGAGCATAGATGATATGATAGTGTGATAACTGCTAGTAAATACTGATTTTAAATTAACTCTTGAAAAGTAATGTATGGGAATGCATGTAGGCAATATTTGAAAATTTGACATTACAAAAATTATGGCATGACATTAACTTTCCCTTTCATTGAATGGGTATTTAACTTTGGGGAAAAGAATAGCAACAGGCAATTCAAGCACCCTCTTTTCAAGACACAAAGTATATAGGTAAAGAATGAGATTTGTAGTATAGAAAGCTTTTAACCCTCTTAATTCAACAGTACATGTCTCCTTTTTTGCAGCAGTGACTATAAATGCGTTTATTTTTTCACTAGATGTAGACTGGCAGCGAACATTTATGTGAATTACTGAGTCTGACATCTAATTAACACAGTCTTTACAGGTTTAATGAGCAGTGATAAATTTCTATCCTTTCTTTGGCACATTTTAATTAGTTGTAATTATGAGTGGAATGACCTGAAAAGCTTGTTGTCCCATGGATTCATCATAAATTTGTGTAATTTATATATGTAGAGACAGAATTTTTATGGAATTAAAAACCCAAAGGTTATTTAAACCATTACATCAGTCATATAATACCCTTCCGTAAAACTCAGGTAAGCAAAACATTGGATGTAAATATTTGACTACACTGCAGGTGATGCTTCATAAATTAAATTTATTGTCTTTGTTTTGTCTGAAGAATAAATAAGCATTGAAATGTACTTCACCTATTGGTCAGGACTGAAACGACTGCTGACATTCATCTTTACTGGCATTGTAAGTTTCAAGAGGAAAGCAGTTGTATGTGTTTAAAATATTTATTTATAATGGTTTTTAGGACTGAGTAGTTGCTGAAGTGAAATGCAAGCAAATGAAAATATAATCTTAATTAAGATGACAAGTACAAAGTGTTTTCCTTACTTAGAGTATTCCTGCAAAAGTAGAGAGGAATAAAACTTTCCAGCAACTAAGACTATTCTTCCTTCAGAGGGGATTCTGCATGGTCTCCAGGGATACACATGAAAGAACTGTCAATGAGATTAATACAAATTTACATTACCTACCACAGCAGATGAAAGTAACTGAAAGGTTCCGCCATTAAAATGAATGTGTATTTCATAAAAGCTATAAAAATGAAACATGCTAACATTTGATAAAGATCTGTCATGAACTTTCATTAAAAAGATATAATTTCACAAAACGGGATTCTAATTAGGATTTGAGCAACTTGGTTTGGTGGGAGGTGTCCCTGCCCAGGGCAGGGGGGTTGGAACTCGATGATCTTTAAGGTCCCTTCTAACTCGAACCATTCTAGGATTCTGGGATTTCTCTCCTGTAAATATGACGTCATGTCCTGTATGAGTGACGGAGGCTGTTAAAGGAGGGCACACGGAGTTAGGGTGACCCAGCCTTGTGGGGTGCTACCTCCTTGGGAGCTGGTGGGACTCGGGGGCAGATGGATCCCTCGGAGCCACATCCTCCCTGCGGTGAATGCGATGCCCATCTCACAGGGAGGTGGCTCTCCTGGTGGTGCTCCATTTTTGGCATCTTTTGTCCTAATTCTCCAGGTCTGAGAGCTGCTGTGCCACCACGCAAAATGTCTGAAGGTATGAAAGACAGGAGAGAACAGGTGGGGGTTTTTGGACAGAATTGTGAAAAAAGGAGTGTGAAAGAGGGAGCAAAAGAATTTTCACTTGTTAATACAATGAGAAAAATGTGAGTAGTCTGTATTAAGGATGACTAAAATATTCAACAACATCTGAGCGTGTCTGTTTCCATGATTTGGGCTCAAGTACTCTTTCCTGAGGTCACCAAACCACCAAACAAATTCCCAGCTTCTGCACCGGCAGCAAATTGGTGATTCCTTTGGTGTCTCCTGTTATTTTCATTTGGGACAGCAGAGCTTTAGGCAGCTTCTGCTGAAGAATATATTTTATGGTAAAATTACTGAATGAGATCTTCTGTTGAACCTGCATCTCCTACTTGGCAGCCTCTGAGTGGTAGGGGCGGAGAGGGAGCTGCAGAAAATACCTTGGTTTTTTTCTTCCTAATCTGTATCCCTTTGATGATGGTTTTTGGTTGTGTGTAACCATTCTGTGATCTAAGCTGCAGTCACAGTCAACCCAGAGATTGTCACTGGGCTACCCTGAGGTGAAATATCTAAGAACAGAACTCAAAAGAAAGAAGAGGCTCAGTAAAAAGAATAAAGAAGTAGAAGTTGAAACAGTACATGGAATGAGAATCTTAAAAATTTCAGAAAGATATTTTTTTTCCTCAGGGAATCTCTTGAAGATAATATTAAATAAAGTTAAGTGTGACTGTCAAGCTCGGCTCTCAGTTTGTTGTAGTGCCTTATTTTAACAAAATTCCTTCTTTATTCAGTTCTTTCATAGTGTTTACCACCCTTGTTGTCTGCCTTCATTTTCACTACATTTTTTTCTATTCCTTTTATGAAAGATAAGTAAATTGCTCTCAATTACTTTGCGTAATGATTGATGACAGTGTCTTCTTTAATTGTTTCTTGATGGTTTTGTCTGTCTGTTGTGCTATGCAAGGAAGTGTAGCATTTGTTAATCCAGACAGTAATTGCAGTTGCAAACACCTCCCTTTTTTATTTGATGAGAAAGTTGTGTCAGGTCACTTGTGGGTTTGTTTCCTAGAGAGCATTTACTGTTAATTATTAGACCAAACAGCAAAAAAGATAGAGTTTCTGCCAATTTCCTCAGGATCAGGACCAGATCAGGTTAGGGGGACATTGTCTTTCTCACAATCATCCTAAATTTTCTTCTTTGGGTAAGGTTTGTGTTTTCTTAGAAAATGAACTGAGACTTAACATTTCCCTTCAAGAGGCACAGGTAAAATTTCCGGATATCTCATTCTGAAAGTAATGTATTAATAGCAGAGTACTTCTTTGCCAAGGACCTTTGGATGGTCCTTAGAAGGCATGAGAAGTGTAACCTCATATTTTACCAGTTTGTTCTTTTGCACTCTCATGAGACTTTTTTCAGGATCTGGCCCATGTTACCTATCAGGATTATGTCACTCCAAGGTCTGCTTGCTCCCCTGGAGAATTTGATCTGCAGCCTTCTCTTTCATTACATTTGTTTTGTTTAGTGAATTGAGGTAACTTTAGCTTTTACTGTATTAACCTAAATTCAGTTTTTTCTTTTTCAGCAGCAGCATTCTACAAGATGATTAAATCAAGAGTATTTTCAGCATAGCATTTGAAACTGAACTATGAAGACGTAAATGAGACCTTCAGCAGATGAACGTCAGAGATGTGAGTACTTTTTCTGAGACTGAACATTAACTTCTCCCAGTACCACCTTTGGGTATAAAGGAATCAGACTTCAGTGTGTCAGTTTGTTGAGCTGGCTTTATTTTATGCTAAACTCATCAAGAGAAAAAAAGATGAAATAAAATTTTAAGAGAATCAAAGTGAAAATTACGCAGCCTGTGAGTCTGAGACGGGTCCTGGAATAGTTATCTTTCCTCAAGTACTGCTCCTCATCTCCTTTCCATTGCTCTTGTGCCTTACACTGTCATCAAGGAGAAAAATAGTGGAGTCCTAAATCTTCTCCACTGGATGTATGAACAGAGATAATGAAAACTCCTTGGACTCCATTTGGGGACATAATTTGACCTTTCTTGTAAATTGTCTCAAAACTGCTCTGTAAATGTGGAAGGAGCAACAGCAGAGGATACACATCATTGTCCTCAGTGAATCTGCAGAGACTCCTTAGGAAGGATAATGATGACACACATTAACTGTGACAGGTATCATTTCCGAAGGGTGGGCTTTCCTTTTGGGGGAGTTTCCAGTGCTTTTCTAGCTCTGTGTGCTGTGTGGAGGGCCTGGCCATGCTCCCTGGGATGGGGTGTGCCCAGGTATTTACTGCACAGGTAAATACTTCCCCATCCGCCATCGCGCACAGGGAGGATGTGCTCAGGCTGGTGCATGGACTGAATTGAGCTGCTGTGTGTCATAATGACCTCAAACAAGTTGGTTTGCAGCATTGCAAAGAAATTAATAGAAATGCCATTTGTCATATGCAAACTACCCTTCCGCATGCACTATTTTTCTGGGTTGGATTGTTTTTAAATTAAACCTGTGCTGGTAAAAGGATGAATGAATGAAATAAAGTTTTCCACTTCACAATGGTCAGACCCAGCCAGACCAGTAAAGTCAGTGAAATGGTGAAGAGGATAGGAATATACTTAATATTAGAAAAGGAGCACCGTATATGTACTCTACTGCATATTTATTGCTTATTAAAAAGTTGCATGGCCCCTTATTCTTAAAGGTATTTATTCAGCTCTTCAGAGTTTCACTGACTTAATCTAAATTTCATTGGCAATGAGTGAGATTGAAAGCTAGAGCTGGGAAAGGATTTAGGTCCTGGAAAGTCTGGTTTAGGTGTTTACATCAAAAATTGTTATTCAAAAATCCTAAACTTATTGATGTAGTGGCTCAGGGCAATTTTAAAGTATTTAGACACCTTCTTGATTAGTCTAAATACCTCTCTTTGGCTGTACAGAAAGTAGTTGCAGCGTTGCTTAAGCCCTGGCAGAATCTAGCAACCAGAAGACACCCCTCTTAAATTTTCTGCAGGCCCAAGTATTGCACCTCTTAAACACCAACGAGGTCTCGCCCCTCTGAAATACAGCTAGGGCCGTTCTGCTCCAGGGGAAGGTCTGTGGTGACGAGTTTCATGAAACAAACTCTTCTGTGGATTATTTGCCTGGGAAATAGGAAAAACAGAGACTGTTTGGAAGAGAAATAGACCTGAATGCTTCAGCTGCTAGAACAGAGAGTTGTTCCCTTCCCTTATGCTTTTTTGTGTGTGTTTTGTCTCATTATTATTAAATTCTCTTCTCTAAGAAGCAATTGACAGGTCATTTCAAATAAGAGTTATGGTATTCTGTACTTAAGGGTGCCCAAGGAGAATCGCTGCCTTCTCAATTGCTTCTTTTTCATCTATTATAACCATGAAAAAGAAGTGGAAATTAGCCAAGTGTAGTGCCACTGTACATACAGGATGTTTTTATTTGTATTAATGCTTGGAATTAAAAGGAAGGTTCGTAGTCAGGAAATGGAAATTTGGGGTTGCATGACTTTTCAGAGAAGTGTTCTGAGAAATATTTTAGTTCTTAATTTTTTCACAAAGCTTTTTCCAAATGGAACAAGCAAAATATTATTTATGCACTGTGTTAAATGAGCACTGTCTTGTGATGCAGAAAAACTGTCTCATGAGAATGCTAATCTGCTGCTGAACTTTATTGATTAAAAAAACAACAGAACCCCCTATACTGGTCTGTGTAGAGCTCTAAAAAGTATCTATTGATTGTTTTCTACATGAAGGATTATTTTTATCCTGATAAATCAGTTCTTGCCTTTGTGGCTCTCCTTGGCTGCAACAGAATCTATACCTGTGTCAATAACTGAGTGTATGTATAGTATTTTCCGTTACAGTAAACGAGAAGAAAGAAAAGTTTTAAGTAGTGTGTGACAGAATATTTTACGTACTCTGCTTGGCCCCTTTTTTAACAACAAATTTGAAGACTGCTGTGTTTCCTCTGCATTCAAAGAAACAAAACTGAGAGAACTAGATATTGGCCTGGAAAATGTGCATAAAGTCTTTATCTGCCTGCTTTAATAGAATGTTTGTGTTTTCTTTTCCAATCATACGTGCCAAAAAGCCATTTAATATCCTTTAAAAAGCTACAAGAACCAAAGTACTGTCACTAAATTTAAATATGTTTCTAGGTTCTGGGTTTGTAATTCTTTCTCTTGTACACTCAGACGTCATGGTGAGAATAGATCCAGCCCGGGCCAGCTTCTACTTTAACTTCTTCATGATGCTCCCGTGGCTGTAAGGAGCAGGGTTGGTTGACGTACTCTGTAGAAACTATGGTCTGTGTATAGAGCCCAGAGGGGTTTTTCTCCTCTGGCTTCCACTTCCAAGTGGCTTCAGTGGCCAGCTTTGGTCAGCATGTCTCAAAAAGACAAAGATACGGCTGGTTTCTGATGGGGACTGTAGTTATAAGAAGTGGTGGCTCCTGTCTCTTTAATCAAAAAGAAAGGAGCACAGCTGTCTTGGTCACAGTTACCTGAATGACTTGGGCAGCTGAGTGGCTAATGGTAGTGTAATATGCATTTTCTTAGTCTTCAGCATAGGCTAAAGAAAGCTCCACTCCAAATTAGACACTAGCTTGTGATTCCAATAAAAACTACAGGGTGAAAATCCAAGTTCTGAGCAGTTCTACTCCTGCATTACTCGGAGATCATTTTTCTTTACTCCACCTTCAGGCACATTTTTGTGGGAGAGGTTTGCTTCTGTTAGATCTCAATCTATTAATTTATTTATTTATTTTCTCGTTCTCCTTCTGTCTCGGCTTTGTGGACCTCCCAGTGCCAAGGTGCAGGTTTATGATTAGCGCGGTTGTAAAGGTTTCGGTGTTATCCTTCCTGCCTGGCCATGCTGTGTCATCTCCAGCGGAGGTGTCCTCTCTCTCACTGGCTTTTCTGCTGCTGCTCTCCCTGTCCTTGCAGTTTTGCACAAAGAAGAAATACACCTGTATTTAGGCATCTGGAGTAATTTGGTGAGACGTTTCAGAGTCATGTCAGGTGACCGGCTGAATTCACTGTGCTAGAGTTCTTCCTCTACAGTAGATGAATAAGTAAAATGTCACTCAAAGCAAAGAAAGGGCAATTCACAGCGATCTGCTGATGGTTGGATATTGTCTGGGTCCAAAACAGCAAAAACTAAACCAAGCCAGGAATAGAGGGGGAGCTCAAAGAAGGCAGGAGTAGGGAACACGACCGCTACTGAAGGAGAAATCAGGGCAGAGGGAGGGGAGGCAGCTTGAGCAGTCTCTTTGCTGTGGTGGCCCAGGCTCACACGCTGTGCAGTGCCAGCGGGGTAATATTAAAATATTGCTGTAAGGAGATGCACAAACCACCTCTCAGTGGCCTGGCAGGAGGGGAGTTAGGGGGATAATTTATGTATTCCCATCAAGCAGCTTTGCCCTCCTCCTGCGTAAAGTAACGAAACACAGTCCCAAAGTGAATTTTGGGGATATAGGGTTTATTCATAGTGCTGGGTGTTGCTTAGTGCTCTATAAATAGGCTGGGGTAAAGACTACACTTCTGTATATACACTATGATGAAAAACATAGGGAGAGTCTACTGTGGTTTCCAGAATTACTAATGAAAAAGTAATTAAATTACTTGTGTGGGAAAACTTAACTATAGCATGCTGAATAATAAGTATTCAGCTGGTTTGGAACAGCCAGAGTGAATATTTTTCTTGATATAAGATTATTATTCCCTCTTCCCCCCTCCCAAAACAAGTGTTCTTTCTTGCGTGTAAATATTTCCAATCTTTAATGGTGCTTAAATTAGATTTTATATATACTTAAATCAGTATGTTGGAGAATTGTCTGAAATCCACTTGGAAAAGCATCTCAATGGAATTAATTTTTCTAAGTTTTTTGTAATACTGTACCAGGGGTACCAGAATGAACTGTAGCAATTTAAGAGAATTAAGGTGTAGACTTTTTAGTCTCCCAATTTAACCAGTAGGTCTGACTCTCATCCTGCCAAATTTTTGCAGTTGATCAGAGTAGGAGGAGTTAATTTACTGTGTTTAGTAACAGACTGCATTGTGATTTTGGAGGCTTGCAATCCCAGAGGTGGACATCAGAGGTACATGTGCTTTCCATGCACCTTTCAGAGCCGCAAATGCTTTCCAAGGTAGAGGAAAGTGCAAAAAGACTTCCAGAGAGAAGAAATGAGCAGATGTTCTCCAGGGACAGTAGGTGACAGAAGAATGCGTATGCGTTGTGTGCCAATAACGTTAGAAAGAGGTTTGCTTACACTTGATTTTACAATGTTAATTAAGTGATGGGATTGTGCACTTCCTAAGTGTGAAAAAGAGTTTTGCGTTTAAAGGTAAGACTGGGGAGGGGAGGAGCTGGGAGAAATCTCCTAATAACATCACTGAGGCTTCTGCTGCAAATCCTATGCGTGCAGTCAGACACCTGGATTCCACCTTCTCCTAAGTTTTGGTGATTGACTCTGAAGTCACTGTGGTACAATAAGAGGGTTTTAAAAAATTTAATTGCTACTACTGAAAATTTGTGAAAATTGTTAAATTTGTGATAATGTAAAAACAAATCCACTTTTCTATCAATATACAATAGATATGAGGGCATAATCTGAACAATGAAATTTAATAAGTTCTTTTAAAATCATGCCTACAGTAATAGAGTCATAAAATCTTTCAAATATCCAACCGATGCTGCTGTATACTCTACAGGAAGCAACAAAACAGATGCAAAATGACACATTACAATAAATAGTTTGAACTCTTACAATAGGTGATTCATAGGACACTTTAGTAAGCTCTCCAAATTATGAAGAATAAGCGTCTTTCAGTGGTTATTTTTTCAGACATGACAACTTTTTAGGCATCTCAGAATTGCACCTGCCAAAGAAAAATAAAACCAAATTATAAATGACAGCAGGTACCTTTCTTGTCCAAATTAAAAAAAAAAATGCTCTGATTAGAAACGCTTTCCTGTGTGTATAGGGGGAAGGAATCTTCATTTATGTAAGAATGCAAAATGAGAAATGTTCTTAAAAAAAATAAATCCCCGCTTGCTGAGACATGACATGTTATGGAATGATGTTCAGTGACTAAATGCCATCCTCTGAAATCTTGTCAGGTTTTTTTTTGCAAAAATCAGCATTTCTCTCAAATAATAATGAGATGTAGCTGGCAGATAAGACAAGCTAAACATGTTATCAGAGGAAATGGCAATTAGAGATACGTGAGTTACATGGTATTTGTTCGGAAGTCTCTTCACTTACCAGCAAGGAGAATGAAGCCCTACAAGCACAGCAAAACAGAGTTTCTTACCAGCTTTGCAAAGATTTTCCACCATTTTTGTTGTCATGTAATTAGAGGCTTTTCTCTGTGCAGAAACTGGGTGTAGCACACAGAGTGTGACCGAGTTGTGGGGGAGCTGCCAGGCCAGCTGCCACAGCATCATTTTCCCGCGCTCGTTTTGCTGATCCAGTGGATTTGATTTGAGTTCCTATTCAGGTTGCTCAAATGCCAGCACTGTTAACCACCTTGCACTCTTACCTACTTGGAATTTGGGTATATGGACCAAAAATATGCATACATGATTGAGAGTTATTTTCCTGGGCACTCAATAGATAAGTGCATGCTTTAGGAAGTGAGCCAGCCAAAACAGTTGGTTCACATTCAGTTTTCTCTCCCAGGAACAAAATCTTCTTTCTGGTCTCTGTTTTTATCAATGCAGAATTGCACGTCTGCCCGGCTTTTAAATCCCTCCAGGGATGGCAACTCTACCACTGCCCTGGGCAGCCTCTTCAAGGCTTGACAGCCCTTTGGGTGAAGAAATTGTTCCGCATATCCATCCTAAACCTCCATACATCTCACTCCCCTTCTGCCATGCTACTTGCTAAATTAGATATAGTCTATGTTCTTCCTTCTTCTGTTGCATTATCTACCGCTTCAGCAGCAGTGGGAATGTATTTTCTCTACCTCGTGTGACTCAGGATCCGTAAGGGGACACACAGCTTTTGAAGAAAAACACATGGGTTTAGATCCGGTGATCTCAGCTGAATTGAGCTTTGGTATCAAGGACAATGTAAGACAGGTAAAATTAGAGTGGATATTTAAAATTTGATGCAGCTATTTTAATTCCAATATCTGATAAGAATGGTATGTCTGAACTGATTTCTTTGCGTGGTAGTAAATGCACATTTCACTGATTCCAGCAGAGATTGTATGACAAGGTCAGAGTCCAGCCTTCACCCAAAAGTCACTTCTGCTGAGAATGTGGGACATTCAGTTCAAGCTTTCAGCCCAAGTAAACAAGCATGTTTTAGAATTTTTTTCAACCTGCCAGTTCTACAAATTGGAATTTTAAACTAATGCATATTTGTCAAGCATGCCAAGGTGTGAGAAATTCACTAGGGAAGAACAAAAGTATAATTTATTGACTGCGGTATTTTGCAAATTATTTAAATGTTATTCCTTTCCTGTCTCCTTTCTCTGAACTTACTAAGCTATACCTTACTGAGGACTGAAAATAGAAGGTTGTGATGAACACCTCCATATAAATCAGTAAATTTGGCTTATTATTCAGAAGAATGAAGGGCACTAGAAGGTCTTGCTATTCCCAGAAATAAACCTGCCCGCGGTTTGATGTGGTTTCCCTGTCTGTGATGATGACAAAGACAGCCTTAAACACGTCGTGTTTGGTTCCAGTCTAGGTCCTGTGGAAGAACTGTCAATCCCTTCACTGGCGCAGTGGCACTCTGCAATTAATAGGTCTTCCTTGGCTGGGGACCTCTGCCTGCTGGCCTTCTGCCCCATCTGTTCTCCGGGAGCTGACTCCGGCACTCCTCACAAACGCCAGAAGTAATTGTGCAGTTTTCAGTTCCTCAGCCCTAAACTCCCTGGTGTTCCAGCCCTTTCCAGCCTTTGTTTCACCCCACTCGCAGTCCTCAGTAGCCTGGACCCCAGCATCTGTCATCTCCATTTGCTCTTTCATTTTCCATTCTGCTCAGGAGCCTTTTGTTTCACAGCTGAGAACATTTTTCCACATTCCTTATCTCCTTGGTCTGCTGCCCAAAAGCTCTGTATTTCCTGTAGTCCTTTTGGGCTCCTTCACTCGTTTCGTGCTGGCTGTTCCAAGGACTTTCTACACAACCTTTGGGCTTGCTATCCTCTGGTAAAACTGTCAGAAGATTAGATACTCGTTTGATTAAAGACCCTGCCAGGGCCACCACATGTTCAGAGGAGGATGAAAGTGGAGGAGGGTGGAGAACCCAGACAGGATGTTGCAAGAAATATATATGCATTCCATATCTCATGCTATGTTTTGCATTAGTATATTCTTGTGAAAATAGTCCTGTGAAAATACTCCTTGAGAAATACTTCTCAAAACATTCACTTTAAACAATTTGAACTGATTCTGCGGAATTCTTGAAGGAGGTGTGTGGTATCTATTTGCTAATTGGGTCTTGTTTATTATATCCTTTAGCCATAGATTTCAGAGTTGTTAGTGCTGAGATCGAGAAATAAGCTTGGTTTAGAAACTGGAAAATGGCCAATATTAAGGGGAGGGGAAAGAAACCAAACCTCTGCTCGTCTCTTGGAAAATTCTGCAGACAATGACAGAAAACAATTGCCATTGGCTTATATGTATTTTTATTTTTAATTCTGGGAACAGAAGAAAATGCCATCACCTTCGGCATTTTTTAAAACACGTTTACAGAGGGTTTGGGAGATAAATCAGAGAGTGTGTTCGTCCTCTGTGAAGCAGAGTGGGCAGGGAGCTGGGTGGCTGCTCCGTTTGCTGTGTGCTCCGCTGAGTGTGGTCCGTACCCTGCCAAGGGGGCTGGGCAGAGCCCTGCGCGGGCTCTCAGTGCCAGCCTGGGCTGTGGCTATAAATAATGGTTTACAGATCAAAAACATAGCCTGGAAATGCTCAGCTCCCATGTCATCCTTTAAATGCCCGCTGCCCCAAACAGTGCAATTATAACAGCAGCAGCTCTGGCACCCAATAAAAAAAAAAACAACAAAACCCACAAAAAGGAAACGAAATCTGGAAATTCTTGTATGTTGATTTTGCTTTTGGAGGTGAGAGTTAATAAATTAAAATAAGTATTAAATTATTAATAATTATTTAATTTTATAATTTAATATTAATGATTTACTTATTTTATTTCTAGGTTATTGTGCTTTACATTGGATTAAATTATATTCAAGTATATATAATGTTTATTTTTAATAATTTAATTGTAATAAGTATCCAATAAGAAACATTGTATATATTTAAACAACATATTTTGTCCCAGAGTATTCTATGCAGAATAATTTCTACTCTCACCCTTCCCTCTGCACAGTTTTCAATACGTAGGCTCTAGTGAAATTGCAAAAGTGCCAACATTGTTTTGTTTTCAGTGCTGATTAATGTCAGATAATGTTTACTCTTCTCCAGTCAATATTCAATTTTTAAAACAATGATAATAGCAAACTGAGTAATTTTGATTTAATTCTTGCGACTCCAATTAGCGGTGCTAACACAGCATATTGTTTTACTGAATAATTTGCTATAACATGGGAGATGGATCTCCTTTCGAGTATTTTCTTCCTGCTGCAGAAGATGACTGTGTCTGTGGTGGCAGTTCTGGCACCAACAGCGGATGCCCCTGGTTCATCCTCACACCCACTCCCCTTCGCCCCGGGTGCGGGCAGAGACCACCGGGGACACCGGGTGGCCCTGGGACCTGCTGAGGATGGGAGTGCTTTGGTTCTACTCTGTGTTTATTGACAAGCCTGAGAACTGCCGTAGCTTGTTAGGGATTTCAGCAGTGTGTGCAGGGAACACTGGAAGGCAGACATGGGAGAGAGGGCAAAATTCGCAAACAATGGGATGAGTTTGGGTCAGCTGTGTTCACCTCGGAGATGCCTGAGGTGACGGTGCTCGTTACCTAAAGGTAACATACAGTTGCTTTTCATCTTTCTGGTTAAAAGTGCTTGGAATTACAGAAGTATAACCAAAGATTGTGAGCAAGTAATTGATGTACTTGGTGTTAGGTGGAGACAATCACTGAAAGCTTTGGGTTTTGGAACAAATTGAATGAAATGGCTAACTGCCACCTAAAGTCCGGTGTCTGAAGGACAGAGCTTTTTGCTAAGACATAGCTTTTTACTGAAAGTCTGTCTGAAATTGCAGTCCGTCATGGGTGTTGTTGTCAAAGTGCTTGGGAAGCAGTATGTTAATCTAAGAGCAGGTCTTGGTGTATGGCGATTCTTTCAGCGTCACTGGTGGTGTTGGTGGGCTGGTTGGGGTGGCTGGTTGGTCACCCCACAGGGTTACCTTATGTGCGCAGTGACTGAACTGTTGAGTTCAGTCCGAGCTGACACATTCCGTGGCAGGATAACGGCTCAGGGGTTGTGAGCGAGCAGGGGAAGCTCCTCAGACTTAATTCCTGATTCCTAAAAATCAACTGATGCTTATACAGGAAAGCTTCCAGAGCCAATAGTTTACTTATAGTTTTGGACTGAACTCTTCACGGATATGAGTGATGACATGGGAGAGGGAGTTTGAGAGGAAATCTTTTTTCTGTTTTGGACTGGATGTTCTGCATCTGCCTGGGTGGGAGAGTGGGAAACAATACAGTAACTTGGCCTTCAATTTAGTCTGAGCCGTGGAACGGTTCTTTGATATGTGGTGATTTCTTCATAAACATCGATCCTTAAAATGTGGTATTGCTGTTGTGAACAACCTTTTGGCACACAGTCTTGGTCCCTCAGTAATGAATAAAATCTTTAAGCTTAGGATCAAAAGAGATTGCAAATATTCATAGATACATATAAACAATAATGACTGGGAAAAGGTCATAAAAATTATTGAGCTTAGGGTTGATTTTAAGAAGGTCATAAGAAGGACAAGTAGAATAGTAGTATGTCAATCCACCAAATGTTTTAATTTTTTCTGTACTAATTTGAGAAGTAAGGGGAATAAACAGGAAAAGCTGAAACACTCAGTGGGATAATTCACATGGTTAGAATATTAGTGGGTATGATTTGCTCCAGAAATATCTGCAAGGGGGGAAAATGAGAGAATGTATTGCATGTGTGTATTGCAGTAGATCCATAATGAGATGACACATGTTTTCTGGATAAGGCTGAAATGGTCAAATCATGGTGGTGTGAGCTAACAGCTAAGATTTGATTCTTCAGGTAAACAAGATTTTTCCAGAAGGAAAAAAGAATAAGGACAAAATTTTGAACCGTACAGGTAACACTAGTGGAAGCTTTTTAGAAAACAGGTACAACAAGGCTCTTACTCCTTAGTCACCTGTGTGTATGAATTTCGGGTTCGGTTAGTTGCTGAGATAATTGCAGAGACTCTCCCTCGCTCATTCTCACGGTCCCCGTGTTTCTCTCCCTCTCTCTGCACCAGGGTGTGTTCTCTCCCGTGGCCCAGAAGGACATCCCGGCGGAGTCCCGCGGTGCGGTGGTGGGAGAGCGTCACTGCCCCTTTGTCAGGAGAGGAGCAAGGGGCCATGGGCAGTTCCCGGCAGCAGCTTCTCTTTGGAGGAAGTGGGCAAAGGTGGTGCGAGGCACAGGGCATCAGGCGGGAAAGGCTGCAGAGAAGCTGCCGTTCATTTTGCAGGTGAGGTGCTGGAGATGACGCTTGGAAATGTGCAGTAACTGTTTATTTGATCTGTGTGGGGTTTATGCATTTGGCTGATCCCTTGGATACACCTGCATTGCAGGTCTGGTGATGGTGACCAGGGTCAGACACGGCCTGGTGGCCGCCCATGGTGGCTGTAATGCCAGGGCAGGTCCAGGACCAAGCTCTGGACCAGGAAGGTACGTGGCCAGGCACAGGGTGGGCATGGACACAAGGACAGAGCGGGTGACCTACAACAGCTCTCCAGTGAAGTGGAGGCAGGTCATCCCCCACCCTGCAAGGCTGTTTTGGCTCTTTCTAGAGCACCTCTTCCTCCAGGGTGGTGGGGATGGGGATGGGACCCACCTCGGAGCGCCGTTCTGGGCCACAGGCAGCTCAACTCCAGGAGCAAGCTTCAGGCCCTGACAGCGAGCAAAAATCGTGTTGGTTTGCAAGACGGTATCAAAAAGAAGAATGGTACTGAAATATTAACAGGCAGAATCAATTACTTAGAAATCTGGAGTTGCAGGAGGCAAGTAATTACTTTGTGAACCTTTATGATTCAAAATAACCTGACTTCTTATGAAGTAGTGTTAATCCATGCAAGTCAACATACTGTAATCCATTTATGTAATTCTTCTGTGTGGAATTAACTGATAGCAACAAGGGATTGATGAAGGTTTTAACTGTCTTTTAAAACGTGTTCAAACAGTGAGGTGTTTTTCAACCAGAAACAAGTGTCTTTCCCCTTGAAGGTGGAATTCTGAATTGCACCCTTTGGTGTACCACTATACCATTTTGCTGAAAGCAGTCGTTATTCCACTGCAGAGTTGGTGAGTCTCCCCAAAGCTGGTTCGGTTTGGTTTCCTGGGCCACGTGTCACCACAGCCCTTGGTTTGCGTTGATCCTTTTGCAGAGTGCAGTGACATGCGACATACAGTTTTCAGTTTGAAATATCTGTCACAAGAAGGAGATTCTGTACAGATTAATGACCCTTTTTAATTTTTAGAACCTTTTTATTTCTTCTGCTCCTTTGTTTATTATAGGTGTTTCCCCTTTGGCGGATATTTTTAAAGGAAAATCCTATCTATTCAGCCTTCATGAGGCAGCTACTCCTACTCGGAATTCAGACCACTAGTTTTACATACAGTATAAAATACAGTATGGATAACTCATTCTGTGAAATGCCCTCACCTCTTCTTGGCTGTGTTAATAAGAATGCTAAGAATAAGCGCAGTTTGAGATTTCAGATATGTGCAGGGAGGGTTACTATGATAATTACCTATAGAGAGGATGTATAACTCTGTATTTGCAGTGCAGGTATCACTCCAGTGCATTTATAGGCACATACAGAGATGTTCTGAGGATATGTAATGCATACATTTCCAAGGCAATTGCCAGCATGCTTTGAAATACAGTTTCCATTTAGTGTGAACATACAGTGCGAGGGGGATTATGTGCTTGCTTTTTGATATCTGCTTTACCTCTCTGCCTCTCATCACTCGGCAGTTCTCCAGAGTACACACCGCCTGCGGGAGTTCTCTTTCGTCACCCCTCTGCGTCCCTTTGCCAGTCACTTTCTCGAGCATACCAACTTTGTAACATTAATTCTCAACTTCAAAGTAATTCATTGATTTATCTCCTAATATATAATTTCTTTGGCTTTCCATCCAGGGGAGGTTTAGGATGGATATTAGGAAAAAATTTCTTCACAGAAAGGGTTGCCAAGCCTTGGAAGAGGCTGCCCAGGGCAGTGGTGGAGTCACCATCCCTGGAGGGATTTAAAAGCCGGGCAGACGTAGTGCTGAGGGACATGGGTTATCGGTGTGCTTGGCAGTGTTAGGTTGATGGTTGGACTTGATGGTCTTAAACCTAAATGATTGTATGATTCTGTGATCTCCCATTTTGTGTTGTGTTGCTTTATACTTCCAATCTCTGTTTTACAACTCTTTTCTTGCTGTTCCTTCATCATCTCTTCAGCTTACTCCACGTCCACAGGGATATGGTGGGAGGTGGGGAAGGGATCGCACTCTTGAAACAATCTCTCCCCTTTGTTAAATCACAGCTTAGATTGGTTTCTTACATGATGGTTACAAATAATTAGTGACATAATTGTCTGCTGTATCAGATATGTTACTTTTACCTACAGAAAAAATTAATGCTTTTAAAATGTTTTTGCTTATGTCATACATGAAATCAGTTTACAGTCAAGTAGTAATGACACTTTGTGGGCGGGCTGTGTTTTTATCACATTCCTCATTATTTAGTAGACCGCTTGCCATCTTATGCTTCAAATATCAGTCAGATAATATAGTTTAATACAATTATAACAGAATAATTTTATAGCCATTTATTCATTAATTATTATAATTGGTTTAAGGTTAATTATGTATGCACAGCTGAGGATGAGGGCCCTCATCATTATGACAGGTGAAATCATAGTTACAGATATAACCTCTGCGTGATCTTCTGACACTTACTGATGAGTAGCAGCCAACATGACAGAAACTCGCGCATAAATATTTCCCGAACCTTTAAAGTAAATCAGGAATGATTAAAGGGAATAGAAGCCACCTCTGTGTTACTGGAAGGGTGGGCTCTGCAATTCACCCTTAGCATTAATTTCCTGTAATAAGACTGGGGGTATTTTGTCTCTTGTAACTTTGCCAAATGTGAAACATTTGGGTTGATGTCTTCCATTTCAGGTACCTGCCCTACAGTTTAACTCATCTATAAACATTTAACCCCACATGGCTCCTCCAGGAATGAAAGCAAGGCCAGACTGCAGATATTATGTGTAGCAATAGTAAGGGCAAAAATTCTGACGCTCTGTTTGTTATTTTATATTTTACATGCAATATACTTTTTTTTTTTTTATTTCGTGTTGTTCTGTGCAGTATAAACCTAGTGCCTGGGGTTTTGTAGTGAGAATGTCAAACCTGGCAGGGAATTGGTTTCTGTGAGGAAGTGCCTTGTGACTCATGTGGGATCTATTCAGATCAGGGGAAAGGGATAAAAGTTGGGTCAAAAAAGTGTCCAAAAGGGATAAAAGTAGGAGGAGGAAGAAGGGAATGGAGACCAGGCACATGGAGGAAAAGCAGAGTGAGCTGGGCAGAGGAGTGGGAGCTGGGGAGTTCGGTGGAGGGCGAGGCTACCTCCATGTGTGATTTGGGAGCTCTATTTATCACCTTTAGCATAAGTTTGTGTGTGCAAGGGTGTCATTTCCAGCATTCCGGTCTCTCCCAGGCAGATGTACAGTGGGATCTGACATTGTTTTGTTTGCCCAAAGAGGTAAGAATTTACATCTCCAAGATAGAGATAAAACTTGCATAATATCTCACTGACACTATAATCTGTGACTTCTAGGAGCTTGGGGAGAAATTCCTCCTGCGGTATACTACCAGGAGAGCAACATTTAAACCCAGAAATATATAAACAAGAATGTGAAAATTTAGAGATTTACATTTAGTTGACCACTTTTGAAGTGTTTAAATAATAATATGGTCCTCTAACCATAAGTTAGAGCTTTGTGTTGCTAGATAATGTAAAGGTTTCTTGAATATTTAGAGGTTTATTCTCTCGCCGTTTATCCATTTTCTGCTGGAATTAGTCCCACGCAGGACTGCACTGGGAGATGTCCTGTGCTGGAAACTCAAGCTGACAGAACCAGCTCTGCTTGCCAGGTGCAGTGTTCCAGTTAGCTCACCTGCCTCTCAGGGGTGAACCTGGTGGTGAGTGAGTAGATCGTTAACGGAGATTACGGTTGAAATACACTTAATAGTCTGGCCGAGCTGGGCCCTTTGGGGAGGAGGTGACAATTCCTGGTCCCCTGCTGCTTGGCTGAGCACTGTGGGTGCCTCTCGCCAGCCGCCCTGGCAGTCCGAGCTCTCTGCACAGCAGTCAGCCTGCTCGCATTCTGCCCATACAAGCCCAATAGTCAGGCAGCAAAGTCTTCTGTTGCCTTGTTTTCTTCTCTCCCAGTCTGACCCTTATAAAAATTAAGCCTTTATATGTTGTGTATGAGGTGTCTGTTCTAAGAGAAGCTCTTAAAAAGTTCAGATGAAGCAAGGAACTTCTCCTTTTGCTGTGTTTGTGCCTGAGTGTAATTAGGCCGGAGTGCTACCCTCCATTCGCCCTCCAGTGCAGCTCTTGGGGGATCCTAATGTTTGTCCCAAATGTTTAATATCAACATCTGTTTCCTTAATCAGCCAGCAGTGTTGCCAGAGTTGTGCCAGGAAAGCCAGGTAGCCGGGACCTGGGAACCAGCAGAGCAGAACACTGTGTGTGTTGTTAATTGGGAGGGAGCTGAGCAGAGTCTTTCACTCGGACGGATACTGCTCAACAACATCTGAACTCATTTGAAGGCAGGCTTAATATTCACTGCCATGGGTTCCTGCCTGCACCCTGCTATGTGTGAGGGACGCCAAAGAGGGCTTCCAAATCTCTGCTGTTGAGACCTCAGTCATCACTGCAAATACTACTAGTTATGGTGGTTTCACCCACCTGGGGATTGTCACTAATTTTTTTCAGGAAAGCACGTAAAACTGCACGTGGAAAATAACCCCCTCTTGACAGAAAGCTTTTAGCAGTTAGTGCCTTTTGAGCCTGGGGCAGCATGATTAGTTGACAGAATACCTGGTTTTGATGGCAGCTGCCACTCAGATCAACCTAAGTCCAGATAGAACCTGCTGAAAACTGCCTTACTAGATCCTGTAATTGGTTGGCCTTGAGTTTTTGTGGAGCTCCCATTTCCAAGTGCTTATTAGACAGACAGAAAACAAACCCCTAAAACAACCAAAACCTTCAGGGACAATTTCAGCAGTCGTTTAAAAAAAAATAATCTGCAAATGAATTGTAAATTAATATGACTGACCAGATGGCAAAACATAGCTACTGCTTAGGCCCAAGAAAGGAAGGTAACCAGTTGTAATAGACATCAAGAATTGTGTTTATCGCATCAGTTCCTTGGGCTTCAAATGAGAAGTTCTGTTTCTGGTGGGTGCATGAGGTTGTCTAAGCACATATAAATAAATTAAAATGTCTATATAAAATGACAAGATGTGAGAAACACTACTTCTGGTCACCTAAGCACCACGTGGGCAGCTGCACATACATCTTTTCATAGTGCACGAGTCCTCAGGCTGACGTGGAAGACAGAATCCTTCACTAGAGTAGCTTAAATCTCACAGACATTTGATGCCAAGGCATTAGCCCAGTGAGACGCTACGCGCAAAGTCTGTGTTGCTGAGCTAATCACTTCACTGGAGGAGCTGCGTTAGAGCTGGAAAAATTACTAGAACTCTCTATATAGACAATTTTAGATGTCTACTTCCATAAAATAAAATTCTTGTCAAAGAAGAGCTCTTCACCAGTCTCTTCTGGGGCTCATCATCTTCATATTACTACCATCCTCGTAACCTTGGAATGAAGACATTTTCTTTCATCTTAAAGTCCCTCTCAGACTCACTGCTATCATACAAATTAACACAAATTAAGCCTCTTGATGCTCTGGGCATTACTATTGCCACAACTGGGTGTGGTGCTGCCGTAGCCTCAGGGCCTTGAGGCCTAGGTGATAACCATTGCGACCAGCCTCACCTGGGGCATCCACCTGCACGTCTTCTAAGAGCTCCCTTTGTCTCCTGGGTTCCTGGAGATCTTGCCTGAGCTGCGTTGGAGCTGGCCCAGCTTGCTGGTCACTGTAGAGACCCAGAAGCTGATGCTTGTCAGACAGGCCAGGCGTCTTGTGCTCGTGAGTGTATTGGAACTCTCTCTCCCATCCAGCTTTACTGATGTTTCTGTTTTTAAATGAATATAATGTGAAATAATTAACTGTGTTTTATTGGTTCTCGCAGTACAGACAAAGTACAGTTATTCTGTAAATAGCGAGCACGATTTACAGAAAGAGACAGGCAGTGTCAGCACCCTGGGAAAGCTGTTGGGAAGCTGAGCATCTTTGTTCAGCCTTTCTGACTTCTCTGTTTTGTTCTCACCAAAACAAAATTACACTGATGTACAGGGCAGACCACCCCAGACTATTGCTGCTGTGTATTGCTGGAGTTTACTGCAGTACCACAGCCACTCTATAGGTTGTAGCAAAACTTACTGTCTGCTATGTTGTATTCCAAAAAAGCTCTGAATATCTCAAACAAACTCTCATGTCTTACCTGTAAATACCTTCAAAATAAATCATAAGAAAGTATTCACAGAAATAAAAGTTGATGCCATATAGAAAAAAAATATCCATATATGTGTTCTACTCTTCCCTTTGCCCCTAAAGGAAAGCGTTTGTCAAGGGAGGGTGATTTGGTGCTGCAGTCTGACAGAAAGAAGAAGTATTGTGCTATATACAGCTAAAGGAATGCATTCCCTGCTGCTTAAAAGCCTGGCATTTCCTCTTCATGGGAGGGGAGGAACATGCAGTTAAAACTAAAAGACCTCAAACCAGAACCATATATGGCAAAAATGATGGTGGTCATCTTTCATTCCTATTTCTAAGTGGTTCAGCATTGTTGATTTGTGGAAGGTATTCATTGTGTAAAAGCTTTCTTTAAGAAACAGAAGTGTTCAGCAGGGAGTCTAAAGGAGATATCCACCCACACACTTCATATAGGGTGTGTTTTGCATGAGATCTTTTGCCTACTTCAATAATCACTGTTATGGTTATTGACATTAATTATAACTATTATCACATTAATTATTGCTGCATTATTAATAATAGCCATAAATAAAAATCACAGGGCGAAATGCTGTTACCTGACTCAAACTAGAATTTATTAAAAAATTGTTCATCTAATCCAAAGACATGTGAATGAAAACATAATAAAAACTTATCAGGGAACTCTTGTAATCCAGAGCAAAAGAAGCCAGATTATTAATATCATGATAAAGCCTTAGGAATAAATGAATGTGTGATAGAATACCTGATAGAAATGAATTATTATTACTACGTGTGAGAGAAGATACCCAACCCTTGGGAAAGCAGGAAATGAGAGAGTGATAAAGCAAGTAAGGTATTTCATATCATAGCAGTGAAGCTCATTGAAACTTAAAACTTTAAAACCAAATTTTATAAAAAGAAAAAGAAACCAGTTTAGTTTTTGAGCTAATAAGTGTATCATACAGGCTTTTAATATTTTCAAAGTGCCAGACTTCTCCAGGTTCTCCATCTCTGTTGCTTCTTTTGTGTTTGTGATGGGTTTGCATCATTCCTTTAACCCTCCAGCACAGTTAGACACCAGAGGGCACAGGGAAAAGCTTTTTGTCTTGTAAGGCATGTTGAATTTTGCCGTACTCCATCCTTTCGTCTGCAATAGAGGAGGAAACTCTTGAAATACAAGGACAATCTCCTTTTTTTCTCTCTCTTTCGCTCCTCCACATCAATTTTTGTCTCTGCAATTCTACTAGTTTTTTCACTTGCCATGTGAAGGGTGGTGCCTTTGTGTGAAGAGCTCTATTGCTAGACAGGAAATCAAAGCACTGTTTCTTTTCAGGGGGAGATGACTGTATTTCAAGTTAAAATTCAGAGGAAATAGATCTGCAGAGAAAAACGTGGGAGCAAGTTCTAAGCTTCCTTGGGGAGTCCTACAACGTGCAAATTTATTCTCTAAGAATCTGTGAATCTTTCAGATAATTTCAGGTTTCCAAACGTCATGCTAGACCTGTTTGAGTCTCAGAGATGTATCTGAGATGCGGTAGATGTAGTTTTCTTACTCTATGTAGATGTTTCTTACTTAACATTTATTATTCCTGCCATATGCTTATAAAGTTTATAAAGTTTTATTGTTCCAAGTTGACTATGCAACAGCAGTAATTTCAGGGTTAAGGGGAGAAGAGACAGTAGTTATTACTTCAAGGCAACACCTTTTAAGTACCTTCTACCAAGGGGTGTATGGTTGGAGGCTGTTGTAATGCAGTACTGGTTACTGATAAAGTTCTTAGACTTTCTAGGCAAAGCAAAGCAAGTTATCCCAAGAGTAGTGACTTGGAAACTGGGAAATCAAAATAAATAACTAATAAAAATTAAATAGTTCTGCTCCCTTGGCCTACTACTGCCAGACTCAGCTATTTATCTATAATTAGAATGAATGTAGCTCAGTCCTACTACTTTTACTTGTGCTTAAATCAATAAAGTTTTTTACCTGGAGGAGTATGTTTAGACTACAAACTATGTCTAGGTCTCCTTTTATGGTGACAATCAGCCCAGAAAAGAAGAAAAATGGCAGAGTGGGGACTAAAAGAATTTTGTATGAAAAATCAGGGTGAAATAATAATCCTCTGGCATTCAAAATACTTCATAAAATCAGTCAATATGCCACATTACTGCAAGGAGAGTGGAATCCAGACAGGAATTCAGTTAGGAGTGATCCTGAACTTGTTAGCAATGATAACGTTGCAGTTAAATCTTTGACATAGCCAGCCCCAGGTTCAAAATGCTTGGCTTTCGCACCATTTGTGTGCCTGAGGCTGCCTGTGGCTGCAGAATCATGTCCCCTCATCAATCATCAATGCTGACCCTGGGCTGCTATGGCAACCACGGCAGCAGCTCGGGAGCCAGCTCCTTTTGGACCAGCTCGGGGAGGTCTGCAAAAATTCCAGTTACACCACTGCTGATAGTAAACATGTAGCCTTAGATCACTTCAGCCTCTTGAAATGCAAAGTAAATCCGGAATGCTCAGAAGTGGTATTTAGATCTATGTGATATGTTACTGGATGTTTGGGCAACTTCAGACTTTGGGTTTTGGTTTGGTTTTTTTTCCCCTTTTGCTGTGTATTCTAAGATGTATTGCAGTAACCAAATGCAAGGCATAAAAAAAACATTGACCTCCATGACCAGAATACATACCCGAGGCACAACCAATCTGCTTCAGATTTCTTTCAGTATTTCGTAGATTGAAAATCCAATAATCTCGTTGATAAGAATGTTTATGTCCATACTTCTCTCCTGGGAATCAACGGAATTTTTGGTATAAATTGGTATAACATTCATAGGCAATAGTTACGACATGAAGATGGGAACAGAGCATCTAATTTTTACGCAGGTGGGGAATGTGAGAGTGCAGTGATGGAGATGACCTTGAATTCCAGCAGGTACCTGTTGCAGGCATCTGTGGTCTGGGCAGAAGGACAAATGCCTTGGGCAGGTGGGTCCAGGGGTCACCTGGGGCTGTCAGCATTCCATGTCCACTATCCCTCTGCCGCTGGCACCACATGAAATTAGAATCTGGTTATGGAATAATGTTAGTAAACTGTTATACTGAGAATTACTGTTTTCAGGATGCTTGAGGAAATGAATTAGAGAATTGAGCTGAGTGCTGTCAGCTACTTTGGGTCTTATAATACAATACCTGCTGCAGACAGATACTCTCACCCAGGTAAGGAAAACATTTAATTGATTTTTTTTTTTTTTTATGGAGTGGTTTAACAAAATGTGCTTGCAAATCTGAGTCATCCTAAAGGTTTTGTTGAGCTATATATGCTTCCCATTTTGGAGGGTGCTTGCAAAACCCTTAGGTTGAGGCACCTAAAATAAGTATATTTAGCTGATTTACCTCATCCTGCTTACATTATCAAAGCATGGCTTATTTTAATTTAAACAGAAGTTTGCCTTGATCTCACAACTGAGAATAGGAGTGATTCCCTTGCTAACAAATTAGCTAAATATTGTCACTTTACACACATGATTACCGTTTCATCCTGGCTTAGCCAAGTTATTGCATAAGCGACCTTGTTCACAAAGAGTTGCCTTTTAAAGAGGACTGTCTAATGTTTTCTAATAAAACAAAAACCCCAAATCCTAAACAGCTCAAGTGACAATCGCTGATAAACAGCACATTGTTAGAGCAGAGGGTGCAGTGATGTCCACACATACAGCACAAATACAGGGAGATTGTTCTGAATATTGGAATTATGTGAGGTGCTACTCCTTATAGTAACAGCAGGGGCATTGCCACATTATCGTTTAGCGTATTTTTTTTCCCCTTTTTTGTCCTTTGCATGAGTGGGTTGTTCCAGGTGTTGGAATGTCTTTGGTGGGCTCGGAGGCAGGCCTCGAGTCAATGCTTTTAGAACTACGGCATCAGTTCAGCTCTGGAGTGCTGGATCTGCTAACGCGGGTGCTCTCTCCCAGGGTAGCTGCTTTTTCCTGTTTTACCCTCATTGAGACGGTGGTGGGAGAAATGGGGAAGCGGTTCTGTAGGCAGGAGAGGAGCAGAGGGAAGTCTTGGTGCTCAGAAAGAGCAACAAGTGTAATTCTTTTTTTTTTTCTCTTTGAGAAGTGGTCCTGATGTCTTTTGAATGATTATTTTCCTGATGCTACATGAAAAATGTTGGTTAGTCATTGACATCCAGCAAGAAAAAAAGAGTTTTTGAACAAAGGCTTTAGTGCTGATAGAACAAAGGAGTTTCACAAATTGGGTAACGGAACGGTCATGAGTCCATCTTTAGGAGTAGTGTAATGGAAATGTATCTCAGAATTTGATGGAGTTTGTGTAGGAATAGTATTTTCCCTACTCGTGGTGTTAGCACATTTTTAAATCTCGGTTTGCTGGGAACAGGGTCGCATGAGAACAAGGAGGCAGAAGTGGTGGGCAGTCCTGTAGCTCTGAGGAGTGCACTGACCGCTGAGGCAGTAAGAGCTCGACAGCCCATCACACAAGAAGGGGAGATGTATTCTGGTCTCAAAATTAGCTTATAAGCTACTGATGTGCCTGTGGAGCTCTCACTGCAGGATTAAAGAGTCAAACTGATGTTGTGTCAGCGAGATGACACGCTGGGCATAGTGGGACAATTCCTGAACTGGGTTGTTCAGAAAGCAGCGTGCACCAGCAGCTTGGGTGGGTGAGAGCCAGTGCATCATGGTGCCCTCATCCCAGAGCAGAAAGTACCATCTCCTGTTCTCCTTGTCGCACATCCTTGGAGGGTCTGTAGAAAAGATTAGTAAAAGAAATATGGACCTCTTCAGAGGGATGAGGGGGAGAAATACAGGCTGAGAAACTTTTACTGCGCAGGGAGTAGTAAGGTCTGTGTCTGGTCACCCAGAAGCTGATAGGAGTTTTGCAAATAGGTTACATGAGCAGCTACTGAGTGTGGAGAATGTCACTGAGAAATGAAAGGATGAAGTATGGCTGGCAGACTGGGAAAGAAGCCCCCGAGATGTAAACCTGGCTTCCGTTCAGATTTTTTGTTCTGTACAAACTTGCGCAAGGTCACTTCTCTGTATGCCATCTCTCTCGTTTGTAAATTAAGAACAATACCTGCCTGCCTTGGGTAATTGATGCTGAAGATAATTAAAATTCATAAAAGCACTTTCAGAATTCCGTTTGCAAAAATGCTAAAAGAGAATTTGTATTTTTGATAAAGAGGAGAGCTGTGCTGAACAGTAAGAGCAAACACCCCATGCCAGGGAGCTCATGGAGTGAGAAGAACAGCCAAAGTTTTGGTCGGTCCGTGATGGACTGTTTTCCTCAATCTTGTACCATTTTATGAAGGATGGAAGTATTATTATTCCTTATATTTCTTGAAACAAAGCTGTTAACTGTACCACAAAACATGAATACTGTGGAAATTTTAATGAGAGGCTGGCTTATTTTCATACTGTAGAAGTCTAATTATGGCCTTAAATAATGGGTTGGTTGAAAGGATGCGAGCAAATGACACTGTGGGAAACTGACCATCAGGGTGGAAAAGGAGACCCCCTTTTCCTTGAATCCTTCTGCGGGGGAGTCGCCTTTGTGGACACTGGGGTGGTTTCTAATCAGGGAAGAGGAAGAGGAAGCTTTTTCTGTATATCCTTTTCTGTATGGGTGCCAGTCACAGGGCTTGGGTGTTTGCTCCCAAATGGCGAGTGTGGGTAACTGGAGTTGTTGCCGGGGGTTTGCTGGGAGGCGATTGCCCGTATTGCCCTACGTGCTGGGTGAGAGTCTCTTGGGCTCCTCTGGTGCCATGAGGTGCCCGGGGGAGTTACAGGGGTGCGGGAAGTGGGCTCTTGGGGCGCCTCTCCCAGAGCCGTGTCTGGGCATTTCGGTGCCGGTGCCGGTGGGGTTCACTGAATGTCACTCGGAAGGTGCACACCGTCGCACCGCCGGGGGGTTGCTGTGGTCACCCTCACACCCAACGCTGCAGATGTGAAACCCCATGGGGGAGGCAGTGACTCGTCATAAAGGCGACATGCTCCTAAAGTCACCTGTGGTGGTTCTCAGTGCATGTCTGTTAAATCCTGGTTTATTTTCAAGCAGAATATCTGATGACAATATTGAAAGATTTTTTTTTAGAACGTGATTTAAATTTCTTGGAAACAATCATTTGGTTATTTTGAGGTTATTGCATGGCATCTATGCATCTATGATTTCCAGATAGAACTGATGAAACAAATCTTTTTTTTTTTTTAAAAAGAAAGACTGAAAAATCTACTTAGAGTTTATAGCTGATCTGTTCTGTAGTTTTTTTTATTTGTAATAACTCTAATGAAAAAATAGTATCAGATCTTGATTTTGAAAAGAATCAGTGCTTCATAATATTTCATCTTGCTTCCTTTCTGCATTTTCCTTTATACTTCCATATACTTGTAGTAATGTAAATGTAATAATATACTGAAATAAAATGGAAATGGTAAAAACTTATAATGAAAAGCCAGAAATATTTTTCAGCAGTAAACGTGTTCTCTGTTAATTCATTTCAAATACCAAGTGATAGCAGTTCTCTTTCATTTGGAAGGTTAGTTGAAAGAATATTTGAGTTTATCATATCTGAAAGTCCTAACTGTACCCTGCTATCATTTAAATTCATTTCCCTAGCTATAGATTTAAAATTAAATTTAATACTAGTAATCTTTAAATTACAGTAAAGGTTTTGCTGCTTGCTTTTTTTATTCTTACAGGATTGTCATCATCACAACTATACTTAATAAAAATAAAAACATGCAAACATTTGTCACTGACAAATGAAAAAAACCTGCAGTTTATTAAGGCTTTTAATGAATAGTCAATAGTTATCATCAGCCATACATTTAATTTTCATCTTAATCTTCCAGCAGAGAATACCCACACATGCGGTTGCTGCTTCTTTTATCATTAATTCAGTGCTACAATAAATGTTCATTTTCAAAGGCTCCTTTCCTCCTCCACAAATTATTTCATTATTTCTTTGCTTTAAATTCCTCTTGGCCTTAAAGTTCTTTGCAACCTTTTTCTTAGTGCTTAAAAGAGGTTCTACGTTTTTAAATAAATGACTACTTCCTTGGCAGGCTTTTAAAATAACCCGGACACAGAGCTGTCATTTTTACACTCCCCACATCTAACAGATGCACCCATCGATTATCTCTAGGGACGCTACCGGTTCAGAAGCAGCTGGAATGAACATTCACCAACGGTGGTCGGGTGAGTTTTGAGCAGCTTTTTTGCACTCTTGATGCTTTGTGAAGAGTTTGCACAGGAGAACTGCCAGTAGGCAGATGGTTGTGTCACGGAAGGTTGAGGAAAATTGAGATTCTGTCAAGTGAAAGAGGAAAAAAATTCAAAGAAACATACTACCTTTCCATACGTGGAGGTAAAATCTAGATATTCCTGTGGAAAGTGTCCTTGCTGATCTCAAATACGCATCATACGTCCATGTGTATGAGTTCCAGGAGGGACTTTAAGTGGGATTCAAAGGTGGAATTCAAAGCTAGTGTTTTTTTAGAGTGAGGTTATTAAGCTGAAGTTAGAACTTGGCTTGATCCTGGGAGCTAAGATGGTAAATGGAGCAGTCCTGTGGGTCACAGAGTGTGTGTACACAGAACACCATGTTCCTTGTTCCATAATTTAATGTATAATTAATTATTTACCATTATTGAGTGTATATTTGCCTGTATAGTTTAGCTCAATTACGTTAATTATTATTGCTGAATAGAACTGACCTCTGTATAGATGTATAAGTTTCCACTTTCTCTTACACTTACACAGAAACTAGTTTTCCTTGTTTCAGGTGAAAAAATGCCTTCCTCTATTTTTCAAGTAAACAGTCTTTCATTAAAACTTGATTTTTTTCTGTGAAGTCTCATGCAAATCTGCTAATTAGTTTCTGAGTTCTAGTCAATTAAATACCGGCCTAAAATAGTTTCTGTTTGGAGTCTCATGGTGTTTTGGGCCTCTGTGGTGTGTTAGACTGAGCAGAAAGCCAAAAACCACAGAGCAGACGTTAGTTGGTCTCTTTGGGTTACGTAATTATTTAGTTACCGACCAAAAGAGGGAAAATGCTTACTAAAAGAGCAAGCTTTGCATCAGCTGTGCGCTGCAGCACGTGTCCCACTCATCCGAGCACTCTCATAATAATAAACACAGATAAGCAATTTTTGTAATGTTGAAATGGCTTTTTTAAAATATAACCATTAATACTGCATAAGTTTTATTTTTGCAAATATAGTCTAAACTATTTTTGAAACTCACTGTGTCTGCACTTTTCCCTTAATCGAAGGCATGGCATTCGTTTTACTCAGTTCACATCAATTTAACGTTGGTGTAATCGATTGCATTGATTACGGGGGATTAACCAATGTATTTGTAAATGGAGGACATACAGGTGAGATTGTCTCAATAACAGAACCTTACTTTGTTGTAGTATATTCAAGGAAAAAGGAAAATAGACTGAAGACAGACAAAAAGCTTCCTATTATACTTTATACTGGGAAACACTGATTTTACAACTTAAAATATGAACAAAATCATTGGTAGTTCTTACATTGTGTCAATTCTGCAAATTGTTATGGAAATCTACTGATGTCACTACACATTTTTTTTTCCCCTTCTTGCACTATGTCTGCATGTGAAAGATGTTAGCGTTATCATCCACTGTCACTCTGGTCTACTGTAATTACTGTTGTTAATGTGTTTGGAAATTCAGCTAGCTGATTTTTATTGAGTATCAAACTTCTGCATCCACATTAAAGAAGAAGTTGTTCTCTGCCCTGGTGAGCACTAACGTGGTTTTAATCATGGCAAGGAACATGGTTAGAATTAGTGGTTTTGCCTTCTACCTACTCTTTTTTGGAGGCTTGGGCAAACTGAATTTTGCCCAATTCCAATCGGGAATGCAGGCAGAGTGAGTTGTTTAGGACTTAACATTTCTGGTGAGTACCTTTTAAATGAAATGGATACTTCACTTCTCTATACATTCATACAGTGCCCTGGCTTTGCTTTGCATTTCTTTTTTTAAAAATCCTCCTCCTGCCCAGCTTATTGACACCTTCAGGACACCAGCTTAGGAACCCCAGTGGCTGAAAAGCTGCTCCCGGAGCGCAGAAACTAAGGTGCTCTGGTTTCCTGCAGATGAGTGTCCTGTCTCCTTCCATCACCGCTGCAGTGCCTCTCGCTCCAGCTGGTATCCTTCTCCTTCTTCCATTTCTCCTGGCCCCGCTGGTCTGCACCCAGCATGGGCTGTACCTCGGTCCAGGCCAAGCGCTGGGGGCCACCTGGGAGGCTGAGCAGAGTAGGTGAGTCGTGGGCTGTCTTAATTGAATGTGATTGGAATCTGATTCACCACCAGAAATTAACTTGCAATATTCTAACAATGCTTTGGAAAAAGAGAACCTGAAGAAAAATTGTGAGTTTGTTACAAGATATGGAGATGTCCAGCTCAGAAATGGAGATTTGGATTCAGACCCTGAAAAGTAAATTTAGATACGTGAACAAAGCTGGGAGAAATCCAGTTCGAGGATTCGATTCTACAAACCAAGTTAACATACTTCATCAATTCATTTGTTAGAAACTGCCTCTGTGTTTATTGCAGTTACTATTCAAATCTCAGCAATGTTGGGGCACTTCTTTACCCTTGTTAGTCAATTAATTTATGCAAGTAATTGTTTTTCAATTTTCATATTCTCAGCTCATGCAAAACACATAAAGCTCTTCAGCTGCCATCCTCCTTTTTTAACATCTTACAAAATAAGAAAATCCAGCCAGACTTGTTTAAATATTCTTGTATGTGTTTTTTTACTTGCAAAACAGGTCTCTTTATTTTTGTCATGTCTTTTCATTAGTGAATTAAAATTTCCTGATGAAATAGCTTGATACACTGCTATGGAGAATTGCAAATCAAATATTATAAGTAGTTCAATTGTCTTCTTTAGTCATTGTCTCCCAGCCTGCATCTTGCATTGCCTGTTTCTTGTTGTTCTTATTTCAAATTGTTTGCCTGCTTTCATTTCACTTGCTGCGATACAGTGATTAAACTTTGCAGTCAGCGTACTAAAAATTATTTATGGAAACATCTGGTCTAAATAAAAATTAAGTTACTTATTTTCATTCTTGATTTTATTACTGATGGTTTGAAATTTCATGCACCTCTGATAATAATACAGCAATGAGAGTACTGGCCATACGGGCCAAATTCCATAAATTTTTGCATTTAAGTTTAGAGCAGGGAATAAGGAAACTCTACTGAAAGTACCTCTTATGGTCTCACTCCATTATCTTTAACTTGTCTTCTGAGAATAACTCTTCTATATCTCAGGAAAGCCTGGCTGGCAGAACGGCAGCATTACGTGGAGCTCCACAGCCTTGGCCCTAGGTCAGTGGAACCAGACCGGGACAGGTTTCCTTGAATTGTTGCGGGCTGCTGCTCTGGGGAGAGCTGATGAGCTCACACGCTTCGTATAAATGTGTTTATTTGTCAGATCAACGCTGGGTTGTAATTGGGTTTTGTATACCAGCTTGACTTTGTCCTTTTTACAGTATTCCTCGTGTTGTCCGTCCCTCGACAGCGTGTGGTTCAGGGAAATGAAGAAAACCTCGTCAGGTTAGATCCCGCTGGCACTTCTTGTAAAGTCCTTGGGAGGCACTTCCAGCTGATGAGGACAAGGGAATTCCAGGGGTCTGGGGTAGGAGGTGCTTCCAGGAGCTCAGGGAACCTGCCTGACCAGCCCAGCAGGGTTTTGCATTGCTTGTTTTGCCAACTGAAATGCAGAGGGGTGCAGGTTGTTAGAGAGGGTGATTAACCACCTGCAGTATCTAGCTAACAAGCAATGAGTATTAGTAGATTCCAAAAATCCTAAGCGCGTACTTGAATATGCCAGGAAAAATTATTTACCATTCTTTAAAATGGAATCTTACATTTTAAACTGTTTTGGATTGTGCCCATTACTATTGCATGTGCAGTTCTTGGTATTTTATTGCCGCTGCAGGGTAGTTTAACATTCAAATATTGAGTTTATGCAGCATCTAAAGTGGTCAGCTTAAGAGATGCAAATATTCAGTGTAATGCTGTGCTGCTTCTTACTGGGAAGCATCTCTTCAAATTGTCACTCATGTTGTAATGCCCCTACCTTTGGTTAGCTCTTTAGATGCTAAAACTGGGAGCAGTTTATTTCACCAATTCTTTTAAATGTATTACTGTAATTGAAGAGGGATTGCTCACATATTTCATAATAAGAGAACACTCTGGGAAGGAGTTGAGAGGCTGAAGGTTTGAAAACAAGCAGGCAAATGACAGAGCTGCAAAGGAACAGTATTGAAAATGATTTTAAATGTTGTTAGAGATGAGTTTAGATTACCTGCTTTCTGGGATGGGTAGAATTCAGAATCTTCTTTTAAAAAGTAAAATGCTGCTCTCTGCTGCATTTTTATTCATACTATTTTTATTTAGATGACTAGCATAAAATAATTACTTAGCATTTAGTTCAGTGTTGGGCATTTTTCTCCAATGATTTAAATGAGGTATCCTTAATGACTAGGTACATGATTTAGTTCTCAGAATTTATTGGGGCTGATCCCCTGTGTCAGTACTGAGTTATGTGGCAACACTGTTTCCTGAGAAGTTGAATGTCTTTTGGAGCTAATGGAGGACCTTAATGAATTGGTTAGAGTCTAGATAAAGTTTTGTAGAGGGGAAACCATGGCTTTGTGCACTTTTCCTGTAATTATGGACCTTAGCAAAATATTACTATTACTATAATTAGGCTAACAGAGTCCATATTTAGTCAATTTCATATATTAATTGAAGTTGATAACTTCAATCACTTTAGTCACTGAGACTAATTTAAATAACATACACATAAGGTTTTGTATATGCCTAAAGGTGTGTTTGCGGGGTTGCAGGCATTCACGTTATCTATAAAAATCTAAGACTTTGCTGCCGTTCGGAAGGTCTGCAGTAGGTCTCTAATTGTAACCCTTTGCAACGACAAATAAACATGGATTGGCTTTTCCCATCCCTACAGTAAAACCCAGCTAACGAGCCGCTGGCAGCCGAGAAGCTTCCACCTGCAGTGGGAGACAGTGATTTGAGAAAGACCAGCAGCTCTCAGAAACGTCAGTGTTCCAGGAGCCAGCGGGAAACGGGGCAGCAGGAACTTACCTACTACTTCCTTTATGGTTCAGGTGGGTGCTATTAATTCAGAGCAATATGCTGTACTTCAATTCCTTTCCCGTTAACAGCTTTGTCAAGACTCAAATAATCCTCGGAGAAGCATCCATTATTTTTCTGTGAGAAACTTGATAGTGTTCTTACTCTGAACAGCAAATGTGCTATTGTATAAATTGAAACTTATTTTGGTTTTCTCTGGCAGCAAAAAATGGTTCATGTAGCAACAACAATATTCAGCAAACAGTGTTAGTAGGTATATTAATGGAAATCAAGAGCATCTGTAATCTCAGGCAATTTTAAAAAATAATTTCTATTTAAACCATTTTGGTATGAAATAAGTATATAGGTAGTTCATGTAACAAGATTCTTTCCATTGATTCATCAAAATGGCAGCATTAGAGTTTTTGTGGATTGTGTCAATCCAATTGATAGGAGAAGCAAAAGAAGCTTAAAAAAATTTTAAATGCTAATTAAACAGCATCAAACGAAAAATTAAAATTGCTCTAAAAAGGAAGTAAAATCCTGGTTCTGGTGACATCTAAAGGAATCTAGGTCCGTGATTCGTGCAGTCAGGTTTTCATCAAGCGTATGGAGCCCTGTTTGGAGGAGGATGGAAATTTGACATGCTCTGAAATTTTGGATAAAAATGCACCCTCTGAAAACACAGTTGTGTGTTTTCAGATATGAAATGAAAGCGGTCAATCACCTAAGACTGATAAGTCACAACAAAATTTTTATAATTTCTTGTTCATTAGGTTAAGGTTTCATGAAGAACATAGTTTATGCTGGGAATGATAACGTGCTTTGTCTTGATTCTAGAAATAAAATGCTGAGACAACAAAAATAGTAAAATTCTTTACTACGGCCTCAATTCTTCACTACTTAGGGCTTAATCTAAGAAAAAGAAGAAAGTCACAGGCAAAAAGTAAATGTGAGTACCTTTTTATCGTATTATTTGTTTAGTCTGTGAGTGAGCGTGGAACTGAGGGAAGTGCTGCATACTGCACTATCGCTTGGTTTTAACAAGGATCTTCTTGGACTGTTGTTTGGACACCTCATATTCTATAGTGTTTTCCAGCCATCCAATTTCCCTTCTAGCCGTAATCCATAAAATTCATGACAGGAACTTCAGCAGAAATGTAAAAAGTAACCAGCTCTGTGTCTTTGTCACTTAGGCATTTCCTGAGAACACCAAGGGCTTTGGAACTCAATTCTAACTTAATATTATGAGCGTTCTTCTGTAATAGTCCTTTCATTTACTGATGTAAGGATTTTTTTTTCTTTTGGAGAGAGAGAGGCATTGAATAGGCAATATTGAAGCTGTGAAAGACATACATTTTTTATTGTTTGTTTTCAATAACTAAATAATCTTACATTTTTATCCTCATCCTGTGCAAAAATTACTCTGATTATTTTAAATTTGTACCTCAGTTACTGAACAAAACAAAGGCGGCTGCCAGCAGCATGTTTTACAGGATATGGATATCAATTTATTTAAAAAGCTTTCTAAAATAAATTGGAATGCAGTGTACTATAATTTAAGTGTGCTTCTGTGTGGTTACTCAGGAAGCTGTTAATAAAAGAAAGAGAAAAAAAAAGTAATTTTAGTGGTACCTGCAGGAAAATCTAGAATAGTGGTCATTCATATTAAATTTATATCAACTTTATGAGGTTTTTGTCATCTTGACACATTTATGGAGCTGTTAAATTTTTGCTGCCTGGGGGATATAGTGTACTTGATGTGACCCCACTTATTAAATCGGGACCATGCAAGCAACATTGATGACATGTCATTCAAGAATAAAACCGAGCCAAGCCTTCTCTAGTTCTAGAGGAAGGACGTATTTGACAGAGAAATAGGTAGGGAAATAGGTATTATGATCTATATCAAGAAGATACTTGAAAAGGAAAAGAATGAGAAATATGTAGACATTTAATCTCACAAAAGTTCTCCTGCAATTGTCCACGGGTGATAAAACAGGGCATGACTCACGCTGTGATAGCCTCAAAGACCTTCCCTTGTCCTAGCACTAACTCGGAGTGGGCAGGCAGATAGACAGGGCTCGGTATACATTTCAAACTTCCATTTTAATGTACTTTACAGAAGCTGTGCTTCTATGTGGATATAGAACTTTATTTATGTTGGAACCGGATCCAATAACTAAAAACCTTCGGTATCAACTGTAGTTCAGGGAAAACAAACTTAGAGTTATTCTGTGTAGAATAATTCTTAATCAGGATTCCATATCATTGATCAGGAAGATTTCAAGCTCTTCAGTAATCAGTTCAAAATGAAGAAAGTGATTGTGTTTCTACATCTCTGGGCTTTGCACTTTGTTCTTCCCAGTCACTGCCTGAAAAGCATGGAGTTGTTTTCAAAAACTGACTACATTCATATATCGTACCTTCATATTCTCTAGAACACATGCTATTTTTTGGCTAAAATGTTGGGTCAGAAGGGAACACTTCAAATATAAATATTTGTTTAAGAAGTTGCATAATAAAGACATTTTACTTACATTCCAATTAATAGTAATACAAATAGTTCTGTTGTCAGCCATTTTTGTTGCATTACACCAAACTAAATAACTTCATAATTGATATTATGGAGTTAATTTATGCATTTATTTTCGTAGCCAGGCACATTCACAGTTTGTGCTTTGCAGTGTCCCGAGTCCCTCCTTTTTCTGTTCTGCATTATGCTGAGCTGCCACCCCCTGCTCCCTCTCTGCTACTGACGATGTACTTTGCTAAGCTGGTAAAGAAGATGTACAGGATTGCGTGTTCTGGCGAGCATCCATTGCACATTGCTGGGTATAGCCAGTGGTAAGTACGGTGGGTATAGCCTCTTCTTCAGTATTTTATTTCTTTAGGTTTTTAAGTCAAGAAATTCAATGACATGTGAAAACATATACAGGAGTTAATCACAGGTTTTGTGTGTTGGGGCTAGAGAATCCATCTGTTCTTTTTCTTTTCGCTTTTCTCGTGTTCATTACTGTTCAAAGGATGGAGCCCAAAGGATGACTTGTTCCACAAAGACGTCACTGCTTCATGTGGGCAATGGTAACTCTTTTCTACCTATAAACTCTGGAATGTCGCTATAGATCATGGACTTTAAATGCTACAGGTAAGTACATTCCAGATATTAAAAAACAAACAAACAAAAAACCAAAAAAACCCCACTAGTAAATATTGCAGAGCTAAGTATGTCTTCACTGTTCCAACCAGTGACACATAATAAAATGATGAACGTAGTGCAAAGCACATACAGCGTCTTTTCTGTGTGGAAGAACCAGCTATGACTAATTGAAAAGTCGCCACAAGGTTTTCTCATGAGAGCAGAATTTTTATGCTAAACAGGCAAGAGACAGGCAACTTCCACAAATCTAGTTTAATCCATGAATCTCCCTGACAGTTTGTAAATTATAGCATCCAGAATTTTTCATCAGGGAGATGAATGAATGAAGCTGGAAACAAAGTTAATAATATTATCACGTCAAAGATATATATCCAGTCATGTGCCAGATATTATATATAGCACTGAATTTTAAATTTATTTCTTTCATTTATGTAGCTATATTAAAAACTTAGAAAATTACTTGAGAAGAGCAGTGAATGTATTTTTTTGTATTAAAGCCATTTTTACTATGGTGGTGGCTGCCCCATCCCTGGAGGGGTTCAAGGCCGGGTTGGAGGTGTCCCTGCCCAGGGCAAGGGGTGGCACTGGGGGGGCTTCAAGGTCCTTCCAACCCAAACTGTTCTGTGATTCTATGATTACAGTGACTTCCCTATTATTTTTTTCAGACTGATCATAGAATTCCCAGAATTCTGCTCTGGGTCACATCTGCTCCATGTGGGTCAGTAATGATTGCTGAGGTGGCACAGGCCACTGCAAAATTATTTTGAAAACTCTGCCAAAACCATGTCCAGATTATAATATTTTAACTTTCTACGTAGCACAGTAGATAGGACAGTTACTTTGTACTTGCTCCAATAAAAAAAAATGAACTACTGTATTTAATGTTCCATTTCTGATAAGGTATCCAGTATATAGTATAAATATGTTAGAAAATAAGGCAAATAATTTGAATTTGACTTGCTAAGTCATATCTGTTTAGAAAACGAGTCCTCCATGTTTCCAGGTATTTCTGGGGAGACAGGCTGGTCAGGTTGGAGAATGGCAGCATCCCCAGCTGCTGTCCCCTGTCCCCTGAGCACAGTGTCACCTCTCCCCATGTGTAGACCCAGAACAGAGTTGACCTCGCTATTGCCAAGTGGACCTCAGTTCAAAGAAAAAGCAAAAGGTGAGTAGCCATGAAGCGTGCTGGCTGTTTGTCTTCATTCCGTGCTGTCTTTGCATTCATCAACAGCTACATTTTTTACCACCAAATGGTCTTAGCTACTGTTTTATTGCCGTATATTTTGTAATAGTCAAACACATAAAATATGCTTAGTAGAAATAATGTATTTATTACAAAAATGCAAACCACTGAAGAACACTAAGCTGCAGGCATTTTAAGGCGTGTGTATCATGCATGGGAATGTGAGATATGCTACCTCTAAACTTATTACTCTCTTACTAAGGATTACCATATCAGCAATATTAAAGAGTACTTTATTGACTGCAATAGGGGTATCTGAAAGAGATTTTCATCCTGCATGGGAAGAGGTGTCTTTTATAGCCTGCTATTAGGAAGAAATCTTAGGTTTAGACTCATCTAGAGGAGCAATTTCTCTTCAGCTCTTGACTCTGTACCTGACTTAGAAAATATCATTGGAATTTGGGCTTGGAATCTGGGTGTGTGGTATGACTATGTTAACATGCCAAAAAATTCTAATGAGATATTGAAAAATGACTGTTATGAGAAAAAGAAAACTGGAGAAACTTTTTCTATGACCTGATCTTTTGACAACTATGTCAATAAGAGCTTCTTATTCCAAGATTCACACAAGGTTCCAGCTGTAAGTAAGTTTATCTATTAGTTATTTCAATTTTTCCCCAGTCTGTGCTCCTGCTATTTATCAAATGCCAGTCAGACAAGATGAGACTTCTCACTAAGGTAGATAAAGTATTTCATTACAATTTCCATTATCATAGAAACAGAGAAAAATCATTCTGAACTGAAAACTATGTCAAAATATTTAAAATAAATATAAATTGCAGGAGTTGAAATATTTAGCTCATTCATCCTGTTTGGGTCTATTTTTAAAGCCAATGCTTTGAAATCTGCTTTTGGTTTTTAAATAAGCTGTTCTGTCAGGGTATTCTTCATCTGCAGGATGTTTAATTTCTGCTACTCACCTGTCTTCTCGTTCATTTTCTTACTAAGGAGAAATAGATATGGAGCTCCTTGAGGGGAGAAATCACCTCTTCAGGAAAGAGAAGGAAAGCTGCAAACACATCAGCTTTTACAGCACTGGCTTGGAATCAGTGACAAATACTAGCATAAATAAGTTATTGTAGTAGACTTTTCAACTGCTAAGCAAAGGAATGTCATGACCATTTCCAGTGAAATAATGCAAGTTAGTAGAGGAAGCAGACTTTTATCACTTGGCTGTTGCGGAATCAACAAATAAACAGTAATTATTAGTGGAAAAGAAAAAGACCATGTGATGATTTTACTGTAGAAATGTCACTGAGAATACAGATTAGTTTAAGAAGGTTCAAAAAATGTGTTTCTATCTTACTTTCTGCATTGTGTTAAACTATTCTTGGTAAGAAAACTGTTTTTAATGGTAATATGAAATGGTAGTTTGTGTGGCATTGAGCCTGCTGCTATGCTGTAGCAGCTAACTTGTAGTGGAGGGCAAGTGACAACAATTAATAGAACTGTGTGGCGTTCAGGAGAGAGAGTCCTATTTTTGTGCATTTGAAGGTACCATGTGAAAATGTATCTGTGTTTCAAAACTCCTTTTGGCAACATAGAAAAACTATTTTTATCTGCAAAAGTAAAATGCTTGTGTCAACAAAGTTGCTGAAAATGTGGTTAAGGAGTAGTGCTGTGCTGGGGCAGGACCTTTTTAGGCAGGAAAAGAGCTGTACTGAGTATGAAACGGAAGAACTGAAGAAGCACACGCAATGTTTTTCCTTCTTTTTTTCTTGGTTTTAAGAAAAAACCCATGTATTTTAAAACAGGGTTGACCTCATGGTCAATGAAGGAAATAGCGTAAGTGCTGTCACGGTATTATCTCAGAATTACCACAGTCCATTATAGGTCGTTTGTTCTGGTGGGTGAACTTTAAAACCAAAGTTACATAACTGGCATTTTTCCACTTCTGCAGAATTAATGCCCAGGAGCCTAACTTCATCAAGTCCCTGTTGGAACCAGTAACCAGTGACAAGCCTTTGAGCATTCGGTGTCAGCTTTGGACACTCAACACCTTACTGAGTGCCTTTGCAGATTCCTTTTCTATCTAATTCTGGAATTTTGTCATATTTAGGAATATCATTTTGTCCTTAAATTAGGGTGATGTGAATCTGTTGCAGCTGGGTAAATCGGTGTGATCAGTGTGCATCAGGTTTAGATCTTGATCCCATTCCCGAGCAAATAGAAGGAGAACCTCCTTAGAACATCATCTGGCAGTGTCCCAGTGGAGAATGGAGTTCAGCCCCAGAGGCGTTTCTTTGTCACCTTCATACTCCTGCAGCTGGTTCAGCAATAGTTTGAGTGCTTAAACCCCGCAAAAAACAATACAGAATTGAAAACGGGTGAGTAAACAGGTGAGCATCCTGATCCCTAAACATTTAATTTGATCTTCCATGATTTGTGGAAAAGACTGTTAATTATTGTTTTCCTTTTACCTCTCTTACCTTTTTTTATAATATATAAATGCCCATCTTGTTTCCTATCAGCAGAAGAATCCAAGTCTTAAGTCATAGCAGTTGCTTTTCTCTGGACTTTTCCCAGTTCTTCCAGAAACATGCTGAGTTGTGATCCACACAGTATTCAGGGCACTGGTGCATCAAGCATTTCCATGACAGCATGACAATGTTTTCTGTTTTGTTCTTTTCCTTATTGTTTCTTACATTCAGCTCATTTTTTTTTTTTCACAGCTGCTGAGCTGATGTAGTGAAAACCCCAAGACGCCACTCCTGGGAAAGCAGAGTCCATTGTTTTGTGTGTGAAATTCAGATTCTTTTTTCCATATTCATCACTGTATGTCTGTCTTGCTACACCTAATTTATCTGCCATTTTACGGTACAGTTACTCAGTCTTTTTGGGTGTTTTTGCCCCTGCAGTTGTTCACAGTTTGCTCTTATCGTCGCTATCCTGGATAACCTTATGTAGTGAAACTTTGTTCTTCTCCTTCTAGACAAGTTGTGAATATATTGAACAAAGCAGGTGCTAGTACAGATCCTGAAGTGTTCCCTGCTGAAGGCTGCTCATTCTTTTTTCTTGTTTTTTTTGACCTTGAATTCATCCTTGCAGAACATTCCCTTTTATTATAGAGCTGGAAGAGGAACGTCCTTGGATGCCTTAAAAATAGGCCGTTGGGTCTTCCTTTCCCACACACTGATTCCTAACGAAGAGATCTGGATGTTCTGTTTTCCTGATGAACCCCAGAGAAAGCCTGTGTTGAGACCAGCAGAGGGGAGGCATTTTCCTCTGTGATCGTGAGTGTTGCCAATGAAAAACTAATGTAGATTTAGTTAGTCTTGAAGTACTGCCTTTTATTTCTGAGGTGTTGAGCAGTTTGCCAAGCCTGTGGTGGTACAGCCTGTGTGTGGTTCCTCGTCTTACCCTCCTTCTGCAATTTTACTTAGGAGTCCAGCCAGCAAGTAGCAAGTGGAGCACATTTGCCCTTAGTCATTATATATCATAAGATATGCCAGAATGCTGACCAAAATGATACATGTTCTACTTAATGTATTACATTTTGTGTTTAAAAGTAAAAAGATTTATTGATAAAATTATCTTGCCACTGTTTGAAGTTGAATTCCTTCCCATTCATTCATTCATTTGTGCATTCTTAATGTTTGCAGCTCGAAGGATGGACTCGTTTTTTTCCCTCATTTTACGCTGTGTTGAATCCAATGTGCAATGGACCGAATCCAGCACGTGAAAAATGCAAGTAGCGTTATCTTTCCTAGAAACTGAATACCTGTGATTCTGTGCCGCTGTCTTTAAGGACGGCTGGGGAAATCTCTTCCAAACATCACTAACAAAACAAGTTCTTTGTTCTTGGTCAGACTGGGAGAGGGACAACTTTTTTGCAAGACTGACGTACAGTCCTCTGAAAGCCACTGTCTGTATCCTGCTTCCCATGATTATGTATATGTATGTTTTAACAAGAGCTGCCTTTTGAAATCAGCTCCTCCTTACACCTGATCCAGGAATAAAGCCCTAATGCCAAGTTTATGGTATCTTAGTGTGTTGCTATGGAAGTGATATTAGCAATATTAGACATCCAGCACTGTGGGCTGAGTAGCAGTAGAATGTGATAGAAACTGAAAGCCTGGGATGCGGTAGAAGAAGCTTTCATTTCAACACAAATATCTTTGATTCTTTGGAAAACCATCAGAGAAAGAGGACAGTGTATCAGAGGAAAGTAAGTATATTTAGTTATTACAGCTTGTCTTGATGAGGATGTCTAGACTGTAAGAGCATAAAGTTTTTAATTGTCAAACAATATGTTTTGAAAAAAATTAGTTTAAAGGTTAAAGTCACTGCACATGAATTCATACCGTTATTAAGAAAAAAGAAAGTAAATTTCTTTACTGATTGATGTTGTGGTCATATGCTTATTTTTCTTTCATATTTTCTTGGTTTTTTCATGTCTCTTTCTTTTCTTTTCATTTTGCTTCTGGAATGGGAAACAGCCCAAGCAGATGGTAGCAACCTAGTTCTGTTCCTATTTAGCTGTAATTATTTGCAGTGACAGTTAAGGATGCCTGGTTCTGTCTTGGGCCCTTGTATAGTCAGACTGTTGATATTGAGTGATTATTGAATAGCTCTATAATATATATTTATGTGCAATTTAAGGTACAAAATGATCAGCTGAAGTTTGTTACAATGTGCTTAGATGCATGGAAAGATGAAAGACTGAAGAGTGGATCAATAAAGTCATTACAAGATGGAAAATGCTATGAAAACATCGGTGATGTACGGTTAAACTAAAGAACAAAAATCATATACAATCGCTGGTTCCAGCTTTTGACAGGAAACACGAGCCTTTAGGCATAAATGACTGTGAATGGCAAAATGCAGCTGCTGCCTTCCCTTGAACAGCCTGAGGGACCGGGGAGAGCGATCGAGCGTGCCCCCGCAGCGCGCCGTCACTGCGGAGCTCCAGCTGCCATACAAAGCCACGGCGAGTCACACCCCAGAGAGTGCTAGACAGGATCCTGTGATGCTGCCAGCCCCTCTGGAGGAGGTACATGGGATAAAGGAATATTCATGAGGAAGGGGAGGTTCCGTAGGGAATTAGGCAGCTGCAGAACCCGCCGTCTCTGCATGAAGCACCACAGAGGTTCCAGTGTCACCAGCTGCCTTCAGCCCCTCTCCAGCTGTGGGAGCACCCTCTGCGTCCCTCGTCCTGGACCTCACTAACAGGTAAAACAGTGTAAAATATAAAAATAAATTACCTACATCGTCAGAGGAGCATGTTTTGTTGACCTAGCTCCAGGTTTCCCTGCTTTACATTGCTCCGTTTCTCTTTGCTCACCATTCTCTCTTTCATTGGATTCCATAATTGCCAGAAATAAATGAAATCCAAAAGTCCTGTGGAGAAAACCAAGTTAAGCACCCCTAGCTGTTCGGAGCAGCATGAGCTGCTGCTCCATTAATTCCAGTACGTACATGCAGAGGCCTCAAGCACAGCCTTGCTCCAGCAACTGCCGGGGATGCAGAATTATTGCTTAGAATCAATCACTGTAAGCCAATCGGGGCTCTGGGTACCCTGGTGTTCTGGCACATGCTGAGTTTGTGAGAATGACATTTCCAAATGCCAAAAAACTATGGGACAACTTTACGTTGTTATTGTCTTTGTTGAACCTACTTTTAGTTTCTCTCAACATTGTTCTTAAAAATGGAGGAAAAAAAAAAAGGAAAGAAGAGCAAACGATTTGGCAGCTAGTGTAAAGAAAAAGAAATTAAGTTGTTCATGGAAGTGTGGTGCCATTGTATAGCTTTGCTTACACAAGGAAACAAGTTACCCCAAGAGCTGTATTAATTGTTAGAGTTTAAACTGAGCCTCTGTCACCATCCAGGTGGTTGTTGTTGCCTGCAAATGAGTTCTCTATGGAGGTGAAAAAAAATACCACTGTGTAGCAGAAATTGCCAAACTGACACCAAGGATACAGTAAGTATTTGTGTTGCCCAACGAGAATAAATAAATATCTATCTCCAAGTCCTCTTGAAAGATGCAGTCATCAGTTGAATGACACCATTTTTTTTCCTTAACAGACCATTTCACAATGGCTAATGGAGTATTCTGCTTAAGGTTTTGTGAAGCAATATGGCCAATAGCTTTATCAGGTAATATGACGTACTCAGAGTGTGAGGACCTTTCCAGATGCATCCAGAACCTTATATAAATACAGGAAATACACCAGTTCTAATTGGTTTGAATTCATTTAAGCTGAATTGAAGTCTGGTTTATAAAATAAGCCTCATTTTTAATTAAGTAAATGTCCTTGCAATCTTTTGCGCTATTTATCTATGTCAATTTAAATAACACCTTAATTAATTTTTTGATTGGAAGACGTGAAGGTGTGAAAGGGTTGTTTTGTTTGGTTTGTTTCTAAAAGAAAGCTAAAAATAATGGTGGAAGAATGGGACTGCTAGCATCTCAATAAAAACTAAATTTGAGTAAAATATCAAAACTCTTGAGTGAGTTGCAGTCAGTGATAGAAATGCCTTTGAATATATGTGGAAAAAAAAATATATGCTTTCAGGTGAAGATAAAGCCCATTCCTGCTTATGTGATGTCTTATGAGTGGTATACCTTAGGATGTGAATGTTATGTGTTAAAGGAAAACTGTCAAAATTGGAACTATAGAGTAATGGCTCTAAGATCAGGAAGTAGTAATTACGCAGTTTATTTGACAGTTCCTTGCTTTGTAGAGGGAGCCAGAGTAGGTATCTAGTGATTAACAAAATGCTTTGGGGATAATTGGTCCAAAAAAGAAAGGAAGCTTGAAGGGACAAGGAAATTATCTGCTTTACTTCCATTAAGTGTAGTCATGGTGCTAAACCTCCAGAAAAGGCACTGGGCGGGAGATAAGCGAGAATCTTTATCGGAACACATAAATTAGAAAGCAAATCATCCCTGTATGGCTGTCTAAATGTTCGTGCAGGAAAAAGCAAGTGCATGTTCTCAGTTCATCTTTTAAGTACATTTTTTTAAAAAAAAATGGCTTCCTCCTTTCCACCGTAAGTTGTTTTTTATTTCTTTCCTGGCTGGAGACTGGATGGAAAAAGACCAAGGGAGAGATTAGAAAATATCTTTGCATACCCTTATGATGCAATGCCTGCATAAAAGTGTGAAAATTACTGTGTTTCTTCACTGGATGAGAAAGATTTGGAAAATATATAATTTATGACTCCAAAATGTTTAAGAAATTTGTTTCTGTAACACCAGTCCTTTGAACCCTGGATAGAAAAGGCATCCACGTGATGGGCTGCTGCCTCACTTGCTCTTCATCTAAACTAGTTTACTCTGTGGAAATGTCACAGGCTGAGTCTGGGTGAGATGGAATGCAGTGAAATAAATCCCTGCGCCATGGCTGCAGTTGTCAGAGCAACCACACTGTGGAATTGCTAGGATGGGAATCAGAGTAGCTCGGTTTAGCCCCTGTGTTACTAATTTTTAATCTTCATTCCTTTACAGCCACAGTTTTATTTCTCAAAACTAAACGGTGTTGGCAACCAACTGTTCAAGGGAAGAAAAAAACGATCAGGCCATTAAGTTTTTTTAATTCAAGCCAATTTTGTTAATTCAAAAACATTGTACCTGGAAGTTAGTGCCCAGCACTGGGAATCTGGAGACTGCAGCAAAATTTGCCTTCTCTCAATTTAACATGAGCTTTACTGTAGGTTGAGATTAATCTGAAATTCAGTGGCAATTGTACAGCTGACTACATATGACCCTGATTTGACTTCAGGGAATTCATGAAATTCCCTATCTGTAAACTGGATGTCCTTTTCTGCCTCAAATATATGCTGTGAGACTTAATTCGTTGGTATTTTTTGCTTATAAGGAGTATGAGGGTCTTGTAACAACAAAGCCTAGAAACAGGCAAAGCAGGTAAAATCTTGCCAAGTGTTGCAAGGGAGAAGTCACAGGATAATGTCTTTAGTTAAATTTTGGATATGCGCTGAATTGCAAATGATGACTTGCCAGAATTTTTTTGATACCCTGAAAAAATTTCTTCTTGAAGAATGATACTGAAAATATAGGGAATTGTCTTCTGTGCTGGTGTTACAAAGCTTTCTTTGTCTCCATAGTGTTTTATTTGAATGTTGTAAGGAGGCTGGAGAGGAGAATATATTTCTCCTGATGACTGTTAGATGCTGTTACTGCCCTAGTGTCTCATAATGGGATTATTACTGTGGTTATTATTACAATTATTATGTTAGCTTTGACGATTTCCATTATATTCTTTTGATTGTACTTCAATAAATGAAAAAAAATCTTTCATTTAAATTATTGCTTATATAGTTGTGAACTCAGCTTTTAAATATTTTTATACACATACAGTGGGTATATACATTCAATTTTTAAGCTATCTAATAATCACTGCAAACGTTAAATTTGTTGATCGCTGGCACCATGTTTATACCAAAACCTATATTTTTAAAATAAAATTGAAGAGGTGAAGCTTATTCTATCATATCCTATTTTGACAGATTCTGAGCTTGAGTTAGTACACCATTGCCTGAAGATGTAGGTGTCTATTTTGCATACCGTTTTAACAGTTTAAAGAAAAGTCAGTCTACTGGTGCGTTTTCTCATGTGAATTAGATTACATGACTGCAGTACTTTGAAAATACTTCATCAATCTACAGTAAAATTCCACTTTAAGTTTCCATGTGTTCCATAATACATTCAACCTATAAAACCAAAATGTTTTATAGTAGCTGTACTGAATCATAGTCGGATTTTAGTCTTGGTATTGGGTGGGTAGGTATGGCCTCGAGACACTGATCTACGCCATGACTCCAGAGCAGAGCTTCCTCCTTAATTTGTCTTACCCTGAATTCCATCTTTTTTTTAGCCTTTTTTTTTTTTTTTAACCCTACAAAGTGTTCTGTGCTTTTAGGAAGTCAAACAATATGTAGGCTTAAAAGCTTTTATAGCACAGCAGCGTCATAGTCACAATTTCTATCTTAAGTGTAACATTTTTATATTAATTTAAACCCATTTGGTTCAATTCCCACGTTATAAAGGGGGGATGTGTTTGAAGGCATGCTTCTCCCTTTTTTCCTCCACCAAGAGGAGGCTTGTTAGTAGGCTTCTGCTTGGAGCCATGAGCTCTGCGCCCATCAGTTCCAGCTGGGTTTATATTAAAGCTATTAAATTCGAGTAGGTAGAATTCTTTTCATTCCTGTTGAATTTTTCGGTGGTTAGTTGGTGGCAGGTTTTTTTCTGGTTTAAGTTGTGGTTTCTTCCCTGCCCTTACCTCATATACTCCTATGAACGGTGTCATTTACTGCATTAATTTAAGTGAAGCTTTAACTGAGTTTTGAAGCTGATCGATGTTTTCTAGATCGAGGAGTCTCCTTAGGTGAGCTGTTAAATACCTCAGTGTTCCCCTGGGTTCAGTTAACATGGAATACTAATTAAATGTTGTAGAGTATGACCATTTCTACCTGTATTTCCTATTCTCTATATATATCTTTCAAACTTGTAACTTTTTCAAATCAAGTAGAAGTTGTTTTTATCATGAACAGATGTCTTTTTATCAATCTAGAGAAAAATATGAAGCTATTTAAGTTAATTTGTGTGGATTTGACCTTGGCTTAAGGAGGAAACTCATATTCATTATATTTAGGAAAGGTAATAAATTGATTGGAAGGCTTAGACCGTATCATTTATCTTACATCATGACTTTAACAGTTAGGCTATGATTCTAATCAAAAAATGTCACTTTGGATTTTAAATCTATTTTTATCGCCTGGAACATCTCATCTGTCAATATTTGATTAGAGGTCCTTGCTGCTTGAGACAGCTTTTCCCTGTCTGACAGATAATCTGAAGCTCTGAGACCATCGATTGGAGCTTCATCTCTAGGAGGGAAGGAAAAAAAGAAAAAGCCGGAACATAATTTTTGATTACGCTTCAACCTGCGACTCCTGCCTTGAGCTCAACAGAAAGGCTGAGCCTTACCCTCTTATCACTGCAAAGACAGACTACTCCACTATTGATTTAGACAGAGAAGTTCAAATAAGTTCCAGCTTGATTATTTCTTGGTAACATCTCATCTAAGTTTAAGGGAAGCTATCCTTTTTTTTTTCTTTTTTTTTTTTTTCCCCCCCCTTTTCAGCCTTACTTTTTCTCCTTTTAATTTTCAGTGCAGTGGAATATAAATCATCAGTCTAACGCGGGTCCCTGATGTGCCTGTGCGCGGTGCCACACACCCTCAGAACCTTTCTGTTCCAGCGCTGTGTGTGAGACGATGGCTTCAGGGCCAGGCTGGCCCAAGCCACAACACAGCAGCGGCCCGGGAGATGAAAAATAGGCCAAAATTTCAGTCTAAGATATGTGTAAAATCAGAAACAGAAATCGGTTGTTGTCGGAGCCCTGAAAGTTCTTTTTTACCGGCCTGCTATTCTGACAAGTTCTTCTCTAATCTATTCATAAATATGTCTTTTGAGAAAAATAAAATAATGTCTCTTGGTACCTATAAGGGAAAAAGTACTGCAATTGATGTTTGCAAACGCTTGGTTTGGTTCACTGATCTGTATTTGTTGGCAAGTAGCACAAGCTTATTTTTCCTACACGGCAAATTTGAGTGCTGAAAATCAGACAATTCTTTAGATATGTGCCAAAAATATAGGGGTAGGTTTCTATCTTTAGTAATCGAAGTAATTTCTTTATCTAAACGTACAGCTTGCATGTATGGCGTACTCTTTCTAGAGGGGCAGTTTGTGAGTTCTTCTTTTGACTGACATTAGGATCCTGGATGAGGTAAATTCAGAGCCTAGCAGCCTAACAAAAGCCACTGTGCTTGTTTTATATTTTTGTATTCATATCTACGTGTTGAAATGTGACAGTTTATCCTAGATTTGAAGTTAGATTTTATGTCAGACAGAGAAGAGTTGGTGAAAAGCTGAAAGGAAGGTGAAACTTCCCTATGCCCAGGAATATTTAGCACACACATAGAAAGAGCCAAGTTTTTGGCTGGTGTGGGAGTGAAAAGGTATTGACGTGAGCCAAAATAACCAGGGACAGGACTGGGTACCTGAGGCTGCAAGACATCTAAAGACCTAGGGTCAAACGTATTCAAAGCAAATGTACTTGAAAAAAAGAAATAAAATCCCTAAAAATTTGCCAGAAATATTTTAGGAAGAACTCAGCTGTGTTGCCATTCCCATTAGCAGCTCAGAATTGTGCGTAACGTGCCGGTAGCTGGGAGCCAGCGCAGGGCTCGGAGGGGATGCTCTGAATTCGGCTCTAAGGGTAGAACAGTGAAGTTAGAACAGGGACCCTTCGTAATAGGTGTCCAAACAAATGTGCATCAGAGAGACTCACAATTATTAGATAATTCATATCTAATTAAGCTCTCCTTGGGGTTTCTGAGCTAATGACCCGATTCATTTTGACTTGCAGCTTTGCCAATTATGTATTTTCCTTTCATAGGTCCGTTTTTGAAGCCCATTCGCGGCGTGAGCAGAGTCGTGGTTTGCTCTCATCGCAGGAATGTGGTCACTGCCTTGAGTGGAGAGTTTCTCCACCGTTCCTGTGAAATGCAGTATTGTGTCTACTGCAAGTAATCTCAAATTTCCTTGCTGATTTAAGTTTAGATCAATCTGCTTTGTCAGAAGCTTTGGAAAGTGATTAATGACTTAGATTTATTGACAGGAATTGGCAAGAATTGTTGGTTTTAACCAAACTCCATGTTGAGTCTGAAGATTTTTGAAGCTTGAAGCTCCAAGCAGTGAGGGGGAGTGACCCTGCTTGGACCGTGGGGCTCCAGAAGGTGCCAGCTGAAGAGTGGAGGGTGACTCCACAGTTAACTCAGTCGTGTTGAGTCACGAAATACCGTTTAAGCGCAGTCTGCATTTCCCAGCTCCGAGGAAAAGGGCAGTGGGTGTCCCGATGGCAATTGTGAGCACAGCAGCGAGAAATGGTAAAAGCAACAGGAGGAACCAAATGAAGAGAACCTACCTTTCTTCTGAAGAGAAGGAAAGCTGTTTGCAGAGACAGATGTGTACTGAACTTTCCCTGAGCCTAGGTTTAAAAGGGGAGCAGAATTACTACAGTGGAAAAAATGTATTTCATTCACTTTCATTACTGCAGAAATGAATGTGTCATTTTAAATGACATGTTGAATTTGCTGTGTATTTAATTTGTAGCAAGCATAACTATAAGCAATATTAGTTAAAAAAGTAACAGAGTTGACAAAATTCCCATATTTACATCAGTCCTTTATACTGTGTTAAAATACAGGTGAATAACCCGCAGTTAAGTCAAGGTCAAAGATCCTCCAGCTCTTATGGTCTGGAGGGCAGGTAGAAGAACAGAAATCAGTTCTCTCTACACACTAGACAATCCCATCCTAGAAGAGAGAGACTTGGATGGATATCTTTTTTTCTGTCTTTTCGTTTGTTCATTCATGTGTCGCACATTAGTTGTGGACTTCAGGAAGGAAAAATCAGTTCAATCCACCTTCACACTTTAAAAATGCTCAGGGCATTTTATTCTTTTTTTTTTTTTTTTTAATTTGCTTTTCCTGAAGAGATTCAAAGGCTTTAAAATGGGATTGGATTCAACAGATGAATTTGTGAATTTCTTTTTGCTTTTCTCTACTTCCATTTGCATTGCATCAACCTATTCCAACTCCAGAATTTCCAACAATGTCTTTCCTTGCTTTTCTGTGCCAGACATCCCCACTTTATTTGTTTCAAAAATACTTATTTCCAGATCGCCTTGCGGGAGGAGAAGGTGAGGTGCTGTCATGCGCTCTCACATGTGGAGATGGAGGTCAAAGCACCCTTCAGTTTGGTTGACAACAGGAGCTGCCCGTGACCTGCTCTCCCGACTGTTGAGCATTACAAATAGAGAGGTGGGACAGGCCCTTGAAGCTCCTGCTGGACCCCTTTGCAGATGTGACTGTTCACTACGGCTGCGCATCGGGATGGTAGGTCAGAAATCCAATCAGCTAATTATGAGTCCATATTTAACGTCCATCCTTGAAAAGTTTATTTTAGATGTCTTGTTCATTAGCACGTAGGAATTCAGCATTTAGTGATTCAGTGATTCAGTTCTGTGGGGTTTCATTCAGCTGCTTTGAGATGAGATGGTCCTGTGTTGTTGCCATAATCCCAGGTTTGTTCCAGAGAAGCTGCAGTTGGGGAAGGAAGGAAGAGCCGAGGCTGAGGAGACGGGCTCCCGTTGTTGGTGTTAATTAGCAGATCTGGGCATTACGTGCTCCTCAGATGCTGCCAGGAAAATACCTGGTTGTCTCAGCCTGAAGCATTCTTAGTACAAATGAAACGTAGCAGTTACAGAAAAGCTGTCTTTTCTGAGCACGTGAGGATTGTAGTTCTAAAAGCAGATGGTTTGGGCGGATTTCCATAGGTGAGCTCTTGCTTCCTATAAGAGCATTCCCTGCTATATCTTAGCTGCCTGCTTTGAAAGCACGGAATTTCTGTAGCTTTCCAATTAATAGTTGGTGAGAATCAATCATCAATAGGAATTTCTTTTAATATTAGGAAACAGCATGTTTTCTCTCGACTGTTCGTGCTAAAATCAAGACAAAACCAATTAAAGCAGTCTTGCATGGAAAATTTCAGCCTTAGTGATTCTATTTTGTCAGAGTTATAGTTAAAAAAAAAAAAGAAGGAAACACCAAGGGTGATACTTGGAGTTCCACAGTTCTAATATTTAATGACAGAAATTAAAAGAGGAGGTTTTTGTATCTCTCCTCTTTCAGCACAAGCCACTGTGCTCTGAGACCCCTGAAGTGAGCTGAAAACCCGTCCCCAGTTGTTAATGGGCTTTAAACAAAGCCCTTAATGAAGCCACGAAATAAATTTTACAAAATTTCTCATCAGAACAGAGTTTTTTCATTCTCTGTAGGATACATTTAGAAAGGGCTTTGCTGAAATTACATTTGTAATTGTTTCTTTATCTTCCAAAGCAGCTTGTCCATCAGTTCAGTTCTTTGATGTAGGTTTTGTTATGTTGTTAAGGCAATTGGCCACTGGTTTCTGTGCACCCGTCTCAGCAGATGGGTTGTTGCAGGCCCTGTCTCACAAATTGTCATCTCTTTTATCTATTTATTTGAAACATTGATCATTCATTTAATTTCTCCGCTGTTCCTTAGAGTGAAAATGTATATGTGCATATATATATATGTTTGAATATGTGTTTTCCTGTATTCACACGCACACACATATATAGGTACACACCAAATGCACCAAAATGTTCCTGGTTTGAATTCTGTGTTGCAGAAAGAGCGGTCACTACGTAGTAGCTGCTCACACCTAACCAGACACCAGGAAAACTCCCAACCTCACCGTCCCTGTCTGCAGCGTTACACTGACACAAACCTGGGAGGCTTTTATGTCACAGAATAAAACTGGGTATATTTAAAAGTAGAGAAGTGTGTCATTTATATGACAGACTGAGGGGACGCAAGCTGTTTCAGGAGATGTCCATCAGGTATGCTTATGGATTTAGTTTCCAGGAAGAGGATGCAGCTAGGAATGGAGTCCTTTGATGATTATAGTAGTCCAGCTTTTAAGAATTCATATTCTGATGCTGTTATGATTTTGGAAGACTCTTTCATAATCTAATTTTTTTTTGTATCTTGATAAATAAATCTCTTAGAATCTTCCAAAGAAGTATAAAGCTTCTGTACTTTTTCCTTTTTAATCACAGTCTAAATTTTAATGAGTATTTATATCTTTTATTAAATGGTCAAAAATTCCAAGAAAAGTTTATTATTCGTTATTAAATTCTACCATGTATCATTATCCACGTAATACTGCTTTCCTTTTGCACAGTAAATACCCATGGAGACTAGTAAGCCTCCTGAAGCTGTCACTCTCTGCATTGCTCATAATCCTGTCTTTTTTAATATTTGTAGGAAAATGCCAAGGTGGTTCCCCACACCCAGAGGCATTCTTTCTTACTTGCCGAATATTAAACAGTAGGAACTTACATGATACCTTCTTTCCTGTGTATGAGAACAGAATTTTTTTGAAAACTCAGAAACTTAGACCTTTCTAGAAATACCTTGCTATGCTTATTTAAAGTAAACCTTTCAAGTACAGTTAAGGGCCCCGGACAACCAAAAACTAGAAAATATAAAATTATATACATCAAGGAGCTGAAATACGGGTACAGAAACAAAACTAACAGCTGCGGAGCTTCACTTTTACTACTTTATGCCCATTTAAAATGAGAAATAATTGTCTTCTCATCTTTTAAAACTGATGAAGCCATAAATGCCCTGTATTATATCGGCACAAAGGAGATTCCGGTCTCTTGAGCAAGTGTACTCATTCTGTTTGTGTTTGCACACTTGAGTGTCTAATGGAGTGTGAGTAAATGGTAAAGGAAGCAAAGTGGGCTGGGGCCATTCCCCGTTCCTCACGATATAGGGACTGCATTTTCCAGGGGTTCAAGTTCAGTTCCCCCATATCTGAACGAGAGGATCTTATTTCAGACACCATGTGAAGAAATAGTCTTTAATGTACTACTTCAAAAGGGGAAACTTGGGTTGAAATAGATTACTGTGTAGCTGATACTCTGAGAAATATATATATTTATATATGTCACTTCAGTCTCACTTGGCTGCTCGGGTTCAGGAACAGATTTGTGCTGAATCTAGCACTGAACTCAGTGTTACCACGAGTAGCCATGCATCTGGTGAGAGAATTGGATGCTTTAATGGAAATATAAATGGGAGCTGTTTGGAGAAGGCAGGGTTAGTTCTTTCATCTTGTTTAAAGGAGAAGCATTTTTCTGACAGTGATCCAACTGAATGCCACTAGTCAGATGTTAGGACCTCTCTGGTTTTATATCTTAGTGATTAGTAACAAAAATTTTATATTTCAACAAAAAATTGGAAAAGAATGCAATGAAAAGTACCCAGAAAAAACAATCATTCAGTCAGAAACACTCCTAAACCTCCAAAATATGCTATTGGTTTTACAAGTAAATGGGTTAATAGCTTCATGTACAAAAGAAATTTGGTTTTTTTTTTCTGGTAATTTTAATCAATTCTTTTTTAATATCTGCTGAAGTCCACTCTAAATTTGACCAGGTTTCCTTTACAGTATGTAGTTGTCAGCCAAAAACATTTGGGTTTTTTTATATATTTGGTTCTAATTCCTATTTCTAAAACTCTTCTTTTTAGTTTGGATATTTGACCTTTAGGATGGCATTTTCCTTTCATTCTGTATTAGGTCTAAGACGAGGCAATGCCTTCCAAACAAAATCAATGCATCGCAGAAAGCGATACATGGTAAGACTGCTCAAGGAATATTTGTATTTAGTTCTGAGGTTTGTAGATAAATATTCTGTAAGTTTGCAGAAATGAATATATCTTTATTAAAGTACTAGTTTTGTGCCGGCGAGATGGAGATCTTCCCATGAAAGCTTTATTGCATCCATCAGCCCTTAGTTGCTATTACAGGAAATGTTTCTGTTCTCTGAAGACCTCTAAAGACAGTGTGAGCAACACCTTTTCCAGTACCTGCCGGTGCAAATTCCAGAATGAGTGGTCACGTTTGGCATTGGGAAGCAGCACGGCCGCGGGGGCTGCGGGTGACAGAAGGGGTGCCGTGGGACTAGATCAACGGCCAGTGTTTCTGATGCGTGAGCTTCGTTGTTCCCTTTGCTCTGGCTGCTCCACTCGGTGCCGTTCTTGACTCCTCTCTCTTCTCTTTTGCAGCTCAATAAGCCTTACTTCCATTTATCATCAAAATCCCTCCTTTCCTCCTTTCTATTCACATCCTTGTGGACACTTTGTCCCTCCTTCCTCTGTGTCTAAAATGTGAATACTTGATACGCCTTCTTCTCCCACGCTTATCTCTTTCTGTTCAGCTCTGGGTTTTTTTGCCCTCATATCTCTTGCAGAATCACGTTCAAGCCCTTTGTCACGTTTTTAATAAAGGGTCTCGCCTCGCGTCTCTGAACTAATAACTGCCTCTTGCCCTTTGTCTTCTCTCGCTTGACGTTACTGGTTTGGTTTTCATTGCTGCTCTTCGGGCTTCCTGTGACGCGGGTAGTCATATCGTATCCTCTTATTGCAAAGTCTTTCTAAAAATACTTGCTTTGAGAAAAGCCCTTACTCCTTTTGTTTCCAAAACTTGCAGTTCTCAGGTCTGTGCAGCGAGGCTCCCTGAGGCTGTGTGTGGGTGGCAGCCGTGCCGGGAGTGAGCGATGTGACACGGGCTGACCCAGCTGGTGGCACCAGCCTCTCTGCTCCTGCTCTGGTTGTTTTCCCTGACCTGCTGCATTAGTTTTATAGCTTGAGCTCTTTCAGATGCAATGATTTACAAAACACAGAACGTCAGCTGCCAAAAAAATGACAGAGAGAAACGACTAATGTCCCTTTTTAGTAGGGAGGGTTGCTTTTTCTTTTTTTCCTTGTGCTTTACTCTTTCAGACACGAATTATTCTATGGCATAGTAAATGAATATGCTGTTGGGTCTCTAGATTTTCAGCAGTAAAGAAGACTGAGAGTAAAAAGCCCTGATCTGAAACAAAGCCTAAATGATCCTTCTTACCAAAAGAGATATTAAAGGAAACAGGAGAAATCTAATAAATGAAATTGCTCCCATCTTCACCCTTGAAATGGCTAGCCTTAGATATGGTGTGCTCTGCAAAGCATCAGTATTCATGCCAGAGTAAACTGAATTAATAGCGCTGAAAAATGAATTATTTCACAGCAGAGATTTTGGTTTTTTCTACTGCAGTCTTTTTAAAAGAGAAAATGAAAATTCATGAACTTTCTGGTATGAATTGTTTTCTTTGTTATAGTATTTAACTTCACAAGGCCATCATTGTACGTGTCATTTCTGATGGATAAAATACTCCTGTGCAGCTGTACAAGAATATAATTAAATGGGTTTCCTACTTTTGATGGATAAATTACAGGAATCATTTATATGGTGAAACAACTGCATTAACCATCATTTCTTTGCCTGGTATATTGCACTACAGAGCCTCGTTATTCTATATATGCCATAGCATAAAGTTGTGGGGGGAGAAATTATAATCAGGGTGAAATAGCTGATAGGTGTCCTTTTAGTTTTGACAATGGAGATGTCTTGAGGGGGGTGGTATGATATTGTTTAGGAAGTAAAAGGTCTGTTTCCAGTTAGCTTTAAAGGAACTTAAAGCTAAATTTTCAAATGTGATTTTAGAGTGTGCCAAAATTTGAGATTTTCCTTTCTCAGGGAATCATAAATATTGTTGTTAGTTTTAACCTTGAAAAGTCATTTATACAAGTCTATTGTGGAACAAACACCAAAACTTCCAGTTGAAGTATTTGTATGGGTTTGTTTCGCATTGAACCTGTGTTCTGTTTTATTCCACTGCTCTCAGCGGGGTCCCAGCTACTCTGTGTGGTCGTCCATGCTCCGTGAAGATCTGGCACACATGCAGCACAGCAACAGTTCAGCACATGGGGAGGCTCTGCGACAGATGGGACGTCTTACCTTGGAGACCAGCAGGGCACATGGGACACCTGGGACACATCTCCTGAGAGACACCCAGCAGCTCCAAGGACCGCACAAGTTAATGCTTCGTAACTGGTATGTGCCGTGGGGTGGTTTGGGGTTTTTTCATTACGCCTTTTTCCCCCCATGACCATCAAATTACCATTACAAGAGATGTAAAGCAAGGACTCCCTGCTCACTTTCCATGAGGAAAGTCTCCAAAAGGATGGTGGGAGGGACGAAAGGACTGCCACACTGTTAGCTCTACACCATCAGCGCAGGGGAGGAACTTTATTGAATCTTTAGACTATATAAAAGGTGTTACTTCTATTGCTAAAAACAATGAATTATGACAAGAGTGAAAAAGTTACACCTCACCTGCCTGAATTTCCTGAATGTTTGTTTGAACCAGGGACACTGTCCGACACTTGAGGTATTTCGATTTAGTGAGGAATATTTCTCTGTCGACTTCTTACTTTTATAGTCAGATCACTTCACTGATTGTGCAATTATAAAGTATGAAGATTTTTTTTAAATATTATGAATGTTTCCACTTTTCTCATTTTTCAAAAGCTGATTTTGATTTTTTTCATGTAAAAAGATGAGCCCATGAAAGAAAAATTTTGGAAGGTTATTGGTGACATCAAGGGTTGAGTGGAAAAGATTCAACTATTTTGCCTGATATAGTTGCAAAGAAAAATGTGTGGAAGGCACTTTGATCATCAGTTCCTGGATCTATAAATGGTAAGCTATCTTTATGCTTCTGAGATCTTGATTTTATAGCATTAGCTCATTAAATGTAATGCCAAGTAGGATTCCACAACTTACACTTTTGTCAGTTGGTCAATTTACAGTTCACCTTAAAATTTAGTCTTTATTTAAATACTATGTAAATATACACAGTGCAGAATAACCGCCGTAGGAGATTCCTTTTTCATTAAAAATGCAGCTCAGCACCTTTGTGATAAATGGTGACATTATGTATATGCCAATCCCTTCTGGAAAATTGGAGCGATTCTAGACTTTGCCAAGAATTTGACATGCCACCCTAAATGTTTAATCAGGGATGCTGTGACATTCAGTGTTCCTTGTATAAATGTGTCAGTCTGATTTTTATTAAACCCCTTCAAAATGAAACAGAACCTCCTGCTGGAAAAAAAAAAATCACGACTGAACCAAAGTAATGCTATTAACATGTTTCTCAATGGATATGATATAAATAATCTAAAATTAACTGTGATCCTCACTTCACTGAGCACAAACTTCCCTAGTAAAAGTTTGGAATTGGAATAGAACTCAGAGGAGCGCTGTGTCAAATTAATGATCAGGAAGCGAGGCTCACGGAGCATTAGCAGTCAGCCTCTGCCTGGGGTGAGACCAGGGAATAGATGCCATTCACTCATCTGAACTGAATTTCTGTGATAAAATCTGTCCTTCAAAAGACCCAGAAGAACCGAGCGGGACTTTCCTCTGACTTCTTGAGTGGTTGATTCTATTCTGGCCATGGAAAATACATATTGGATTTTAGATAAGGCCCTGAGAAGCCAACTAAAAGGAATCATTATTAACCAGTTGGTGCTGATGCTGCAGATTAAAAGGGTTATGCAAGTTAGCAGTTCCAGTGCTGAAAATCCTTGCTTATATGCATTATCTCTTCATTTTTATATATCTCCTGATCTTGTTTAGTGAGACTAGCTGCATAATTTAGGAGAACTTCGCAGCATTTTGGTTTCTGTGCATGAGTTAAATTTCACAACATGGAAAGTATTTTTATATGAATATTTCTTGTTCGTAATGATGCTCTCACTGGTGTTTCTAAAGATTTTTTTCTTACATACATTTTACCTGCTGTTTATGCATCCTCTGGTGTTAAAATAAAAAAGTAATTAGGTTCTATTTTGTCTTCAACAAGAGACAAATGTTCTACTAATTTCGGCTCAGCCAGGATTTGACAATTTCAATAAGAAATGGTACCCTATTAATTTTTTTTACAAAATAATAAAGGTAGACACTAATACCTGGACAAGCAGTGGATTGTAAAGCTAGTGACGTGCTCTTACTTAATCACCACAAGATTGCAGGATTGCTGTATTTGTCAGAATCGTTCCCTAGCTGGAAAGGGGATACAGGCACATTATGTTCCAAAATGCAGATTATGCTTAAAAAGAGACATCAGGTGCTGTGGAGCTTTCATGGCTCCTGTAGATCCAAGGTTCTTTAGAGAAAGTTGGTGCTTGGCTTTTACTACAGAGATTCTGTGGTTTAAGGTAAAGGAAATCCCTATTTCATTCCCTATAGTCATGGTTCAGCAAGAATTATGTGATAGACATATAAAATGTATTATTTGTAAATGTAATATACACAGTATAGTTTTGTAGTGTAATTGTAAAATAAAATATAATGGAATACCCAGATTTGTAGGAACACAAAATGTTTCCATCATTACAGAGGGCAAATTTCCATAGAAAGAAGGATTTGGGGGTTTTAAGAGAAAGAAAAAAAAAACCCTGCTTGTAATTTACCTTGTATAAGGTCTAGTAAGATATCAACTTTGTGTCTGGTAGATGGATCTCTAGTCGTACGTATGCAGCCATCACCCTTGTTATGTCCCCGGTGATCATTCTTGTATCAGCAGGGAGTAGTTGGTATATCCAGCAACCTACTGAAATACTGGATTAAGCCAAAGAGAGAGAAATTAAAGATGGAAAAAAAATAGTCTAATTGTTCTTAAGGTTTTGAGACTCCTTTTGCCATATCCAAAGCCCTGAATTTACTCACAAATGCTTTCTCTTCCTCTATGCTTGAGAGAAGATTTGTGGAAATTATACTATGGCAGCTCTAGAAAATAGCCCCCTGCCTGTTTGTTCTCCCCTGCCCCTTAACATTTCCTGCCCCTCCGTTACCCTGGCGTATGCTTAATTCCTGGCTTCGGTCCGCGGCATGACTGGGTGAAGGATGAGGAGGCTTTAATGTAGATGGCATTATAGCAGAGGGCATTATACTGTTAAAGGTTGTTGGGATCATTGGAAGAAAGCATATTGTTCATCAAGAACTTCTTTTTTCCCCTTTCAGCACTTTTAATTTTCTGTTTCTCTGTGTTTATATGTAAATGTCATTATTCTGGAGCTCACAAGTATTTCCAGGCAGGACTGAAGAGGCAGCCGTACGAGCCATATCGTCTCCTTGGGGAACCGTGGAGGTATTTGACTATGGGAAAAATAATACTGATTTAGTGTCTGATGCTGTCTTGTTTAATCCACTTGAAATATTTAGATTGTATTAACAGTAATGCTCCTTTTGGACATTGATTGGCCTTTGATGACCAGTTAGGAAGAAGAGAAAAAAATGTAGGCTGACGTGAGACCATCTGTTTGCTGTCTGAAGTAGCCACCTCCCGGATCTCTGTTACAGAGAGAGGAAAAAATTCTGGATACAGAAATATTCCCACTAAAAATGTGAGGAACAACTGGCATACAAAGGGGCTTCTGGCAAAAAAAACCAAAACAACAATGAGAAATCAAATAGAGATATACAGAGAACAATGATATTAAAACTCCCTGCGATTTGATCAGTATGTTTAGTAGCACGGGAAAAGTAGCACTTATATTTTATATATTATAGAAGAGAAGGAACAGCAGGAGCATAAAACACAGAAATGGCTGGGGGAAATGGCCTTTTATTATAGTGCACAAAGTGGTGTTTGTATTCTAGGATGAAATAGCAAACAACTGGAAAGGCCTCTTAATCACAGTAAAGACTAGGGCGATACGCCGCGTCCACAGCGTTCCCCAGTGCAGCAGCGGTGTGGCAAAGCCGCAGAATCACAGCATCATCTAGGTTAAGTCTTACTGGCTAAAAAAAGCGAGGAAAGCTTGCCCTGGTCTGGCGGAGGCAGGTCGTCCAGAACCTCAGCGTGCGGGACAGGAAGGAGAGGTGACAAAAGCTGTGGCATTGCCTGAGGTGCCCTTTGTGGCAGAAGGACTCCTCGCCTCGGGGTAACGTAACCCTTACTTGATCGAGGCATCTCAGGAAGTACTTCCTTCTGTGATCGTATGGAGGGCTGTTTAGCTCATAATTTGTTTTTGAAATGTTTTATTCCATAGCGTACCCATAACAGTAGCTGCCGTAACTTTAATGACGTTTTAATATCATGAGATTTCATTATAACAGTCTGCTTATTGGTTTTTTGCTGATAAGTGAAATCATGGTGCCAGCTGTTCCGGTGGAATTACCGGGGCTATGTATTACTAAAAAGAAAATTAATATAGTCATTATTCTGGGGTGTGGTTTTTTTTCTATTGAGTAGCACTTAGAGGCTCCGGTCAGGATTAGAGCCTCGTTATAATAGATGATATAAACATTAAAGACAGCCCTACGTGGTAAGTAGAACCTGCTGTTATTGTTTAGTTTAATGTTGAAACAAGCTGGGTTTTGTTTACAGGTTCAGGAAGAGAGGTCGTGTTTAAATAATGACGTTGTTCATGTTTAGCTAATGCAATTAATTCAACCATCCAAAACCTGCGTAGAGACTAACAGATGTACGTCTGTAGATCTGAGATGACACTCAGAACTCTCAGAAATCTGTTCCACTCACCTCGTGCCCACAGCCCGGATACCCTTCTGCTCAGCAGGGGGGTGGGAGAATGGAAGGGAAACAAATTGTTTTCCATCACAAAACAACAGTGAATACAGTAGCACCATTTTATTTACAGCATAGATGTTTATTTAATCAATTTATTGGTAGCAGCCTAGAGGAAATTGAACCAAGTTGAAAAAAATACAGCATTTCATCACATACTGGAAAAAAGAATGTGTACAGATACGTTGCAATTTATTGAAATTTACTGCACTTTGAGATATATTGCATACTGCAGGGAAGATAATTTATCTTTATATCTCATATTATTATTGTATGTGTCAAATAGAATTTTTGTTTGTCATATTTCTAAAAAATATAGGCTCGTTTAAGGAAAGCAGTCATCACTGTATATGGATGTTTGTCATATTTATTTTAAAGTCTTAACCGTCACCTCGCCTTGATTTTTCTTGGAGTGGTAGAAAGAAATTGCCGTCTTTCTCGCTGTTTAAAAGAGTGAACAGCAGCAAACAGGCCAGAGCGGTGACGGCCGGCAAGCTCCACGCTGGGCCACCGGCACCGTTTGTCCGCATTTTCTGTCTGGTGCTGCCGGCAGGTTCCTGACCAGAGAAGACTAAAAACCCCACCAACTCTTGCACAGCCTGGAGACAGTGGTGTATGTATAGACTTCTCTCAAGGTGACATCATGACACGTGGCTTCTACACACCTCTGGTTTATTTCTGAGAGAATTGCCATGCCCGTATGCATTTTTCTAGTTCTTGGTGAAAAAGCTGCATTAGATGTCATCATTTTTCATTGTGATTTTTGCATACTAAAATGAACTTCTCAGTCATCAACCAGAACTGTTGAAGTAATTCCAATATTTTTAGCTCTGCTTCCTAAAAATAATTTTAAAAATCACTAAATCATGCCAAAATTTATCTATTCAGAAGTCTTTGGGAATGGGAAGTTTCAGAAGTTTGCCCAAATTCCGCTTCATAGAAAAAAAATCCGTACTGTTTATGCTGTCATTCAAGTTTAATAAGGACAAACCTTAAATAGCAAGTTACTCCCTTTGATCATTCTAGTGTAATAAATACAAAGATGACCAGTTCTGTTTCTTTTCAATTACTGGCTACAAGGACAGAAGCTTCAAGTTTATTGGGCTGGGGTCAGAAAGGTCCTTGAGGATCTAGTAACAAGTCAAGCAAATGACTGTTTTTCTGCTTTTCGCTTTTGTGAGAAACCTTGCATTTGGAAGGAAAAATGCTGTTCAAGATTATATTATAGCTGTCTTATTTTTATTTTTTTAGCAAACAAAATGTTTAAAAATGAAGATGAGGAAATAGGTTATTCTTTGCTCTTTTCATTTTGCATTCAGTTGCATTTTTTCATTATTAATTATTTTTGGAAAATACATCAAACTTTGAAATTATATCATTGCAAAAGCATTATGTCATACAGGAACAACAGTTAGCACTGATCACTTGGAAAAATAATGCAACTCATTTATATAAATTGATAGCCCAGAGGAACCCAAGAACCATAAAATAAATATCCATAATATTACAGCAGATAAATGTAGCTTCTGCAGAAATCACTTCCAGAGCTTAATTAGAAATGGTTATTTTTGACAGAAGTCTTGTGGTTTGAATTAATAAATGTAATAAAATATTCAGACTAGGAGTTAAAAATATGTTTTCCTTTACCCTTTGAGATGGGACTTAAATGGGAAGGGAACAGACACAGGGAATTGTTGTATTATTACTTAGTGGTGCCTTAATACAATGTTGTACCCAAAAAAGAACCTGCAGAGTAGGGATCTTTCTGCATTAATATGTGGTCTGTGGTTTCGCAGCGTATTTACAGAATGACCCCTGACGTGTGGACCCCGTTGGTGTTTCCCTCACCATCTCTAGCGAGAAGCCTGTGGGTGCCGGAGTCCCTGTGGCCAGGACGGAGCATGGAATGTATGTTCCACGGTCAGTTGGGGTTTTTGACATTATCACATTCTTTAACCAGTCTGTCAACAAAAATGCCAGCTATTTTTGTTATATGACCTAAGACAAATACTAATAATGCCGTTACAGACGATTTATTCATAGCCAAAGAAATTAACATCATTTAGTAATGTCAAAAATTGAAGTTCAGCACAAGAAATATAAATCCAAGAATGATATGTTCTCCTGTACCAGTCAGTCCTACTGGTGTTTTGCCAGCCCGGGTACTCCCGTCACTCTGCCAGAGATCACACGTGCAAGAAGGTTTAGGTGAGCACACCTCAACCTTCACCATTACCACACAGACACTCAGGATGTAGAGTAAATGTTTCAATTATAGAAAAATTCCATTTCGGGAACATTGTGGTAGTTCTTGTTCACTGTAACAAGTTTTGGGGGTTTTGCAAAGGTTAATTGTATGCAGTACACAGGTCAGTCAGAGCTCAGACGGTGAGTAAATGAGACCGGTGTTGCAGCTTAATGCTGATTGACTACAAGTGTTGGGGGGTAACTTCAGTAATACACGTGTCCAGCTTGCAGCCACCGTTCTTCTGTCAATATTTGATACTTTCCTCTTTTAGTTGCAGCTGATCCAGATGTTCTTCACCCTCTGTCACGACTCCTAACCCAGGGAATTGTCTCACAGTTGGTAACTGCAACAGCGAATCTCAGAGACGCTTAACTTTGATCTTATCCAGCCAAAGAGTTTCTGTCTTTTCTTTCCTAATTTCCTGTGGTTTGGAGCTTTAGGGTTGGGGTTTTGGTCTTGTTTGGGGTTTTCTAGGCTGTGGTTTTTTGAGGGAATAAGAACAGGGGGCAGAAAGAGAATCAGAGCAGTAAGTACACTTGTCTTGAATCACCTGATCTTTGATCCAGGTGTCCAGTTTGTTTCTTAATGCACCTCATCCCTCGGGGATGCCCAGGCCATCAGAAACATTAAGTCAATGTGATGAAATTTATTTTCCCGAAGCCTGAGCCCCGAGGTGCTCCTTTTCCACCTCGCTCAGCTGACTCAGACTCCAGCTGAGGTGTAGCACAGTCGCACTACACCCAGCTGTGTGACATTAACTGTGTTGTATTTCACCCGGCCATGGCGATAGCTGCGGCCGCTGGCCGGTGTACCCTCCGTCCCGGTGCGGCTGCTGGGGTGCTCAGAAGACAGATGGCTCTGAAGGTTTCTAAAACTGTGCCTTTTTATGGCAGGCGGGTAAAGGGATGTGCAAATCAAAGGGCTGCTGTCATTCCTGGCTGAAGGCCAAACAGCTTGGAACAATCCCTCAGAGAATTTGAATTGCTCGCTCCATCATCTATAGTGGAATAAGACTAATAGTCAAAATTCTTCTTAAGCGATCAAAAATTTATGCCACGGTCGGCTCAAAAGTGTTGGAGATGCATCTTAGGTATTAGGAGCTAAAATACCAATTCGGATACTTCTGGCAACATCTTTTCCTGGTGTTGCTATAATTTCAGCGGCACCTGACAGCTGCAATAGGGATGGGTGAGTTATTGCAAATAACTTGCTTATCGTGTAGCTTTGCACTGGGAGAATATTTAGTGAAATTAGTGTCAGTGTTGGAGACAGTGAGACCCTTTGGCAAATACAGCACGGAATTTAAAAACTGACAAAGAAATAATACATATATCTCGCCCTCCTTGTCCCTGTACCATAAAAACCTGAGGACTCTTGTATCAGGTAAGGGTAACTCTCCCATCTATTCTAAAAGAAATTTTAATAATTAGTTACAGAAGTATTGATACCTCTTCTGAAAATCTGATAGCAAATTGGCCAGAGCTGCCATTTTCAGATAAACCTTTGACGTGTGGATCCTTGACCAGTTCGTGTTTCCTGTTGTCAGTGAGTGGCTTGCCAGCCATGCGATACAAAGGCACAGTTTTCTTCCATGCTTATTAATGATTTTCTGTCTTTATTTTCTTTAGATACCAAAGTACAGCTTGGTCTAAGTGGAGGAAAATGCCACTTGTCTTGGTTGCAGCTGGGGAGGTGCTGGCCAAGGAAAGGGAGACCAGAACCTCATCCCTGGAGGGGTTCAAGGCCAGGTTGGAGGGGGCTTGGAGCAACCTGCTCTGGTGGGAGGTGTCCCTGCCCAGGGCAGGGGGTGGCACTGGGGGAGGCTTTAAGGTCCCTTCCAACCCAAACCATTCTGTGATTCCATGATACCATCAGGACTCACCAGGAGGCTGATGCCACCTTTGCCTTCATCTGCCAGTGCAAGTCTGGATCTACCGTGTTGTCTTCTTGGTGCATCAGCCTCCAGAGGGACGAACCATCTCAATGAGCTTCAAAGGTCTTCCTCCTCTGCTCGTGACAAGATCTGGATAATTGCCCGCCCATTGGGTTGTAGCAGCCACCAAGGATTACTCAGGCAAGGTAAAGGAATTTCCTTTTACCTGTGCTTTTGAATGTGTCTGCCCACTCCTCTGTCCGAGTTTTCTGTCTCATCAGGACAGGAATTCAAGCTCTAATTTACAGTGAGATCGAGCATACAGTTTTCAGTTGTTTTGATTTTTTGTTAGTGTGTTTTTTTTCTAAATGTATTGCAAAATGATTAATTAAGAAGTTTGATTATGTTAATGTCAGGCACTCACTATCAGACTTCCTGCTTTTCAGAATACCTTCAATGCTGATAAAAATGATTCTTGTGAAGGTTTGCTGAAATGTAAATTCCATATGTTTACTGCTGTATTTCAAACCTAAATGGTACAAGCGGTTTCCTTTTAGCATTCACATTTATTCTGCATTTATTTATAATCTGATGAGAACAAAAAAACATCTCAGTGTGAGTTGCCGTATCTTAAATAGTGGACAATGGAGCCAACACGTAAAACCGTCTATTAGCGTGTCAGTCAGAGTGTTATTGCACTCCCCCAAAATAGCAGGTCTACTCTGAACAAGGCTGTGATTTATGATTCAGAATCACAAAAACTCTCTTTCTGAGCCAGTAAAGAAGACATCTGGGAAGAGCAGATCTCAGCCTATTCAAACCTCAGAGATTTTACCATTTATAAATTCAAATTATCTGCTTTCAGCATTGAAATAGTGTTTCAGAATGACAAAAAGAACTGATCACTGGTGTACAACAGGCTGACTTAACCACGGGCTTCACTGGCGGCGTGCGAGAGAGGTTTTGTAAATGGGGTGTTAAGAGTGACTGCTGGTTATCTTGTATTTGGTGTGAGCAAGAAAATAAATTCAGATAAATATAGGTGATAGTTCTTAGATGGCAGCTCCCTATAAATTTATGTCTAATATTAAGAATTATACTTCTGAGAAAATTAAGGAACTATTGAAAGGCTATTGAATAGTAAAGGCTATTGAATTCAGATTTTAGATGGAGGTTTAAGAACCTTGGGGGTTGTCACGTAGGGAACAAACTAAAGCAGCTGGAGGATCCTCACATACTGAAGGTCAATGTGGTTGATGCTGAAGCTGCAGAAGCCAGAGCAGAGACACGGGTTACCACTGTCTGATGTTCACAAGGTCATCAGCTTCTGGTATGAAGTCTGGTGATGTTATTTTAAGCGCCCGCTTTGTGCTGAGTGTGAGATCTTGGGGATCCTGATTCCAGCACATTTGAGGGCAAAACTTGCATTGACTTCAGCTGAGCCAGGAAAACACCCAGTAAGTATGTTTGCATGTTGTTGCAAATACAGTGAAAAATGTAAGAGCCACACATTCTGAGATCTGGGTCAGTATATTTGAGCCTCTTCCCTGCCTGACCACGGCACAGAATTTCTGCTCATCCCTTTTAACATGATTGTCACACTGTCTTTTAAAAGGAAAAGAGGAAGAAAGAGAAGTACACAGAAACGTCGGTAACCCACTGTCAGACCAAGTTCTGGATTAGAATTTGGCAATGGAGAATGCTAGGTCTTGTTCTGTTAGCTTTGAGGAGGATTTATCCAAGTGCTTGCACAACTCTGCTCAGAAATTCCATGAAGACCTTCGGCATCACTCCCGAGCCGGAGGCCCCTCGGCGATTGCTCGAGCTGCGCACCCTGAAACCTCCCGCTGGCTTCAGGTAGGGGCAGAGGCTTGTCCAGAGTGATGAGTGATGCCGTGGATTCTTCACGTGAGCAGATGGACACTGAGTGTACATAATTGCATTTCCTTAGTATCATTTACTTAAGTTCAAAATGTGTAATTCACCTAGTATTTTAAAAATTTTTATTTTGGAGTTGTGCCAGAAATTAGAAAAAAAAATTGAAATGACCATAATATTATTATTATTAATATGGAGTGCACATATAAATGGAAGGAACCAAATCAAGACGTGATCCAGACTCATTATAAATAGCAGCTTAACACTGAAATGTGCTGATATGAAAAAAAATAAGTACAGGATTAATTATAAAGAAAAATAAAGTGAACACATGCAATAAACTAATTAAATGTGAACTTATTCATAGAAAAAGAATGTTTACCCTGTCCAGAGATAGATTTAAGGTCTAGTGATAATTAGAAAATCCTGCTAATAGTACTACAGGACATTAAAAATTCCTATACAATATTTCATCAAATGATGGGGTTTGAAATACAGGAAACTGCACGCACTTTTCATTCCTTTTAGTACCATGTGCTTCAGCAGTTTTTAGACACACTGCCTTCTAGAAAGCTATATCTTCTGGGTGGCACTGGCCTCGCAATATTTCTGCTCTACTCTAGTTCTCCTGTAACAGATTGGATTTGGTGTTGAAACCCTTCCAGGTTATTTGGGGAATTTACACCTCTTGCACCAAATGGAAATTAACTTGTTACATGAACAAAATTCAGCAGGACAACAAAGTACTATAACAAATACTCACCTGTTCTGCTCTAAGTGTCTATCCTTGGAGACTTTTGATGTGTAGTTTGTGGGAAATACTAACTTTAAATGAAGAAGAAGAAATTTAGAGTTACACCAGAGGTTGCGTGTCAAGTAGTACAGAGAGTAGTACATCCAGTCAGAGAGCTTCTCGCGGGGCCAACGGGGGAAAATACAGTCAGGTCAGCAAAATCTTCAGAAGTTTTGAAAAGGTATGGAGCTGTAGCCTTCCTTGCTAGACCCAGGTTTGCTTTGGCACAACGCTGTGATTTGCTGCTGCTCTGTGCACCGTGCGTTCAGATGGCACAGCGTGCCCCCTCCTCCTGATCCCTGCACTCGCTGCTCAAGGACACCCTGGAGAGAGGATCAATCGTTCTGTGCACATCTACCAACTTTTAGAAAGGTTTCCAGACTACTACAGGACCACGTTTTTTGCTATTGTTCTTGTTTTCAATTTTCAATAACATCCATAGAGCTTGGCCATTAGAATTATCAGAACAACAGAATGTTGGTTTTTTTGTCTAATTTTAATTACAATTGTAGTCGTCTTTCTTATAGCTGCAGATCGGTGGCTAAAATAGAGAAGGTCCTGAACTGAAATGTTGCTTCCAAGTACTCTGAAGCTTTTCAAATGGTGAAGTAGAGATTCAAATTCTGTGTTTCTCATGAGATTCTAGTTAAAAGGTAATTATTTCTGCCATAATTACTGTTAATCCCAAACTTCTAAGTATAATTCAGCCCTGAAGTTTCCTCCACAGTAAAGATGTGCGGCCTGTCATGATGAAATGAATATGCAAACAGTGGTTCAAGAACAATAACAGTCCTTTATTAGTCAAAATTTCTACTCCGGAGGCTTCCCGGCAGCGTTTGCGAAGCGCTGCTCGAGCTCCAGGCCAGCTCCCACAGAAAAGACGGGGCAGTTTGGGGCAGATGTGCAGTAAATGGGGTCTCAGAGAGGTGTCGGGGTGCTGGAGGGGCAGGGTCGGGGGCCATGGCCTCACCTCCCATCCCTTCTGCCAGCGGGAGGGAGCAAAGGCTGTTCCCATCAGCGTGTGGAGCCGGGTCTCGCTGTAGATGAGAGATGGGAAATGGTCTATAAACACATCCACTCCAGTAATTCCTGAGCTTTTGTTATTTCAAAGAAGGATGGATTATTTTTTATTATATTTTTTTTCCCCTCATCTGTGTACTCTGTGTTCACCTACCTGTTTCAGGAACAGATAAGAACCTTGTGAAATGAAATGATGTTTAATTTTTCTTCTATGTTATGTTTTATCCGTAAGAGCTCTTTTCTTCCTTTGTTTTCTTGTGCTTTTCTTTCTTATTAAGGGTTATTTCCATTTGCATTTATCTTCAGGCCAAAGCCAAGACCCACTGATTAGAAGAAGTGTTCTTGTGGGTTTCAGAGACACCAGTTTTTTTAAATCCCTGAGACAGCACCACTTACAGAGAGTGTTCTGGACCCTTTATGATGTGACATCATGGTGAATTTTATAATTGTTTACTGCCACCTGTGGTGCTAATAAATGCATCTCTAATAGGAATACAGAATAGAATACTTTAGGAACAGAGGATAGAATACTTTTATTCCTAAAATGTCAATTACTGTAAGTGATTCAGAAATCCCAATGAATAGTTATGTACAGGGAAGTCATTTTGAAAGTGAGCTTTTGGAGTGCATGAAAACACAAAGAAATGCAGCTTGCTTAGGAGGTGCTGATGAGATCAAACAAGTCCAGCAGAAAATGGAGCTCTTGGACTTGACAGGAATAATTTTGTTAAGTGTGAGGAGATATGACTCCCCAAAAGAGTAAGCATCCAAATAAGAGGCAGTTAATCTTACAATAAAACAGTGCTTGAAGCATTTGCAAACATTCATCAAATCCTTTCCGTAGGAGCAAGGAATATTTTAGGCGAGATTGAGACTATCCGTTCTGGCAGGTTGAGGTTATGAATACAGATGGCCTCTAACGAGCTGGCTGATAGGGGCAGGTTGGAGGATGCCTTTGGGCCGGCGCTGGGAGTGTGTGTGTTTGCACCCGCAGCTGGGGAAGAGCAGGAGGGGTGAGGAGGCCACTGGCTGCTGCCGGGCGTGAGCTCTCTCAGGGCCGGGCTTAAATGCAGAACTTTGGCTGGAATAATTTCCTGGTTGACGTACCGCAGCTCGGATCTTCATTCCGATGCATTTCTTCCCTGGGTTCATTTCTTTGGGAAGATTTATTTCTTGTCTGGACCCAGTTCTGGAATATCCTTTTCCTCTCAAGCTCTCAGTGAGCCTCCCGTTTCACTTGTCCTCTAGGTAAAAACTTTCTTCAGTATTTCAGGAGTCCTCCAGTGTTTCTGCTGTCCTGTTAAACTCCAGGTGCTGGGGAGGTTGGAGTTTATTTTTTGTTTGGGTTTTTGGGGTGGTTTTGCTTCGGTAAAAATGTAAGCCTTTTTTGCTGCAGGATTTTTTGAAGTTTTCCCCAGAGTGTCTGAGTAAAGTCTTCCAAACAGCTTCTGGCTTCTTACTCTTCTTTTTCAGCTCTGTACACAACGCATACAAAAGTTTCTCTCTCCACTTTTTTTTTGCCTCTGTGGAAAGAAAACCTGCAGAAAGGCTGCCTTTCCCCTTGCTTGCTATCTAGTTGTCTCAAACACTCTTTTATTTGAAGTATTCACAAGTAGTGCTGAGTGAAAGGTATTTATTTTTTCATTTGCTTGCAGGTAAGACTGGATTATTGCATGATGCCTTGCATTAGAATTTGAGCTATAAAGGATGCTGCTGCCTGCACGCTGAGCCCTGTGTGCTGAGATGCCTGAGGATACGATGTGCCTGATGTGCCAGCCCTTCTGAGCTCCTCTTGCACGTTGCCTTCCCTCTGCTGTCCCCAGCCCCGGCAGGAGCCCAGGAGACCACTCGTGGTGTGAGCATCAGCAATGCCACGGCACCATCTTTGGGCTCTGGGACCTGTACTGGTCAACATGATCTTTTAATTGCTGATCTGTATCTGGAAATTACAACAGACAAGAATTACACCCGGTGGTTTAGACTGTGAAATGAAGGCAGGAGCATTTCAACTGCCAGTGACTGAAATACAAACGGTTCTCTATTATGCCTGTAGGTTTTACTGACAGGGGTGTGCTGTCAGTTCCACAGCAACACCGCCGTGCTGACTGCTGTGTACATATCCACGAGTTAAACCCGTGTTTAAAATATCCCCAGTGAGACTCAGCACACCGACACAGAGTTTTCTCGCCTCACCTTTCCCAGAAGAGCGTATTTTGGCGGGTGGGTACACCTGAAATGCTCCGTGGTGGACACCTGGTTTGATGAAAGATTATTTGTTCCATAAAGTTTACATAGTCGTTATTAGTCATTTTACTTTCTTAGAGCATGCTGTTTAGCAGACTGGTGTCTTTACTTTCTTAGAGCATGCTGTTTAGCAGACTGGTGTCTAGGCAGTCAGGCAGGTTTACCTGGTCTTACTTGAAAACCAAGCAGGGGTTGGGTACCAGCTGCCATGACCAGGGCCACGGGGCTCGTTTCCTTCTGGGGCTCCTCCTCACCTGTGTCTGCTTCTGTTCCAGGCGCTGCTGTCACCGATCTCTTCAGAGTGTGTTTAAGGCACCCAAACTGCTGGTACCAAGGTGAGCACGGCTCCACCTCACCCGGAATTTTACTCTCAGCCCCATTATTGGTAACACCTCATATATATTTGGTATTCTGAAAATGGTGAAAAAAGTCATGGTTTCAGAACTGAGGAAGGAAGATGAAGTTCACAGATGGAGAGGGAGCACTGGAGATCCTGGAGTTTTCATAGAAGTATTCAACACGTTTTATATCCCAAATTAATATCTGATAACCAAATTATTTCACTGTATTCATTTTTAGTAAAATGTATAAAACAGTGTAATATTTCTGAAATACTAATCAAGTATAGAATGTTCAGACATCAGATTTTTTCAGAAAGGAAGATAACTCACTGCAGACACTTCTGGTAACATGGTAAAAAATAAATAAATCCCATTATCAGTGGAAGAAGGAAACATTTAATGGAACATTAAATAAATACAGGAACATTTAATCTTTCCTTTGTATACACAAGGAAAAAACCCATACGGCTTTAATCTGGGGTTGTATTGGTTTCAGCTTGCTCCAGTGATAGATAAGGATGTGATTGTTTGTGACAAATATGAATTTCCTGTAGATATTTTATATAAAAACACAGAGAATTGACAAGAAACTTAATAGTCGTTCAGGCCGGAGAGGAAGTTTAATCTGCGTCTGAAGCAGGCTGGGCTCGGTGGGCGTGCACCCTGCGCGGCCCTCAGTGAGATGCAGTGATTTTCTTATGGTGTCACCACAGTAAGCACGAGAAATGCTCCCGTTTGAGCAGAAGTCTTACCTGAGTGTTAAAGATCCCTTTCCAGGCCTTGCCTCCGGATTTCTAACTTCCCAACCCCCTTCATTATGAAGAGTATATGAGACATCAGGAAGTCTATATTTTAATAAAGAAAGAGAAAGGAAAGGAAGAAAAGCATCCAATTAAAATTCCGGTGGGAAAAGGCTTCTTCCCTGTAAACAGCCACACACATACGCACAGAGACACACGTGCACCCAGCCTCCCCCTTTCTCCAGTGCAGAATGCTTCATTGTTTTGGGGCTCTCTCCCATATAAACTGAATGATTTTTTGTTCTGTCAGGTGTTCCGACACGTGTTGGCTGGACAGTTGCTGTAGCATGGATCAAGCAGTTCTTGTCTGAAAATCTGGAGCCCAGTGTAACCAAGTGAAAAGTGAAGATATTTGCTGACGTAGAAATTTTTTTCACAGGGAAATGCAGCTGAAAAACTGAGAGTTTTTCATGAGGCCTCAAATGAATGTAGCCTAGTCTTCTTCCAGAAAAAAATGGTGATCACCTGTAAAGCTTTCCCAGAGAGATGAGATGAGAAGGTAAGGTAAAGAGAATAGAAATACATTTTGCATGTTGATTAGGTTTATTTGTGAAGCATTGTATGTGACATTAACTGACACGTTAAAGATCTCAAATGTGGCATCATCAGGCATTCCTAAGACTTATGGTTAGTGATTGAGGCCTTGAAATGTCCTTGAACTGAGCAATTTTGCAGTTTTTTTTTTTAGTACGCGTACTTACTGTGCTGACATGCTCCATCAGTATTTTTGCTGTTGCTCTCATTTTGGTATTTTCTGAAACTATCCACTGGCTTCAGTCTGAATTAGAGCTCTAATTTTGAACTGCTGTTGCTTATTCACAGTAATTTTCAACTCTTTTTGGCTTTTTCCTTGTGTACAATAGCTTGCCCTCAAACAGTATCTGTCTGCAACCAGGAGGTTCTACTGAAGCTGGAAATTGTCAATGAAAATCTGAACTGGGAAACAGTGGTTGATGGTTTGGAGTGTCAGTTGGACAGTGTTCATTAGGGTCACAAGTTATAAACCCAAATTAAACATTTTGCAAAATTTCTCTCAAGAATAGTTGCATAAACCTGGTTGTGCCGTGTAAAATTCAGCTCAGTCACCCAGACCTCTGGTGATCTTTGGGCTGAGTTCAGGTGACACACGAATTGATGCCTTCATATATATACTCTGTGTAACCTGTGTTTCCTTTTGTAAAGATACTTCTAAAGATTGAGTATTTGGTGAAAGGTAACTGCCCACATGCAAGGTGATCGTAACAGTTAGAAAGGTTAAACTGTAGTATCTATTTAGTACTAAAGGTAAACTTATTTATTAAGAAAAATAAGTCTTTTATAATTAGAAGTAATCAGTGTACTTCATGTAACCTGGCAGCAAATGACTGTGCACCCACAGGGCTACTTAGGTTCAAAACCAATTTGGTAATCTTCCAGCTGGAAATTACAATAAATTAAGGTCATTTCTCCAAGGAATGACGTAAACACTTAAGTAATGGAGCTCCTCTCTTTATGTTGAATCGCATAAGTAAAATTAGAGCCTTCTTAATTACATCTATTGTTGAATGTTTCGATCGGGCATTTAAATACCTGCAGTGGGGCTCACAATCACATTTCTCCTTGCTAAGCTGGAAGCATTAAACCCCCAAGCAATCAGTGCAGGCATATCTGTTCTGCACAAAAGGCAGCGGGAGAAAACAGGCTAACTAGTAAAGCTAACAAAAAAAAATAATAAAAATCCCAGCCCTACAAATTGTGGGTTTTTTCCATTTCATATTAAAGTATGTGTTGCCCTCTATAATATTTTTACACATTGCCATTAAAAAACAATTATCAGTTGCTCGTAGCGGCTTGCAGTTTGCGGTTTGTTTTTCAACAAATATAAGGCTGTAGGAAATCAGGGTACGTAGGCATTTTCCCTTCTTGTTTCTCCACATCTCCATCCAATTTTGCAGGAAATACTGTCTCTTCAAAGGAGAGCCTGATCAACGTACGGTGTTGTGGGGCACCATACAGCTAGATTGTCTTTAGCCTTCTCTGAACTCCTAAAATGATGGTAGGTAAATAATGTCATTTTCTAGCATGACTACATGGAAAAACTCCCTTTTGGTACACAGAATTAGCTTCTTGGCATTTTTTATTGATGTCTTCTTTAATCAAATACCAGAGTTATTCAGTGACTCAAACCTAGATTTCTGAAATGAATATTTAAGCAGCCAGAATCCTTGATGTGCTTTCCAGGTCTCACTCCTGGTGTTCTGGCCCTGATCTGGGGACTCGCAGGGGCTTTCTGGCAGCAGCGCTGCCCCGAGCGCCATGGCTCAGCTTGGGGACACCCTCTGCCAGCCCTGGGGGTTTGGGGGGGATTCTCTGCTATTCACTTGACTCATTGAGCTCCTCTGTTCTGCACTCCACCAGCTCTCGTTTTCCTTCCTTATTTAAGACAGTAAGGCCAGAGAATGCATTCTCATGGGGCTTGGGAAGGTGGAAAAGAGAGACAGTTCTGCACTGAGCAGATGGGAACGTACAGATGCAGCAGGATTTAATTCAGGCCCTTAGGTCTTGTGAGCAAGAGACACGAAGTTTACAAACACCTGGGAATTTCATGTTTGTCATGTTTAGGCTTCTTTTGCCCATTCGGATACACTGATAGGCAGGAAGTTGACTCAAGAAATGCAAAGAAGGACTATATTCAGGTGCATTAGCTGAAAAAGCCTGTGCAAACTATAGTTGATGTTGACAAGTGAACTGTGGAGTCTGTGTTTTATTGAATTTTGTTCAGTTCAATAATGTAGGAAAATGACAGGAGGAAATGTATTAAACTTATACATATGGATGCGAATGTCACGCATGAACATTCTGGACATAAAAAACATCATCATGACATAAAAATCATCTTTCTCAGATAATAGTGTTTGATGTTGTTCTCAGAAGTACTTCTATAAGCAGATAGTATTAATAAAACAATAGAAGCGAATTTTAACAGGAATTTTATTTCTGTTCATGAATATGCCTCCAGGTATCTTCTGCCCCTGGGCTAGAAATCCATGCTTTTCAATGCCTGCGTAGCATGACCGCAGTCCCAGGTAGTCAATTAAAAAGCCTGTTACTCAGAACAACATATGAGTAAGCCCAGACCTCCTACAAGGCTACGAGTCTATATTGTTATAAGTCACATTCAATTTCCTGCAGACAAAATTGGATGTTTCTGAACAGTAATTATGCTTTTGCAATACATTATAATTGGACAAATAAAGTTGAAAATGTTCTCCTTTGTATATTTTGTGGAACCAGAACAGTGGTGGCTGAGAGATATTAAAAATACATGAAATCAATTTCTCTTGCTTATTTCACATGGCAGTTTGTGTTTCATTGTATATTTATAATTAGACTTTGTGAGTATGTAAATGATGCAATGAGTGACAAAATGTTCACTTTTTAAAGACATGCTTTTATTACAGTAATGTTTAACAACTGAGTAAAAATGAGTTTTTAAATCTTCCTTTCCTCTGTACAATAACAAACCAAAAAAAATTAGATGAGATGCACTTCAACCTTGCTTAGCAATTAAAAATTCTAAAAATAGTTATACTCCTACTATGTATCATTATTAGTGCAGGAGATATGGCGTTTTCAGAAAATAGAGGAAAAAAAAGACTAAATCCATTCATTGTGCAAAGATGATAAAGGACTCCAAATTTACTTAATCCTTGCTCAAGGGTTTGCAAAGTCACTCTTCCTTTTATCTGGCTTCATTGAAACTAAAAACATTTGCCATTGGCTTCAGCAGAAACCAGAATTTTTCCCTGTCAAGTGTGAGTAATGTAGAGATTTCATTTATTTTCTCAATAGGGTGCTTACTAAAAGGTATGATTAAATTGTAGCTTTCTTAGGGGTGAGCTGTGCTTGGCTGAGAGACGGGGCCTTTTCCTGGCCAGAGACAGAGACAAAGATGGGCTTGACCTTAAGGAAATGCTTTATAACGTGGCCAGGAGCCACGGCGCAGTTCATCTCACTTCGATCTCAGTGAGGACTGGAATGGCCTTTGTACTGATTATCAGGATTTTGTGGGAATGCTAAAGTATAAACAAATTTTTTAAAAGTGTATTTGCTTATTACACACTGGTTGGCTGAGACCCAGCATCCCCTGCCTAAAGGGTTGGTTTAGCATCAAAGTTGCAGGTCACGAAGATAATTTTAAAATTCTGCCACTAAACGGAAGGAAAGGTTAGAATACTTGTTCTATTTGTCCCCTCCTTTCAGTGTTTCACTACTAAAGTGCTCCTGCCAGAAATAGCCTTTCCCCTGGGCTCCTGGGCACGCCCCCACTTCGGGACAGGTCTTTTCCCTTTTGAAAGGCAGAGGAAAAAAGAACCCTGGAAGATCTCAGAAGGACCTGAATACCCCTGCTCGCTCTGCATATGGTGAAGCGTGAAACGGGCGCCTCACTTTAACCCTCTGTTGGCGTTTCTGTTGCAGCAGCATCCTCAGTGTGCCTCTGCTCAGCCATGGCACACACTGCACCCTGCGGAGCCACTCTCTCCAGAGCTGTCATCTTCAGGTCCTGCTCCTGTGAGAGGTCCCAGTGGCCAAAGGGAGCACGGGAAAGCCTAAAGTAAAAGCCCATAATATACAAACTTGTGGACTTCTGATGGTGGAATTGTAAAAGCAACGAGCAGTGCGGGCAGCAAGAAGGAAGAAACATTTCAAGCTGCTTTTGTTAGTTTATAGCGGGGTTCCGATCGGCGGTGTCCAAACGCCAGCCAGCAGAGCAGAGTCAGAGCACTTGCAGCAATTTCATTATAAACCCTGCTACTGAGAAATTTATAAGACTGCTATAAAACTTCACTGAAGGCTGATCAGTGCCAGAGAACATTCCTTTTCCACTTAAAAATAACATGCGGCTGCTGTTTATAAATGATAGGGTTGCAAAAGTGGAGAGAGGGAGGCAGATTTTCAAAGGCATAAATTGGGGTTGGATACCCATTCTCTGTTTCTTGGAATATTGGTCAATAAATTCAAAACAAAAGAGTTGAGGCAAAAAACTTTTACAGAGTTCCTGTGTAGCAGGGCATAAATTTTGATGAATAGGAGGAAGTAACGATGGAAATGCATAAATTTGCATGCATAAATTTTTTTCCCCCTCAACAGGCTATTTTTTTCCCCACTCTGTCTTTTAAAATTATGATTAGATTTTGGATTATGTTCTTTTGGTGATTGAAACTTTAAAAGGACAAGTTGCTAGAGTTTCAAAATTATCTTCTATAACTTCTCCTTCATATAATTTTATACCTGCCCATATTGTCATTTTAACAGCTTCCTGCTGTGATAAATTATAATGACCATCTGCCCATGATCACCTGTCAGCTATAAAATATTACAATATACATTTTGAAATTGGACAAATTAATCTTTGCCTGATAGACTTTTCCACTGTCTTATTTCTTATATACCTCTGTAATATTTCTTCTTCTAAATTTGGCTGCCTTCTAATTAATAAAATTAAATAAGAGAAGTTAGACAAAGGAAATTAAATTCCAAGTTGCTAAAGGACAAAGAGTTTGAGTAATATACACAAAAAGTGTGACAAATCTGTGTTCCTGTTGCACCCCTTTTCCTCCAGGTTTTACAGGCGGTACAGCTTGGGACGTCTCTCACTGTCTTTCTTCTTCAGTGCGCGCAGCGGGTAGGTACGGTGCGGTTAACAGGATGGATTTGCTGAGTGCAGTTTCTGCCAGACACAAAGAAAGAAAAGACGTGACCGGGAGGAAAAGGTGATTTGCAGGAAAAGGGCTTTCTGCCCATTTTTCTACACTAAAGTGGGCGACTGAAAAATAACTCTCCAAACAACTCCGCAGTTGGCAGCTTCCCTTCCTTCCCCTGGCGCTCGCTGCTCAGCGGGAGATGGAGGGCAGGCCGCGGGCGGCAGACACTGGGGAACGGGGGTCAGCGCAGCCCTGGCTCTGGTGCCACCAGCTGGGTCCTGGCAACACGAGGAGAGGGCGGGGGGGTCGCAATGCAAACGATGCCTAGGTCCTTACAGTGTCTTAAAACGTCTTTCAGTTGCAGTTAAGCCGTCAGCCAGCTCAGAGCTACAGACAGCCTTGCTCTCCTGTCACGTTGGATGGCCCTTGGCTCAGAAATCCGCACGGATTTTACAAGGGAAGAAAGGACCTGTCACAGGTGGGAGGTCAGTTTTTTCTCATCTGGCGTTGTGGTGTTATTTCCCTGTTTCCAGGTATCTGTTGCTATACTCACGTAAGGAATAAAGGACAAATAATATTGTTGGGTTTTCCTATACAAATGGTTCATCGTTTCATATATACATACATAAAAAAATGTTGTATGTACTGTGTGTCGGGATGTTTTGTTGTGACATGGAAAGTTTGCTTTCCATAGCAGCACATGATGGCAGGAATTTTTCCCCCCATATATGACCCGGCACTGAAATATGAGGTGTATGATTTTTTGGGAGAATAACAGTTTTAGCTATATTACATGTTTAAAATCCCAACTGAACGTAATATAACTTTACTAGCTCGTTTCTCCTGAGGCATCAACACCATTTATCACCACTACTGCCATCTGGCATGTCTGAACTATCATGATCAGCATTTTATGTAGAAATGAAAGCATTCAATATGGTCTCTCTTCTCTAATGCTTGGGGGTCAGATACAAGACTGCTGGAGGCAGTGGAGATGCATTTTTATCACACACTTGAGAGACATCCATTTGACATATTTTATATTTTTCTAGGTTAAGACCAGCCAAGCTTTTTCTTACTTGCACTGACCTGGCATGGGGTCATTTGCTGTAATAACAATCCGAGATTAATTCAAATAGTTTTCATTGTACTGCGGTGCGAACAGTTTGGCACATGCAGCCAAATATTTGGGGCCTGAAAGCCAAATTTCTGGCACATTTTTTCCAGAGCTTGGATGAAAGGCAATGGAATCACTTGCCCAACTGTCTTCTCCCCAAGGAAAGGCCGCATGAGGTTTGCTCAGCTGAGGTCTTTGTGAAGAGGTGTTGGGTGCTCTCCTTTCCTCACTGAGGACTCACGGAACGTGGGCTGATGACTTAGTTAAGAGTATCTTGTAATTTAGGTTTAAAACTTCAATTCCAGTCTGTAAAAATATATGGCTGTTTCTTTTTACACCACAAATTCATGAGTCTCTGTCAATTCCTAAGCCTCAGTAATCCATCATGCGAGAAGCAGTGTTACCACAAATATGTTTTATCGTCAGCCCCTCCACAGCCGTTTGTGATCATTTTAAGATAGAGGAGGAATTCTGGAATACAATATTGGGTCTGTAACTCTCCACAGATCACACCACAATCCTTAATTTCTTTAGAGTTGATACTAACGATATATATCTACATACAAAATTTCAAACTCCATTTTTCAGTGTTCCATTAGAATAAACAAATAGGTTTTGTTGACATTATACAGGTCATGAAAAATACAGGTAAATTTGGTGTAGCCAGGACGTGGTGAGTATGCAGGAGGATTTGGGTATGTATGAAAATTTATTCCGAGCATTTCCTTTTATTAGCCAGTTGTGACTGAATTGTCTCATGCTTTTTTTTTTTGTTGGGTAATATTATGTTAAGGCAAAAAATCTTCCAAAAATTGTTATTTACTAAGATTACAGAGCCGACGCTTGATGGCAAGCACTGTGAGGTAGGCAGGAGGGGGCAAGTTGTCTCTGTAGGCTTCTTTTCTTCTTTTGCTCATAAAATCTACTCATCGTCACTCACAGTGGTTCTAAAAAAAAAAAAAAAAATAGGTTGAAGGTTGTCCATGCTTATTGATTTTCAGTAATTGTACATGAAATCCACTGAGCAGCAGATAAAGGGTCAAATTCTAATACAACAGCTCGTGCTTTACTCTGCTATTGATATTGTACCGCTGCAAAAAAAAGTATGGTGTGTGATACTATGCTACATGAATAAGACTAGAATCTTCCTCCACATTGTTTGTTTTAAAACCATAATCTCATAAATACAGAAGGCTAAAAATTACTTGATGGAAAATGTAACATAAAACCACACACCCTACCAGTGAAATTTGTTCATTTGTTATTACCCTTACTTATTCCACGCATGAGACGCTGGCCTTTTGAAAAACAAACAGATAATTTCCATGGCAAGGTGTTTTTCAGATGCTTCCTAAATGAGAACCACCAGCAGTTACCTGCAATTTATGGTGTACTTACAGCGTCTGCCCTGTGTAGAATAATAGTAGTCCCTCCTTAAAATGTAGTGGTGTGATCCTGCCCAGGAGTTCGTGTGGTGCCAGTGCTTTTCTACAGTTGTGTTTCAGGGGACTTTCAGTTTAGAAACTCGTGAACATTTTATCAGGAATTTCTGGTATTTCAAGGGCCAACACATACTCAAAGCTTGGAAGAATTCGTCAGGAACTTTCCTAAATTCAAGCAGTAGTTTCTAATTCTGAAATACGTTTAAACTCCTGAGGAAAGACTGTGTGGAAAACAAACATTTTCCTTTGCTTTCAGATGGTGCTAAAAGCCCAGCACAGAACGTAAAGAAATCCAATGCAAGCAATCTAGCGGAACTGAAAATAAGTATCTCAGTCTTGAAGGTGTTTGGGCTTGATACTTCCCCGATGTCGCCTGGCTGAGATGAATGTTGTCTCTACCAGGCAGCACAGCACAGCGGTGGCAAGGTATTGGTTTTTTTCTTAGTGTTACTTTCTACAAACCTAATCCTAAAAAAACAAAGTTTCTCTTTCCCTTTCTTTGTTTTGTTGTGAAAACTTGTGCCAAAATCAAGTTCTAGAATAACAGCTCAGGTAAACGATAAACTTAATCTGAAGGCATAAGCCAAGTTACATAAATACGTCTGCGGTTAAATTATATCAGTAGAAAGCCTCCAACTACCTTCTGCCTGCTTGGGTCATTCAGAAACTATTAGGAGCAATTAAAATCATAAACGTGTATGAAATTAGAGTCTGTGCACATCATTCATGAGAGATTTCTAAAAGCAGATATAGTGCATACGTTGTCTGTGATTTCTTACTAAGCTGAGTCTGATGATGCCATAATTAGTGCGGGGCCTTCTTGCAGTCTGCCCAGCCATGGCCTTGCTGTGCGTGTCACAGGTTAACAACGCTTCAGCGTCATTAGGTTTACTTAGAAAATGAGGACTGTGTCCATATTTTAAGATGCATTTTAAACAAATATAATTTTTTAAAGATAGCGGAAGGTTTTTGAATAAAATAGATGAGGTATTTATATAAAATTAATTCTGTGCAGTTAACATTCTTTGATAGCTGAGGACTAAATTTGGGTAACCATTACTGAGTCAGGAAAGCAAAGTGCTAAAATTGGTCAGTTTACTGTGATAACTATTGAAAATGGGACTTCTCTTGAAGCTGTCTTAATATTCTTTCCATCATGGAATTTTATTCAGAAAGGTGTGCATCCCTGCAGTTCTGTTATATTATTTCCTTGATGAAAGCTTTGTGAGGGGAGGAAGCATCTCTGTGCTTATATTAAATAGGTTGAAAAAATCAGACAGCAAATTCTCTCTGGAATTTGGAGCATTTTTTCACAAATAATTACGTTTTGCTCTATAATGATGGCTTGGGTTTTTTTTCACAAATCCTCCCTCATTCGCAGGGTAAGCTAAGCACCTAATTAGCATCATGCAATAAACCCTAGACTTCAAAAAATATCCTTCATTCATTTTTGCCTGATTTTCAGAGATTATAGGACCATATTGCCAAGTGGTTCTTTGTTTTCATGTAAGAAATAGTGAGATAAAGACTAATTAAGGGGGAGATCCTACAATAAGTGTATTGCCAGTCCGTATGTCCAGTGTGCAACAAACAGTGTTGACATTCAGGTTGTTGTAATGCAGCACTGTAAGAATACACCGTAAACCCTTTATTTATAAAATGGTGTTTATACTGGTTACTTGTGTCTTTGTATCAAAATATGAAGTCTCTTGGTTTTTATATTATGCTTGAATTATTACAGAAAAGTCATTTTCATCACTCTTTCAGCAGATTTTAAAATAACAGACGAGCGTAAAATCCTGCCTTCCACTCTATCACTTGTTCTTTTTAACACGGCGTTCATTCTGCGCTATTTATCGCACCAAATTGTGGGAAATGTAGTCCCATGTGGTAATGTTCCAACTGTAGTCTTTTAAACTCCTTCTGAGGAAGCTGGGAACACTAACCTGGACAAGTCAGCTGGTCGGTTGGTCTCCATGCATTATTTAGGAGCCCACAACTTTATAGACTATACCAGAGGTCTCCTGTTGAAAAATCACGTTTCTGTGAAGTACGTGTGTGAAAATTGGGCAACTCCCACCGGTTCTATGGGGGAGCTGAGACCAGTTCGGTGACTCAGCTGAGGTGTATCTAATGCAGACAGAAAAAAAAGAAATGGAGTAAAATGTCATTTAGATTAAAAAAAAAACAACAACACAAAACAAACAAAGCAAAACTCCCAAGCCAAACCAAATCTGGCTTCCCTAGGTATTCCCATACTATTACAAGCAGCAGTGTAAAACGTAACAGTGAAGAGCAGGTCACATAAATGAACACCCCTGTCAGCTCAGCTCTGGAGCCACAGAGCTCACACCCATCCCAAGAACAGACCTGCTGGACCCGCTGTCCTCACGAGCAGTCCCCACATCGTCGTTCCTCTGCTAGAATAAATCAACCATCAAAACGGAGCAGGGAAAAATAAATCTCTGCTGGCAAAACCTTTGCAATAAGCAGTTGACTCCCTACCAGACTTGTCTCTTGGAAGCTGACAGGATTCATGTCAACACAAACTGCAGAATCATTGGAAAAGGAAGAAACTGCAGGCGTCAGTAAATCCTTCCAGGCAGAGATAACACTGAGTTCAAGTGAGGATGCAGAAGACTTTGGGATGCTTTTCTGGAAGAAATGCAGAAGCAGCCACTGGGAGCGCTCCCCACGGCACCGGCTCCGTTTCTCACCTGCTGCTCAGTGTGGCTTCCACAGGGCTGGCTCTCTGTCTCGTTCACATCTGTGAAGACCTCAGCTGAAGGCAGCCCTGCTTCGCGTAATTTCGGGTCCAGCTTAGGTCCAGGGGAGCAGGAGCCCAAGGCCGGCCCCACACCTACCACCGCTCCGGCGCAGGTAGTCTGGATGGTGCCCAAAATCCATCTTTTCCTCTACCTTTCCCTCCCACGTAGTTCAGGTTCTGTGTCACCAAGGTCAAAATTCCTACTGTGTCTTCCTGGGAAGGCTGGTCCCTCACGCTGGGATCAGAAACCCTGTTGGGAAGACTTTGGTTTCCAAGGTAAGGCTTAGAGATGCCTTTGAAAAATCTCGTGTCTGAATCCAGTGCTTTGTGTAGTGCTCAATAGCAGAGAGATGCAATGCACACCTCGAGGAGAATACAACAGTCACAAAGAACTAAAATCTGTTACAAACTCTAAATTCAGCTATGATAGTTTTCTAATACAGATATTCAGTTTACCGTTAGATAATTCCGGAACAGAGGCGAGGCTAAAAGACCTTCACTATTATTACAATTTCTGTTAGTAGAGGGAACATTACTGCTGATATGTTAGCATAATAATACCAAATGCAAATATATTTACATTATCACAACTATTTTGCACACATTTTTAAAAAGTCCATCTTTTTTAATACTAAAAAGCTGAATATTTTAATGATTTCTTTCTTAATTCACTGCCTAGCCATTAATATTTCCAAATAGCTTTTCTCACTCTCTGTAAACATACATTTCAGTATTCATTGAAGGAATTAAAATTAGCACAGATTTGGAGAATTAAACATGACTGACTGGGATAGCAGAGAGTCTTGGGGGAACGGTTCTTCCAGTTTTGCAAAACTGTTGGAATCCTGTGGGAAATAACCAATCACCGAGGTTTTTCTCCAGCTTCATAGATCCTTTCATACTCTTCCCAAGAGATAAACATGTTTTATACGCTCTCTAAAGGGAAGAAGGAATGACTAGATTTATTTATATTTCGTTTTTGGTATCTCAGACTTGGAACCCTTTGAGCAGTATAACAGAAATGGAAACTCTAAAAATCAGAGTTCCTAAATTACTACATCCCACACCAAACTGGGGATGTGTGCGACAGCCAAAGGCAGCACTAGCAGAGGGCCTGAAAGGCTTTCAGTACCCACATCAAAAGTAGCCTTTTATTGTACTAAAAATAACCAGAGTTCATCAGAAACATTTGCTTTTCTATTAGATAAGATGGGATTAGTGTAGTATTGTATACCAAACAGTATCTCATCAAGACAATAATTATCACTTACACATCCATTTGTAATTTTTTTTTCCCAGATGGTTTCTGTGATTTTATGTACAGAATTCATGTTGCTGTGAACGATGGTTTTGAGCGCCATCTCCCTGGTGGATTTGAACGATTTGAAAGTTTTATTTGCTCTGTCTTTATCACCCTTCAAACATAGTTATTGAATGTTCCTTTTCTTTTTTTCTTTCTTTTTTTAGTTACAAATAAGTAATACAGTGGGGGAAACTGTGAAAACTACCTTAGAAGAACATACATATTTGAGAGAGAAGTAAGTGCTGGTACGTTAGAATGTTTGTGCTTAATCAGAGTTTATGTACCACTTTCCTAATAAACAAGATATTAGGCACTTTGATTTATTACCATTTCTGTAATTCCCTTGAGCTCTATTATGGCAAAATTATATCCTTGGGTAGAACTGAGAAGGCAGTTGAAGATTCGTGTACTGTTAACTTTTTCGATGGAAGTTAATGGGAGGGATCTGTGAATCTACCGTTAAGATGGTGCTTCAGTGGTTTTCCCTGCAAAATAAGAACGGTACTATTTTTTTTCTTCCATTCCTTGTTTACCTTATGTAAAAATACAGAAGAAAACATATATATATTACAATGGGATTACAACTTTTGTGCTTGAACACCTGAATTGGAACTCAGCCACGCAAATGACCTTATTTTGAGTAAATGTGGAATCCTCCATTTTCAGAGGGGAATCAGTGCCTGCAAAAAATGTTACAAAAGAATCTGAGTCTCTGTGTAAATATAGAAAATAACAGCTAACCATTGTGAAGTGCAGAGTTTATTCATGTCGGATCTCATTATGTCAATGCTGCTTTAGGAAAAGTAAGAAAGAAAATGGTTCAATACTATTTTAAATGTAGTCTATCTTTTTGCCAGTTATAAAAAAAATAATTTAAAGACCATTTTAAAAGAAACTGGAAATGCAATTTGAAAGCTAATTGTTAAAAGCACTGAACAGCCCTGGTACCAGTTTTCCCCACCGTCTTTCACCTACTTTCTGTTCTTGCGAACTGTTCTCCATTTCCAACACTATTTCCTATATTTTCTCTAGTTAATATGTGTCTCCTGAGGTTGGATGTGGATTCAGCTATTCCCATCTACTTCATAAAGCCTACAATTAAGACTGTATCTCAATTTTAAAACTCATTTATTCTTTGGAAGAATTTTGAGACTCTACTAATCAGTAAATGTAGTGAAAAAAAATTAGTAGAGTACAGAGAAAAGACCGTCAGCCAGGTATGACAACTCAGACCGATTTTGTTTCACCTGGGATCTTTTACAAAATGCCATTCCTTGATTGCTTCCACTTATTTCTGCTCTCAGATGTCCTCTTTTCTGTCCTCTGCAGTTTCTCCTTTCTGCTGCTGCTTCTCCTCACCTCCTGTCAGCTTGCTTCTGTCACCTTTTTCTGGGTTTCTATTGAAATATTTGGCTTTCTTAATAATTACCATGCATGTAGCTTAATTACTCTTCGCAATATTAATAGCTCATGATACACTTACAATGCTGGGATTTTTTGGCATAATTTGCATAAAGCAATTGGTTTTTATCTGGTGTAATTAACTAAGTGTTACTCGATAGAGTTTGGAGGCTTAACATACATTGTCTGTATCATCAATAAAGAAGACACTGAAAACTTTGAAAAAAAACAACTTAAGGCGAACAAACAGTATCATGTAGTTAGATAGTCAAATCTGAAAACCATAAAGCAAAGCCATAAGCAGTAGATTGCTGGTTTTTTGCACTAAGTAGGCGTTCAGACAGGAATGGGGCTGTGAATAATCTGTGAATTTAATTTTTGCTGGAGCTGCTAAACAGTCCTAAAGACGAGCCATATTTTTTATCCTGGGAAAAGTATGATCATGAAAAATAGAAATAAACTAGACTAGAAAACTAGAAAGTTAGAGGTAAATTTTAAACAACTAAATGAACACAATACTCATCTAGTTCCAAATGGGAGAAAATTAATCCTTTTCCTGAGTTTACCATTCAATATGTTTGTGTAGGGAACTTAGGGTGCAAATATATATCTGCTTTTGTAAATCACAACCACAAATTTACACCCCATCAATCTAGGAACAGGAATAACTTCATTTTAATTGTCTGTGGGACTAGAACAATGACCTTGCCTAGGGTTGTGAAATAGAAAATTGAATCTCTGATAGCTTTAGCTTCAAAGGTTTGGTATCTGAAAAAGGGCTCTGTATAAATCCATGTTGAGTTTTGCAGAGGCATTGGAACTACTTTACTGAAATAAAGAAGATGAACAGTGATTCCTGAGTGTGACACAGGAAGAGCAGTATGAAGACACTAAAGAAAATAACTTGAGTGAAGGAAGAGAACGGGGGAAAAAACCTGCCAGAGCTAAAATTGAAGAAATAGGGAAGAAAAAACATAAGCAACAGCATATCTTCAAAAAATGTGCACGGGTGAAGAGTACACTACTTAAAGAAACTGATAGTGGTTTTTGATGCAGTAGATGTACTTAATATTTTTATTTAAGTCAAACAAAAGAGCCCAACTATAAGCATATGCTACACGAGTTTGAGAAGTATGCACTGCAAATAGAAATGAAACATTTTTTTAGATTTCAGCGATTTTTTTTACAGGTAAGACATTGTTCTGAGAGGGTCAGGCTTGTGCTGAGACCTCCAACATCTTGCCCTAGTACTGGTTTCATCAGCAGAGCTCAGAACGGAGCAGCAAACTCAGAGTGCAGTTGAGTGGGCACAGGACTACGCGGCTCGCAGAGAAGCGTAAGCCTTTCGTTCTACCATCGCAGCCTAACAGGGAAAAAAGATTGACGGTAATAAAGCAATGATTAGACAAAGCTGTAGAATTAGACTGAGTTGAACGTAATGTGGCTAATTTACAGGATAACAGCAGGGAAACGTGTTTCAATGCTCACCGGAATTTTTATGAGTAACTGGGAATTTCAATGCCTGTAATAGATGCTGATGTTAGAGGAACTGAGAAATTGCAGATATATAAAGACTCAAAGTAAGCCTGAAGAAGGAAAAAAATCCCTGCAATCACTATTGCTTTGTCAAAATGATACAATGCCTATCTATGATGGAAATTTTTTTGTAGGGGTATGACACAAAGTTGTCACTTTGAAAATGATAACCCACATCAGTCCTAAAATAGAGAAAAAGGCAGTGTGTTGGATCTCCAGTCACTCACATGGGCAGGAAAGGAGGAAAAGGTGGATGAATTACCAAAAAGGCACACCATGCACGGTATGATTTCAGAGAGGGGATTTTAATATGCAGCTTTTGTTTCCCCTCCCTGTTTCAGAGAAGGTCAGCGTTTCGGAGCAGAAGAGTAAGACGCCTTGTGAGACTGCCGAGACCCTCCTCACACTGCCTGACAGTGATTGTGACCTCCTGGCAGCGGTGAGTATGAGTGACAGGCAGCACCACGCATTCCAGAGGTTAAATGGCATTAATAAATTCAGTCAGGCCATAGATTACAAATATTTGGAATTATACAGCAGAGTTCTGCAGACTGTTGCTGTTCTCTTTGCTTGGCAAAGACAGACGGGAAATTAAAACTTACGTGCCGGTCCCAACAAGCCCCCTGAAAGCTTTCGTTCCGTGCAGACCTCGTATTTTATGCTGGTTAGGTCTGTCCCGCTGTCTCGGTTGGTTCAGGGAACGTGAGCTTGAAGCTGCAGAAGCTCATGGAGTGATTGTCAGGTGTGGGCCCAACTGATCATCGGGTAAAAGGGACGTTTCTGGCACACGTATGGGGTCCAAACTGATTTTTGTACTCGGAGACAAAACTCGTGATGTATGAGATAGGTGTCCTCACTCAACTGAAATAAGCGCAAAGGAGCATCAGGCGGAGCTGGTTGATAGCAGCAATAGCCTCCCTCTCTCTGGGTGTGATCAACTGAGTTTCTCTAAGGACAGCAGCCCCTTTCCCACGGCCCTGGCTGCTCTCAGAGGTGGGCAGGGAGGATTTTGAGTAGCTCCTTGTTCTGCGGAGACTCCGGTGAGGTCTCCTGCTGTATAGGCCAAGGAGGGGCCACGCTCATCCAGGTCTATTGAAACTTTGGCAAACTCCCAACTAAGTTAGTGTGGCTTGTACTGCTGGCGTTCACTAGAGGAAGATGAATGTCTGAGGTAATTTGTGCAGTTTACAGGAGATTTGGGGTCTGACAGAGTGCATTGGGCACAGCTGTGGTGTCTCATCAAAGCCAGTCCCTGCTCTCTGGGCTTCGTAAGCCAATTTCTACTATAACTTCACTCAATTCCCCAGTCGTCCTTCTCCTCCTTTCTGCCTGCTACAGAAAAGTGTGATGTGTTAATTACCTAATTAACACATCTTCTTTGTAATTAACCTGGCCTTCTCTTTATCCTGACTATCCACACCAGAAAGAGGGATGTCAGGGGGATCAATTTACAGCTGTTTACAATCTAAGCTGTTTACAAGCATATAGGCAGTTTAAAACAAATAGTATGTTAAAAAAGGTCTCAGTAGGGAAACAAGTTTTATTATCAGCTACTGGGGTAGTAAAAAATGACATTTTCATTAGAGTAATATCTATGCTGTACTCCCTAATGCCCAGCTTGGGAAAAGCTGAGGAGTGTTTGCTAAAAAAAAATGGAAATCATGCCCCACTGGGCAGAAAAAGGGAAGAGGCAAAGATTAGTCTGGAAGGAGGACCTGCTAGAGGGTGTGGGATTGGCAGCGCCATGCCTGGCAGCAGCCTGGGATGAGGCAGCAGAGGTTCTCCCCTGCTCTGTCTCCTGGGGAGCATCCTCCACCGGGTGACCAGGAGCAGGAGGCTCTCCCAGACAGACTAGTGCTTTACTGTGTTTGATTTAGGTGGATATTGTTATGGAGGGGTTTCATTTTTAATTTGTATGGTTGTGAGTGTGATAAAGCATTTCAAAAGAACAAAGACTAGTTCAAGAAGGAGGGTTATGTGCTGCTACAAAATACTGCTAGTGCCTTGCTTCGAGGTGACTGATCAAGGTGGAGATCTGTTGACAGTTGTCCTTTAAAAAGGAAAGGGGAAAGGGGAAGGGGGGGACACACCAAACAAGCTGGTGGTTGCACTTCTGTGATGTCAATGGCAGCTGATTATATTGGGATACTCTATCTGAAGTATTTTATGTATGTTAACCAGTTGATATTTCATGAAAATATATAAATAGCCTTGGAACTGGGTGCTTCCCTCTGTAGGTAAGTTGTGGGTTTTTTCTTCTTTCATTGTTGTACATATTCTCTTTTTGTTCACTTCTTACATGGTCTTTCTAACAACTGAGTTACTACATGAAAGGAGTAGATAACTTTTTCCCATGCAGTGTTTAGAAGAATTAAGAGGTCACTAGCGTGACTTTATGTGTAGCTTTATTCTGAAGACCTTCTAGGAACACTTTGAAGCAGTAAGAGTTACAGAAAACTAAAAAAAATAAATGCCAGTTTCTTATATGATGCCGGGTTTACGTGGGAGGTTGTATGATCTGTCTGCTCAGCCCTGTCAGTACTGAGGTGTTTGTGGAAATACACTGAATAAAAACTTTAGGCACTTGAGAGACTGTTAAGATAAAGAGAACAGTGACAATTGGTTTAAGTGTGCTGAGAAAGATGAGGAGGGATTTTCAGAACCATAAATTCTAACTTAAGTGGCTATATTCTGTCTAAGTTGTGCTTCAGATGCTGAAATCTTATTTTAAATCAGGCTGCTAAAGCTCCGGCAGGAGTGGTATAAACCCAAAAGAGTAATAGTTCTCTCTTTCTCGGGTGCAGTGAAGAACAGCAGAACCAGACTTTTTTTTCTTCTCCCCACCCTTCTCAGAGTCTCACAGCCTTTTTCTTAAGGAGAAGTGAGAGCTGGCTTGAAAAAAGCTCCCAGAAGAACTTCTCAGCTTATTTCTAGAATCAGTCCAGTGTTCAAATGCAGTGTAGTAACTAACTCGTCCTCAAATTTGGTGGTTTTTGAAATCACGTGGCCTTGGATGCCGCCAAGGATGGGGCAACCCCAGCTTCCCATCTCCTGTGTCCATGGGGATGGGCTTGTCCGAGCAGGCACAGGTAGGGTGCTGTGGGTGGGCTTGGAAAGGGCATGTCTGTGATTCTGGGCATCCTTACCAGCTCCGGGCGCGGTGGTGGGAGTCCTTCCCAGATCTGGCGAGGAGAGCTGCCGCCCTGGGAGGTGCTGGGCCGTGACCACGGCTGGCGAGGAGGAGGTTTGTGCAATTGTGCCGTCATTTCCTCACCGAGCACGTTACTGGTCCGAAGCGATGGGAGGGGTGACGGGCACGGACACTAGTCTGCTTCTAAGTTTAAAAAATCCTGCCCAATAGAGAGTGCAATAAAGGACGTGTTATTTCCCAAGCAGCAGCCAGCTAAGTCACCCCCGATTGCTCCTGACATCAGCCTCTGGGATTCCCCCTCTCCTCCTGAACTCTGGGTTCTGAGAAAAATGTACAAAATAAAAGAATTGCCAACTGCTATTCGAATGATAAGTAGTGCATGCTAATTACATTTTATATGGTGATTAATTAAAAAAAACCGTGCAAATGTCTAATTTAAGAGTCACTCAATTCACAAAGTCTTCAGACACTGCCTAGCTGCCCTAGGCATTCGGTGGTTAGGCAATTTATTCGAGCTTTCAAAATATTCTCAAAATGTCTAAGATAATGAAGGCTCTTGAAGAAGTTCCAGCTAGCTCAGAATATATAAACAGAGGTTTCAGAACAGTAAAATAGCACTGCATATATTTGCATTTTTGAGCCGAAATACTCTGTGTATACATAAAAATAGACCAAGAAGGGAATAATAGAGATTCTAAATAATCTGAAGTGCACAGCAGAGTAGTTCATAGATTATTTCGTTGGCTGAAGAAAATGAAATATCGTTTTACTTAGAGCCAACTTCTCTTTTTCTTTAAGTAGGAAGCTTTTGATACGCATGTGGACAGGGACTTTGCCTTACTCACAAATAAGTATAATTGTGTCTGGAAACCTATGCCATAACTGTGACTTGGTTCAAATAGAGTGAATTTTAATCAGTGGAATTTGCAATTTACAGAAGAGATTACAATGGCCTGGTGGTTGGGAGATTAAAATATACAATGTGAAGAACATTTTCAGAAAGTAATGAATAAAAATTCACAGAAGTATAATTTACCATTGTTACTAATAGAAAAATAATGTTAATACTTGCATTGTTATTTTAGGATCTCATTCCGTATACCTTTTTTGGTAGAATTTTTATTGAACTTGGCCAATAAATAACCAGAAAAGGGAATTTATATGTGTCCAGGAATGCCCCCTGCATTTAATGTCATGATTCTGCTTGTGAAGAAAAGCAGTGCTGCAATGACTATTGCCATGGCTCTCCCTAGACACAGTCCTCGTGGTTCCTGTATCACACACAATATCTGCTGTTCCACAGCATCAGACTCTGATAACTTACCGGATCTATTTTAAGCCTCTTTACCAGATACCAAATTTTTTTCCACAGAAGTGAATGAGTCTTGGGTTATGAAAAATGGCCTTAAAAGCATCGGCAGACTCAGCCCCGTAAAGCAGTAACGGATACGGCCACCTTGGACAAGAGAATGGTCAAAGGGGCATTGACCGTGCCGTTCTGGGCCAGCTGAGAGCTGTCTCATGTCCGAAGTTGTTCCAGTAAATTCTAGGTACAGGAGAAGTTTACCTGCAGGGATATTCTGGTATTCTGACACAGAAAATTAGATCAATAAATGCAGAACGCACTCATTTTTCCATGCATTAGTGATGTTCTTACCGGTCTCCAAATACTCATTTTTCAAAAAACTAATTTAGTGATAACAGATACGCATTTTCGTTAGTTTACAGAAGGCTATAAAGACAGTGATAAGCTTCTCTATCTGCAGAGATTCCTACCTACAAATGCTTCATAAACATAAAAGTAATATTCATCAGTTTTAGTATGAATTACTCAAGGTTTTATTTCTCCGGGTTTTCTAAATAGCAGTATTTTTTGCCATGTAACAGTGATACCTGCAGTAGCTGAGATCATATGACACTTTCTACTCTTCTCTAAAATGAGTTTTATACACAGAATAATTATTTTGCTTTGTAACATTTAAATGAAATTTAGTGTTTAAACACTTCAGATTTCCATCTCTCCTGTTGCTGAGTCCGTGCTGTGGCTAAGACACACTGTGGTAGATTTATTTTTTTTTGTTGTCATTTGTTCATAAAAAACAGGTGACTCTTTTTGTAAAAAAGCTCGCAGTATGCTGTCTGTTTATTTTTCTTTAGTTCTAAATGACTCCTGTACTTGGAATGATGGGTCTCAGGTGACTTCCCAGGGGCAGCACCTGCTGTAGCCCCGTCAACGCTGGAATCTCCGTGTTTACAAACACACCCTTTGTGTACCCAGACATGAAATGTTTGCTGTCTGTTATTCTGACACTTGCCTCAAATTAAAAGAGCTGTTTCTGTGTCCCGATGACCTGCCAGTGGGGGTGCCTAGTGTGGTTCCAGGCATATTTTATAGAACTTTGCTAGGTGATACTTTGAGAAGTGTACTAATTACAGAGAAGTATTTAATAAGCTCTGTCATCGCATAGTATTCTCTATTTACTTCAAAATAGAGATGCTTCCTTATTGAACTAAGGTCCTAGGTTTTCATAAGAGGAACATTCAATCCATAATTGCCTTAACTTTGGATAAAGAGCCAGAATACAAGTTTGTAGGTTTCTCCAGATTTGCAAATACACTTTGGGCCCAGTTTTTGGACTCTCAATCATCAAAAACTCCATTTTCTGAAGTAGCTACTGTCTCTTACATAAATTACCTATATGAATATATCCTGGATCTAACCCGTAGTCCAACAATTAAAAGTGATTCTTTGTTTCTCCAGGGTGTTTGAATTAGAAATGAAATTAGCAAACTCTTTTTTTTTTTTTTTTTTGCAACATCAAAAGAATAAAAAAAAAAACAGAGAGAAAATCGTACTATGTATATTTAGCAAAATATTCTATTGCACTTCCCTCTTTTGATTAACTTCCCCCATGCTGAAAGTCCCCCAGATTGGTTTCATCATAATTTTAGTCAGAATCAGGTGTGATCTGAGGTCAAAATCGGTGACAATCAGTTGAGTATCTCCAGTATGTAAAACAGAGGTATTCTATTCTAGGTATTTCTACTATTTCTCTTTCCTTTTCTGGTGTTTTTTAGGACACTTCCAAAAGGTTTGATTGCTGCAGTTTCATAAGTATGTTTTATTTTCACCTGGTGTTTGGCAGATTGGCTCTCAGCATGGATGTTATTTCCTGGGAAGCTTGAAAGCTGAATGGAACCGCTGCCAAGAGCCAGCAGAGTAAGGCGAGAGCTGCTGTTCCCGGTGGAACACTGTTTATTTGGCACTAATAAGGCCCATTTCACATTGTCCAGCAGCCCGAGGGATCTGGCGAGCACCAGGAAGGGCTCAGTCACTCAAAAGCATTGATGTCTTCTCCTCCAGCCGCACTCTCTTTGCCGAGACAATGATGAAGGACAAGGCTGCCTGGGAAGGTGTGCTGGGGTCTGGTCCAGAGCCCGTGGCTTCCCCTTCCCTCGGCACTAGAGCCCACCAGTGCCCGTGTCCACCACCACCACAGGTACGGTCCCAGCCCAGGCTCTCCATGGCCACTGCTCTACTAAACCATGGCTACCTTGGGCAGATGTTGACTCCCTTTGTCTTGGACATGGGGGTCCTCTCCCATCTGCGTTCCCCTGCAGAGCAACATGCTTCAACCCAGCCGCTGGTTCTGATGGGCCCTGAATAGCTCTGATAATCACATCGCTATTACAGTTGCCTGAATGGGGCAAATTTTAAACTTTGGACCTGGCTAAGAGGGTGTCTCGCCGAGCTCGCGCTCCCTTTTCTTTCAGAGCATCCAAACGTTACCTAGCCATTAACGTATAGAGTGTAGCCATAATAGGTGTTTATAGTTCAGAACAATAACGTTCACTACATCTAATTCTTTGTAGTTCTTTTTTTTCTACACTTTATCCTCTGATTTATTCCTGAAGCATTTTTAATAGAAAGGCTTTATATAAAACCTCTGCAGAGAAAAATACCTAAACATTTTATAAGCTCGTTTTCCCTTTTTACAGACCCAGTTACCATAACAACTTGAATTGTTGCTATAGTAATATTCTTTTATTATGAAACACAGTAATTTTTGTACACAAGATACTTCTATAAGCATCTTGACCTTCAAAATTAAAGTTATTTTAACATATTTTCTGGAAAGTATTTCATAGTTCCATAGAACAATATATGCAAAGGGTAGGTTTTTTTTAAAATGGCATTTGTAAATGGCGTCTGTTTTTTATTTAGAAATAATCAAAAATAACTGGAATCTTAGATACTTAATGTTGTGAGGCTCTTACTATCCTCCTACAAATTTGTTTTATTTACTCCCTTAATTCGTTGGGTTATGAAAAATGGAAAAGGTAAAGATTTTTTTAAAAGCTTGTTTTTGCTCGTCACATGGTTCTCTTCTCACATTTAAAAGGGCATTCGTTACTTGAAAGCTGATCATTTCTATTTATACATGTAAGAACCTGCAGATCAAAAAAAAAAAGAGATAATTCAGGCTTTTAGGAAATGGCTTCCATTTAAAAAAAACCCCACAAACACATAATAAGTATAGTAGAACAATAGGATCTATATTATTGCATATAATATATCATTTATATAATAACGTTTGTCCTTTCTTATGCAGCCTGCTATAGGTTATGAGAGAACTGTCTAAATTTTCCCTAAAATTATTGGTTTTTCCTGGACCCACACAATGCATTATAAGGATATGATATTTTCCTTTAAGCTTCTGTTTATTTTTTCCCCTTTTGCAGTTTCCTATTTTTCATCTTACTTTTGCAGTATGATGCGAAGCCGGTTCCCAGCCCTGTCCCCAGGTCTCCAAAGGTGGAAGACAGCTGATCCCTAGTTCCCTGTTCTGAAGAGAGACCCGGCAAAGGGATCAGAGCTGTTAAACGCCAGGGTCTCTAGAGCAAGCTGTTTCTTTAAAAACAAACAAACCAACCACCTGAAAGACTAGAACTGGAGTTTTCAGAGAGAAGCGGTTCTAAAGCGAGGTATTTTAAAAAACATGCATGTAAACATAGGTCTCTATCAGAATGTTAATGTTTTTCTCAAAGAAATTTGGATTATGTGGTTGCTAAGTTAAGTATTTTAGTTTCATCCAGCTGACTGTATTTCTGATACCTGTTGTTAGAATCATCTTTTCCCCACCCATGTGTCCTGCCAGAGGGCCACATGTTTTGGAGGTGCTTTCCTGGGAGGTGAGTGATGTGCGAGGGAGAATTATGTTTCCTCCAATTTTTTAAATGTTGCTTTGGCGCGTAGGCTCTGCGCGAGAGGGTTTAGCAATGGCATCACAACCACTCTGAAAACAAATGATTGCCACCAATCCTTCTTATTGCGAGTCCCATCCTTTAAAGTGTGCAAGGCAAAATTTAAGAACATTGAAGGGAGCTCTTTGGGGGATTTACTGAAAGAATGTGTGTTTTGTGGCTTTTAAGCAGGCTGAACGTCAATATTGAGCAGTGAATTTTTTTTTCAGAACTAGGACCTATGTAAGAAACTTTAGGATCAAAAACTTTTTTAGAAGACTTTGTAATTAAAATGTGTTATGAGATGGAATTTGAGTGGATTTTAATGCTTGCAGTTTTGGACTTTAGAGCGCTGGAAAACTCTGGCCAAATCCTGATTATGACGTCGTCCTTCCTAGTGTTAGCGGAACCCTTTCTGAAGTTGTAGTAAGTGTTGATAGATTTTCTGCAGAATATCTTTGTCCTGATGTAAAATGTGTTTAACAAGTGCAGTATCTCAATATTGAAGTTTTCTGGTACTGAGCACCTTCTCAAATGACACTTTCTGCTTCAGCGAAGCCAAAGCTCTATCCTCCATGATGATACCACGAAATGGAGTGGCTCATCTCTTGTTCATGCACCACTTTTTTTATTGGATCTTGTGTAGAAGACTACAATCACTAATCAGGCACTCTTCATTTGAGCCATTTTGCAATTCTCTAATTATGAATGTATTGACCGTTGCATACGTAATAATGTTTAGAGTGCTGGAGGTCATCTCTGAATGCATTTTAATACCGTAATTGCAAAATCTACAACAGTGTTTTCGTTTTCTAGAAAGAAGGCCCACAAGGCATATATTTTATGAAGAGTTTCCCAATTATATTCAGTTACTTTCTGTTCACACATTTGGCATTTTGTGGATTTTTTTTTTCACGCTGTACAAGCTTTTAAAAAATATTCACGCTTTCAGCAATTGTGCCGATAAAACGCCAAAATGACTTTTAGTACTGTCTTTCACTATTTTTCATTTTCATCTTGCCATCATTATCTCATTTCTCATTACTGTCTAGTCTGACACTATGTAATAGGTCTTTAGGAGAAAGAGTGCTAGCTTTCAAGTAGGTATGAGACCATTTTTACTCCTGGTATTCATCTCTAAGAGTGTATCTACTGTGTAGACAGTGATACATGTGCATACAACGTTATTAGTTATGTGCACATAGAAATTCATAGTGCACATGCACTGTCAGTGTCTATATAATGTTTTGTTTCTATAGAATACCATAGATAAGCTGCGGGAGCAGTACTGCAGTCCCAAATTTATGGTCCCGACACAGAGACTCTGAAGTGATTACGCTGATAGGTCTTTGTTTTAATAATGTGAAAATTTACCTTCTACATGTTGAGAGCAGAAGTTCAACAGTCGTTATTCTAATAGCTTTTCTGATAGGTTGATATTGTATAGGGAAGGTACTAAGTCTTTGGTTTAAGGTTTGCATTAGAGAGTATTAATATCGGCAATTAATATTGGTGTCTGGAGCACAGGTGAGGGAAAATGCTCAATGTGACCTGCTCCTTCACATAGATCCTAAATTTAATGTTAGAGGGTCTTGGGGAATGTGGGGACTGAGGGCTTAAGAGGTGAAGTGAACGTTCATGAGAGAAAGTAGATGGACTTGATTTCCATGTACTGTCATCTGTTTGTTTCCTTAACGAGGTTTGTACACAGTGAATCTTGCTTTGCACTGGAGATGCCATAGTGATGCTGTTTGTGAGTCTGTGCTGTCCTTTGCACTGAGATATTAACAATGCTAATTAATGAGCTTTCTCTCCAGCCCACCTCCCTTTCCATTTGTAAGCACTCTCTAAGGCTGCCAGAACAGTCAGACAGTGTTTGTCAAACAGGCATGTTAAGAATTAGCTTGTGTTTTCAGGGTCAGTTTCCAGAATTTTTTTTTTTTTTCTTTATGTTGTGCACTGTCTAAGTACAGTCAAGGAACTTTCTGGGTCTTGTTTTGCTCTCTTATCGTGCCTATTCACAAGACTTTAATGAAAAACCTACTTATCAGTGAGGCTGTACCATTAACCATTCACTATGGGTTTTTTAAGTGTGAAGGGAAAGATATGCAACTGTGTTGGGCTTTATAGTTAATTACGGGATTTTTCTACAAATAAAGCCAAGTGGTTACACCTAAAAGGAGTTCTAAATTATCAAGTTACAAAAATGATGTTTTACCTTCCAGTGTCATTGGAACTGGAGACCCAGGGCACTAAATTTAGTCCCATAAAGTTTTAGACCTCTGAATTTACAAACCTGGTCCGTTACCCTGTGAAGGTCGGCATTGGGTTTGGTAGCGCGAGGGCCATAGCTGATTCCTAATTCCACACAAAGACCTACCGCTCCTCCAGGTGGTCTGCAGAAGGGGACAAAATATCCCATCACAGTAGAAAATGTTACAGTTGTGAGATTCTTGGGGCTCTGGTGATAAAATTACTTATGACTAAGTCAAATGGAACATTATGTTGGTTCCTTCTCCAGGTCTTAGTGTTTCCTGCTGGAGGGTATTGAATTCTCAGGTTTTAACTGCATGGAAATAATTTTGTGTGCTAAACTGTAATAGTGCAATTCTGTTAATCCGAAACCTGGTTAAACTGATCATATGCCACTTTTCATTCCAAATTTAGCAATCTCTGGGGCTGTCCTGTTCAGGATTTTCTTTGATGTTAGCACAGGTGAGGCTAACTGGAAATTCTAAACATCATGTGTCTGCTCTCCCTGTGGATGTTTTGCTTCCATGTGATAGGACCCCAGTTTTACAGCTGTTTTTGTTTTACCAGTTAACAATAATCCCTATGGAGCTATGATAGGAGCATACAGCTTTTGTCACCTAGGAGGTCAGCTGGTAAAATGTCTACCAATAGCTTCCCTAGGCAGAGAGAAGCTTCATACAACTTAGATAAACCGTCAATTTTTATGAATTAAGGTACTATAGCTTTATTTCTTTTACACGTCTGAAATGAAATATTTACGTGTCTGCACACTTTCTGCTTCAGTTCTCTGTAAAACTTGCCTCTAATATTAAACTAAGAGTCTGAGCGCTTGGACACTGTAACATTCCCATCACCAAGGACAACCCAGGGGTGGTAGGTAGGTCGTAGTTAGTATTAATGATATTTTATAAATAAAAACACAGGACTGTGTAAATAATAAAATGCATAATCCGTCAGTTCCCTGAGCCTTATGGCAGTCTTCCCGGATCAGTTGTTCCTGCTACTGTCACACTTGTTCTGCTTGTACGGAAACAAATAAGCAGAGCCAGAAGGAAGCATGGGGGATGTAACGGGTGGAGGCCATCTGGGGTACAGCGACCATGAAATGATAGAGTTTCTGATTCTCAGGGAAGCGAGAAGGGGAGCCAGCAGGACTGCCATCATGGACTTCCAGAGGGCAGACTTTGGTCTTTTCAAGAGTCTGCTTGACAGAGTCCCTTGGGAGGCAGCCCTGAGGGGCAAAGGAGTCCAGGAAGGCTGGATGTTTTTCAGGGAGGAAGTCTTAAAAGCGCAGGCCGACCCTGTGCGCAGTAAAGCGAGCCATCGAGGGAAGAGACTGGCCTGGCTGAACAAAGAGATAAGGTCACAGCTCAGGGAAAAAAGGAGAGTTTATGGCCTTTGGAAAAAGGGGCAGGCCACTCAGGAAGATTATAAAGGTGTAGTAAAGTTATGTAGGGAAAAGATTAGAAGGGCCAAAGCCCAACTTGAACTGAACCTGGCCTTGGATGTTAAAAACAATAAAAAGAATTTCTATAAATATATTAATAGCAAGAGGAGGACTCGGGAGAGCCTCCATTCTCTATTGGATATGAGAGGTAACGTAGTGAAAGATGGATGAGGAGAAGGCTGAGGTACTGAATGCCTTCTTTGCCTCAGTCTTTAGTAGTGGAATAGGGTGTCCCCCGAGTACCCAGAGCCCTGAGCCAGCAGACAGGGGCAGGGAGCAGAATGAAGCCCCCGTAATCCAAAGGGAGGTGGTGAGGGACCTGCTCCAGCACCTGGATATAAACAAATCTATGGGCCCAGATGGGATCCATCAGAGGGCACTGAGGGAGCTGGTGGAAGTGCTTGCGGAGCCACTCTCCATCCGCAAGAAGGGTGGGAAGGATGATCCTGGGAACTCCAGGCCTGCCAGTCTGACCTTGGTGCCTGGGAAGGTCATGGAACAGATCACCCTGAGTGCCATTATGAGGCACATGAAGGATGCTCAGGTGATCAGGCCCAGCCAGCACGGGTTCATGTGGGGCAGGTCCTGCTTGACAAACCTGATCTCCTTCTGTGAAAAAGTGACCCGCTTGGTGGATGAGGGAAAGGCTGTGGATGTTGTTTACCTGGGCTTTAGCAAGGCCTTTGATACAGTCTGCCACAGGATCCTCCTGGAGAAACTGGCTGCTCATGGCTTAGATGGGAATACTCTCCACTGGGTTAAAAACTGGCTGGAGGGCCGGGCCCAGAGAGTGGTGGTGAATGGAGTTAAATCCAGTTGGCAGCCAGTCACGAGTGGTGTCCCACAGGGCTCAGTACTGGGACCCGTTCTCTTTAACATCTTTATCAATGATCTGGATGAGGGGATCGAGAGCAGCCTCAGTAAGTTAGAAGATGACACCAAACTGGGTGGGAGTGTCGACCTGCTGGAGGGTAGAAAGGCCTTGCAGAGGGATCTGGACAGGCTGGATGGATGGGCCGAGGCCAACGGGCTGAGTTTCAATAAGGCCTAGTTCCGGGTCCTGCCCTTGGGTCACACCAACCCCCTGCAGCGCTACAGGCCGGGGGCAGAGTGGCTGGAGCTGCCTGGCAGAAAAGGACCTGGGGGTGTTGGAGGACAGCCGGCTGAACAGGAGCCAGCAGTGTGCCCGGGTGGCCAAGAAGGCCACCAGCATCCTGGCCTGGATCAGGAGCAGCGTGGTGAGTAGGACTCGGGAGGTGATGGTCCCCCTGTACTGGGCACTGGGGAGGTCTCCCCTCGAGGGCTGTGTTCGGTTTTGGGCCCTCTACCACAAAAAAAGACATTGAGGTGCTGGAGCGGGTCCAGAGAAGGGCAACGGAGCTGGTGAGGGGTCTGGAGCATGAGTCTTGTGAGGAGAGGCTGAAGGAGCTGGGGGTGTTCAGCCCTGGAGAAAAGGAGGCTGAGGGGAGACCTTATTGCTCTCTACAACTCCCTGAAAGGAGGTTACAGAGAGGTGGGGGTCGGTCTCTTCTCCCAAGTCACAGGCGACAGGACTAGAGGAAACGACCTCAAGTTGCACCAGGGGAGGTTCAGGTTGGATATTAGGAAAAATTTCTTCATGTAAGGGGTTATCAGGCATTGGAATGGGCTGCCCATGGAAGTGGTTGAGGCACCATCCCTGGAGTTGACATGGTGCTCGGGAATACGGTTTAGTGTTGGTGTGTGTGTTTTGTTCGGTTGGGTTTTTTGGTGGGGTTTTTTGTGGGTATTTTGGTCTTTTTATGTTTGGACTAGATGATCTTAAAGGTCCCTTCCAATGTAGGTGATTCTGTGATTCTATGGATCCAACCTGGAGTCATTTCATGCTCACTTCAACAAAGATTTTGAAGGCCAAATAGAGGTATTACCATTCAAATGGCTTGTAAAGCTTCAAACTACTTGTAAATGTTTTGGAGAACAGTTAATCTCAAAAGAACTTGAAAATAACCTAAAAGTTACATGTCAGTCTTTGGACCATATACCTCCATTTATTTTTCTCTTGTTGAATTCAAATGACAGTAATGGCAGTATATAATTCATTAGCCAAGACACTGTAAGATTGGTCTTTTCTCCTGTTCTTAAAATATCATCCCTGAATGCTAGCTTAAATTAAACTCTATTTCTACTTTGGTAAATTTCCCAATAAATTCAAATAACTTCAGTTAAGTCACTTAAGTTTAGGTGCTTTAAAACTTAAAATAAACACTTCAAGAATCACCTCACTAAGTTTAAGAAATTTTGTTTCCCAAGTAACAGTGCTCATGGGTGGCTAAAGATTATCTGAAGCCAAAATGGAGGAGAACTCCTAAATCCTTAATGGTTGTATAGACGACCTTCAGTCGTTCAAAGCAATCCTTTAAGGAGCTAATCTCAAGCAGCATGAGCTTGGCATTGATTTCTAAGGCAGAGGATATTTGGAAAAGGTGAAAAGTCTTAAAATGCTTGTTAAGAAGCAGAGAGAAATTAGACTGTAGTTTTTAAGGGATGCCTTAAAGGTGGGGGTCTTTGTGAGAAGGGAATAGGATGAGAGTTGCTGTTGTGTCGACACACGAAGAAGAATTCATAATAATAAAATATTCTTGAATAATTTTGAAGAAATTTGAATAATCCTAAATTGGAAAGGGAAACACAACAGTGAGAACTTGATACAAATAAACTCTCCGTTTCTCATGACTCTCACATCCTTGATCCCTAATGATTCCTTGCACAATAAAATATAATGAGTAGGTAACGACAGCTCAATTTCATGATCTTCAGCATAGGTAGCTGACTCCTGCTCACAAAGGAGAAAGCTTGCAGCTCATACTGCTCCGGAGTCCCCACAGCAGTGGCTCTGCATTCCCATTTCTGCTCGTGGTTTGGTTTAGACAACAGCAGAGTCAACAACCTGATCAGGGCCTTCTGGAGCACAAATGCCTTATTTTTAAAAAATTCATGGTTCTGCAAAGCAGCAATGTACAAAATTAAGAAACCCGCATTCCTACACTCATACTGATTCCATGCCCTACACTTAAAAGAAGTGTAAAATTTGGTATTCCAGTTGAGTGCTGTCCCAGTATGAACCAAAAGCAATTCAGTTATGGAGCCTCCAACACAGCAGAGTGAAAGGAAGACCGAATTTGCTCGATCTAGTTAGAATCAAAGTCACCTTTTCATCAGGTGAGATAAGGGTGGAATTATGGAGAAAAGTGATATAGTTGTTGGATCTGGAAGAATTGGGAACAGCATCACAAAAGGAATGCTGTGGCTGCCGGCAGGGTTTACGATGAGGGCTTGCAGGGTGATGGTGCCTGCAGTGGTTGGCAGGGAATAAGCTGGAGCTGAGCCATTCTGTGCAAAATAGTGTGTAACTAACCAGCAGATAGCCATAAATTCTGAGATTGCTGCCCAGGATGTTCAGAATAGCTATTCTTGTCTTGTTTAGCCATAACCAATGCACACCGCAAAGGCACCAGAGAGCATCAAGGGCAACCAAAACTTTTCTTTACCTTTGCATTATGTTTGATTAGTGTGGGAGAAGGGTTTCATTTCCCCATTAATGCTTTATTTTTCCCCACTAACACTGTGGATATATCGAAATTGGCGCTGATTATGTCTGAAACCAGGAATTGGAATTGTATGGTGAGTTATGGTATGTGGAAGTTTAGCATATTCCATCCAAAAGATGTTGTTGAAATGTTGCTTATAACAACTTGTTTTAGAACTTGTGTTAATCATTCGCTTTTTTTTTTCAGTAGCTAGTAATCTCTGAGATTATTTTAGTGATTTAAAAGTAATTACTTTGAACATTCAAATATTTTGTTTGTGTAATAGATTTCAGAGTAGTGAGGGGAAAAAGAAAGGCAGGGAAGTGTCATGTGCAAAACCAGGATACAGCAAATAAAGCACAGAAATATTGTGGGAGATAAAGTACTCTAAACAGATTGTAGTGACAACACATTTGGGGAGATAAACACGCAGAGAGGATTCTTAGCTAGTTCCAGACATTCCAAGGGAAACTAGCAGCTTGCTACGTAATAGTTCTTTAATAATGTATCTTGAGTAAACTGACAAAAATTACAAAATAGGATTTTATGCACTAACATAAAGATATTGGAAAGATATAAAAATAAAAAAAAACTTCCTTTTAAAAAAACTTTCCTTACTGTTTATGGGCAAAATGATGATCTTTAAAACATAGGGGATTCTTCTGTCCTCTGCTTGGCTCTGGCAGGATGCACCTGGAGTGCTGCATGCTGGTCTGGGCTCCTTGGTATGGGGAGAGATGGAGGTGTCACGGATGGTTCAGGGTTTGGAGTACCTTCCCACGAGGAGACATGGGGAGAGCTGGGACTGTTCAGCATGGGGACAAGAAGGCTCAGAGGTCCCCGTGTGTACAGACACCTGAGGGGAGGGGTGCAAAGACCACAGATGGTATTTGCTATTCCTGGCTTTTATGTGTCCCTAATGGATGTCACACCAAAAAAAATTAAGCACCTTAATAGCTGTAGGCAGCTCCGGTTAAATAATTACAAATAGTGTAACGGTTATCATATCTGATTAGGCCAGGAATAAGAGAAAATACTGCTATGGATAGTTAATGGAAATGGAAAAGCAGAGTTCTGGAGACTTCTTCTCTGTAAGGAAGTGTGCCATGATGAAGAAATAAATTTTGCCTCTTCTACTCCTGAAATAACAGATTAGAGTGCATGTAGTCTTCACAAATTGAATTCTTCTTGCTGTCCAGCATCGCTGCAGTGACCACGCTGGTAGAGCGTAGGAAGAGGGAAGGAGGAAAGCTGATAAATAGTAATAATATTGGGAAAACCTTCATATAGGCTTTTATAATGGTAATTGTGATATAAATGTCTACAGATGCTGGAAATCTCAGTGGACCTCTGATAATAAAAATAATTAGTAAGAAGTCCAGAAAATTGCACCGCATGGTTGCTGCCCCCTGGGGAGGGTGTATTCCCTCCATGACTCACTGATCAATTGTAGTTTCTCTCTGGAAACTTCAGGCCAATTTAATGGACATTGACTATCACCTGTGTCTTATAAGGCTTTTGTTTCTTTCTTTCTTTTTAACAGTCAGCCATGTTTACATTAGTACTTTATGCAGGGATTACTTGCAGCTCTTGCCTAGTTCCTGAATTCGCAGTGTCGTGTCCTGGCCCGATTGCACCAGGATGCTTGGCATAAGGCTGTATGTTGTGCTGCTGCCTGTTACAGGACATTGTTCTGAGTTCTCAGCAAGATGAGATACAATTGCAGTCCTTCACAGGGCTCCAGGAAAGCTGGGAAGGGACTCTTGATGAGGGAGGGGAGCCATAGGAGGAAGGGGAAGGGTTCGACACTGAAAGAGGGGAGATGGAGATGAGATGTGGGGAAGAACTTGTTTGGTCTGAGGGTGGTGAGAGCCTGGCCCAGGTTGCCCAGAGAAGCTGTGGCTGCCCCATCCCTGGAGGGGTTCAAGGCCAGGTTGGAGGGGGCTTGGAGCAACCTGGTCTGGTGGGAGATGTCCCTGCCCAGGGCCTTTAGATGGTCTTTAAAGTCCCTTCCAATGCAAACTGTTCTACGATTCCATGTTGTGCTGAGAATTTGAAAGACCAGACTGGAAAGGTGCTGCAGTCTCTCAGAATCTGATACAGAGCAGGATTAAAATTAGATAATTTGTAATGTGATATTTAGTGATTGCTATACCTTTCAGTATTTACTTATCACATAACACAGAAGGATTTTTTTTTACCATAGCCCAAAGGAAAAACACTTGAATATGACTTGCTAAAATTGACCTTTACTTACACATTGTGACTTTTACATGGCAGTATTATGATAAACTGACTCTAGCTTCAGATTTATTACTCAACCCTGACCTTTGGTTATATTAGAATATTGCTTTCAACCAGATTAAATAATAATGTCTCTGTGAATGTAAGGAACTGGCAGATCCGAGATGTCAATTGCCAGCTCAATTTTCCTTTCACCTGGGAGTACAGCATGTCACGCTGCTTTATTGATCTGAGAGCCGTTAGAGTTCAGCGTTAGACCTCCCTCGTTCTCCACACAGAGCACTCTCAGAGAGATGAAGCATGAACCAGGGCCTGACTCCAGTCAACATTTGGAACAACTGTTTCATCAGAAATAAGTATAATTATTTTTCTTCCTAAATTGGAACATGCAGCCAAAATCTCTTAGGAAAGCTATTAAAAAAAAGATCCTTCCAAAGGTATTATTGCATAATATTTTTCGTATATTCTGGAAACAAACTGGTTTTGATATTTAAGTGCTTAGTTTTGCTGTTACTGCAACACTTCTAGCAATTGCATTGTTGCAGCTACATTATGCTCCTTTTGAGAACAGTATAGTAAAATATTTTGATTTCATGATTGAATGTAATATTCAAAATGAAGGACATCATTTTACTGCAAAGAAAATTCTTGAGAACTTTTTTTCCTAAGTGTCAGCGATGTTGATAGATACTGCCGATACGTTTTGATATAATAAAATCAGTATCCGCTGACAGAAACTGTTTAGGCAGTCAGAAAGTTTTCAATCTGCTGTAAACTACAGGATAATAATGACTAAAAGCACCTCCTTGTCACTTCTGCTCATCACGCTTCAGGAGAGTGATTGTATTTCGGTGTAAGGATGTCTTACTGCTGCTGGTGCAGCAGCTTCATGTGCCTTTGCTTTGCAGACAGGGACTGGGATCAGTAGCATTTTTACTTTAGAAAGGACTAAGATTATAATCCTGTAGAAACTTGCATTATTAAAACAATAATTCCTTTATTTAACATCTACATAAAGATTAAAGACTGTGGCCTGTATTGTTATCGTGCTATTGTCTGGATACTGAAGCCCATCTGCTGGCCTCCAGGCCTGGGTCAGTTTTTAAGCATTTCCACAAACCCGTTAGTTGTTATTGAGTCTTAAACCAACTTGCTGTATGCTTCTGTCTGCTGTGCAGCTGATTTTTCCTTCTTAAGAGGCTCTGTAATTTTCATAATTTAATGTTTCAATATTTAGTATGCAGATTGAGCTACATTGTCTCTATCCAAGTTATTTTTTAGGTATTTGCATTGACTGAAAGTGACTAAGTAGGTGGGTATTAATAATACAGAGATATTTTAACAAGGTGTTTTTTAGAAGACACACTGCTGAATTCTTTTATTCTTCCAGTGGCATTTAATTAGTAGTGGGAAAAGGAAGGAGAATTTCTCCATAGATTAGCTGTGTATAGTTTTGTGGTTTAATATTTGCCTCAAACTAAATACATATCAGCGGGGATTTTTTAATAGCATCATAGAATGGTTTAGATTGGAAGAGACCTTAAAGATCATCTAGTTCTAACCCCAGTTGGAACTGGCAGTTTTGTGTAATTATTTTAAGTGTACATTTTTCCTGCCTTACTCATGGTGGATAGAAATATACCTTAGAATCTACCAGAGCAACTTAATAATGGTGATGAGTGAAATAAAGGATACTGGTATCATCTTACAAATAGCAATATATTTCAAATTCCCTTTTGCTAAAGCCTAATTTTGTGATTACTGTACTTGAAGACACACTTAGGTACTGTAGATAATGTTTTACACTTTTAAACATCATCTTTAAAATACACTGCTAGTCATTCCACCATCACAAAGAGGTCTCTGCTCGTCTTTCTTTCAAATCAGAGCTGTTTACAACCGATCCAGGATTTCACTAGTTGGCAGCAACAAGGTTACCTTTAAAATGTTCACATTAAAGCAAAGGTGGAAACAAATTCAGTGTGTGATGCTTTGAAAGCAGCCATCGGTCAGCGAAATGATTGTAGGAAAAGATTCCTCCAACTATTCCTCATTTCATTTGACTGATTGATCTGATCGGGCCAGTACAGCAGCAGCAGTTTGTTATTCCAAGCACTCTAAACTTAATCTCACTTAAGGAGGGGGGGGGATAGGGGGGAAGGAGGAAAAAAATCAATTGTCATTTTCAGCTTTTTAGAAGGCGCTGCATCTTATTTTACAAAACAAATACTTGTTCCTATTATGACAGAGGAAATAAAAATGCAACTTCTGTCTAGAAATCACTGCCTAGCTTATTGCTGTTTTATGGGCATTTCTTCCCCCTGACTGAGAACACAGTTTAATTGCTCAATAAAATTGTAAGGTTTTAAGAGAAAAAAAATCTACTATAAAATTAAATGAGATTTTAAAAATGTATGCTAAACAATGTGTCAGTCCATTACACCAGTGCTGATGGGTTTGAGAGCTGAGAATTAGAGGGTCAGATTCATTAAAAGCATATTGATGTGGGATGAAGTTGAGGCAGATATTTTGTCCTAAATTTACAGTGTGCTCAGATTCAGTGAAACACTGAGATGAAAATTCTGTGGAACCGATCACTGCTGGGGATATGAGGTCTTTATCCACAGATAACCCTGTCTTCCCAAATGAAAGAGAGGAGACAGACTGCAACACCTCCTTGTTCGGGGGTCTGGGCTCTGTGACATTTTATCTGTGAATTTCATTTACTGGGCAGGCAGGCAGGCAAACGGTATCCTCCGTGCCTGCTCCACTACTCAAAAATTAATGAGAAAAGGCAGTAGAGCCTGGGTTTGGAAGCTGTGGAGAAGAGGGTGCTGGAGGTGCACCGCAGGGGGAAGATTTTTGCCCGTAGCATTTTTACAGCTTCACAGGATTTGCAAAGAAAGCCGGCGCCTGGCCGTTGGATGTGGTGGCACTCCATGGAGCTCCTGTCAGCCATGGCCCTCACCTCCACAAGGTGTTGGCCATTCCTGTGCTGGAGGAAACGTTCCAGCTTCTCTCACCTCCAAGCCGTGACCTGGGCACTCTCTCACACCGGCTTCAGCGCCCTACCGAAAAAAATGTAGAGTTTTCCAGAGACTGTGGACGACAGTGGCCAAAGGGACAGGACTGGATCTAGCCAAGGTTTCCCCCTGTCCTGCTGGTGTGGGAGATGGGCACTGCTGGTTGGGGTGGGACTGGGGTGGCAGGAGGACCTTCCCCAAACCGGGTACAGAGAGCAACCTCACTGATGAGACAGTCTGGGGTCAAACAGAGGGGTCCAGTTCCACTTGGATACAAAATCAGAAAACTTGGGAGTGATTGCAGGGTTTTTTTAGAATTACTTATACCAAAGCAAAATTCAGGGGTTTTATAAGCCACTGTGATACTGAATTTAAATTGTGAATCCTTTCCAGAATCCTGGCCAGGATTAAAGCATGAGGAGAGAAATATTGTGGCCATTTTTACACATATTTGCTTTCAGTTTTTTATACAGATTTCATTGTCTGTTAAACCCTTGCATCACTAGAGAGCCTAAAATAACTTTCTTCTGAAGCTGAAGGCAAATGGACTTCATTACCGTGAAAATAGCATGCTTTATTCTTCATTATTTTTTTGTTTCACCGTTAACCTTTGCACCTTGGAGCTTTCCATCTGCTACTTATCTTTGTTCTACAGGTTGGAGAAGAAAGAATTCCATACTAATAAGTGCAAATTGAGTAACAAGACAAATTCCCTGGCTCTACCCGCTATGGAGGCAGGACTGTGTCTTGCAGGTTGTACCCCTGAGTCTCGGGCACACTTGTGGTCAGGGAAGTATAAATCCTTACAGGAATATGCTGGCAGAACTACAGAATATCTCACGGTTCTCATCATCTGTTACTAAATTTAGATCCCATTTTGGGGATATTTCATGAATTTGTGCATTTCCTCCTTGGTGAATGATTACATCATAACAACACAACTCCTCTTACCACTCTGCTGAGCACAAGGAGGTGCGAGTTCCAAGTTACCAGCTGCTTCGGAGTGGGTCATCCTCCAGCAGGGAGCACTTCTCTGGGCTTGGGTTGCCCCGTTTGACACCTCTGTTCTTCTGAGATTAAGCCTGTTTCCGGATGCTCTCTGAATATTTGTAGTGATGAAAATGCGTGTGTGAAGCGTGTGGGGAAAATGCCTTTTATAGAAATGGAAAAGGAGAGAAAAAGCTCATTGTCCTGGGAAAAGCTCTGGACAATGATACCTGTTGATGGTTCTCCAAAAAAGAGAAATATAAGATACTATTTGATCTATTGCAGCCCTGTAAAATGCAGGTAGAGATAAGCTGACTTTTCAATTCATGCTTGCAGTTCCTCTAACATGCCTTTCATACTTGAGAGAAAAGAGAGAATATTTTAATTTACACTTTTTAGAAACAGTGGCTTTGAAATCATCCATTAACACAGTAAAATTAATGGCCTGGTGTTGCAGCTCCTGAGCAGAGAAATCCTGTTGACTTGCATGGGAGCTCTCAGACTGCAGCTCAAAAATTTCATTTTGGACTGATCTTGATGCATTTTCTCCTTAAGTGTTTCTTTTTCTGTACAAAAAAGGTGATGATATTCATTCTTCTAGCTCCTGCTAGCACTTCAGGAACAAAAAATACCATCTTCCATGCTTTGTTCTGGAATGTGGCACCTTTCATTAAGAAAAAGAAGTCCTAACATCTGGACACTAAATATTACAAACGTTACATGAAAATTAAATATATGGCCATTTTTACAATACATTCTTTTAGTTTTTAATATATATTTCATAATCTGTTAAACCCTTGTATCACAAAAGAGCCTAAAATAACACCTTCAGATAGATGGGGGCCAAATCTTTTCCCCCTGTTTGACAGTTGTTAGTTGGACCAGGCGCTTTTGATAGCCCTTGATAACTTGGCTGTATAAGAAGACGCAGTTTGCAGCTGCTGCTGAGATTGCAGCCAGATGTTTAATTTCAATTTTTCCATGGTATTTTTACCTATTTTTGTGAATCAAGCAAGTTAAATATTAGTGCAAGAATACTTGTATTAGTACTATAGGTCTCCGAGTAAGATCTGTATGCCTTGCTGCATACAACTTTTACTAAGACATGCCCTATGACTCTGAATAAATTAATCATTTAGAATTTCAAATGTTTTCTAAATAATGTTTGAATAACTCAATGTTCTACCAATGCTTTTGTCTTCCCAAGGCTTTTAATTGTTTAACACACCTGGAAAACTTCACTTCAAGTGGTCAAGGTTCTGTGTGACTTAAAGCTTTGTGGGAATTAACATCTTCTGTTCTGATACAATGAAATGGTGAGTGATGCATTCACTCGTTTTGAATAAACATTGCAAAATTCAAAATTAATTGGTACTGAATCTCCCACCGCATCATTTTCTGAAGCAGCCTCAGTACTCAGTGTGAAGCACTTTTTCATCCTTTTGGGTACATAAATTACAAAGATGTACTTTGATATTTTATTTCATTTTAGAAAACCACAACCATCAGTGGAGGAACCCTACTGCTCTTCGGGACGTGTAGGACTCAGCCGACGGAGGTGGGAGAACTTCTTGATTTTCCTCTGACAAAACAACTGGGTCAGTGAATGAGGCAGGTGAAGTGTTGGAGAGGCACCATCTTCACCCTAGAGCACCGAGAGAGGTAATTCTTTGTTCTTGGTAGTTGTGTTTTTTGCAATTAGAATGTATTTTTCAGTCATTCTGGATGCATGCAAGTTGTAAGTGGCGAATTATTATATCGCTGGTGTATACCGGAAGCTTTATGAGCCCTTCTCTATCCTGATTTGTTAAGGGAAGATAAAACAATGTAAAAATAAAGCTGAAGGGTACAAAAAGCATTGCTGCTTTGATTTTCCTATTTATGAAGCACTGAACTGTGGAGTACTCTAATGATAGCTTGTATTAATTTTAAAAAACTTGAAAATCTTGCTGACTAGTCTAACATTTAGATGCTTTTTCATTCTGTTTCTCATCAACCTTTGGCTTTCTGCTGGAGGCGCTACGTTTGTTATGTTAGTGTAAACAGATAATTACAAACAGTGGTAAAATGAACGACCACCACTGGTAAAGATAAGAGGCTTTTAAAAGATTCATCCCACTCAGTTAAAAAAAAAAATTAATATAAACTAAAATATGTGGATTATGAACCAGTTTCATTAGCACAAACTCCATTTGGCACTGCTTGCTAAATAGCTCCAATTCCGTTAGAAAATATTGTTTCTTAAAAGTAGCATTTTCTGGTTCTTGCTTTCTGCTTACACAAGGACGGTGGAATTTGTCTCCAGAAACTACCCAGGGGATTTGAAAAAAAATAAATGTAATGCTTCTTCTCCTAGATTGGTCTTTAACTAAAGGTTAAACCGTAGAGCAGTGGAAGCCCTGGTGCTCCCAAGTCATCAGCTGGAGGTGATCTTTAGCCTTTTGTCAGCAGAGTGTTGTTCTGCAGAGACTCAGGGGACGTGTCGGAGGGGAGGTCGGGTCCGATGCCTGGTGTGTTGTAGGGGAGAGCTGAGGAAGAGAATGCTAAAGAGGGAATAATAAGTATTAAGAGAAAAGCACAGGGCACAGCAAGTCCCTCCTCTTCAGTTAAGTTTTGGAAATTAAAAAAACCACTGCTGGTTCATTTGGATCCTTACCCTGAGCTGCATCTACTGATGCTCTTCAAAATTTGCTGATGTCTAGACAGAATATACTTTATCTATGTCTGAAAACTCTACAGCTCCTAGTGCTTTCTTTGGCCTCTGTTGTACACTCCATTGTCCCATGTGAGGTTCATCCTAGGAGCAGATGCTGGGCGCAGGAGTCCATGACAGTCAAGGAGGGTGTCAAATGAAAACTTAAGTTTGGACATGGACGACGTACTGGCCCCTTTCCGAGAATGAATTTCACCTTTTTCTGCATGACTTTCTGACTCCTCTTTTTCCTTTGTGAGAGGTCGCCTATTTCTGTTAAAGAGTCCTTGAGCTCTTTAAAAGTGAATATATATTTGAGTCCTTTATATTGAAGAATGTGAGAAGAATACTGACAATGAACTAATGCCTTTCCATTCTTATATCTGAGTGAGATTGGTTAGAGAAAAAGAAAAAGAGGGCAATACAAATAGATGGGCACTTCATAATACCTATTTGTAAATAATATCTCCAAAATCATGTTCTTTCCCCCCCGCCCCGTCCTGTTTCAATATCGGCATATGCCCTAGGGGAACATTACAAAAAAATGTAAATATCTTATTACCATTTTTTCATTTCCATGCTATGCAAAAGAGTAATCAATATTGCAGCACTGTAGTTTTTTCATCCCCCTGACTATTACACGAGGAGTGCATGTTGCATCCACAAGTATTTGTGGCTCGCCTTGACTTCATATGATTCTTGATGAAAATAAGGATAATATCCTGTCTTAAATCTGCAGACGTGGATGTATTCTGCAGTAATGTTTTTCTAAACTTCAAGTTACAGAATTTAGTTTTAAAGCCTTTTTAGCACTGACCTATCATTACTTGTGTTTTATAACTGAGTTAATTTGCTGGTTTTTCAAGTATCATGGTAATTTTTAAAGATTTTTTTTTATGCAAACAGTTTATAAGCAAATATTTATGCATACAGCAGTTCAATTTTCTGTATACTTCATGAAGTGTATACACTTTGAAGGAAAGCATAGACAGTTCAGGAAAAAAAATTCCTACACACACTCAAGCACACACATTATCCTTATGACATGGTTTGTTATGATAGAAACACAAATCCAGCGTATTGGGTCTAAGGCAAATTTTTAGGCTAAAGAAAAATGTATTAGTTGTCCTTGAGTGAAGGGAAGAGGAAAGCCACTAACCATATGTAATTTTCCAGGATATTTAAATAGTCAAGTGTCAGAACTGTGTGAGGAAAGGTGTCCTGCAAGCCGGGAATGAGGCGTATGGCAGGTGGTTGAATGTCTCACTGCAGGAGTTGTGAAGGGGTTTCGGTCTAGGTCAGTCGCTGACATTCCGCAGAACTCAAACCATGGCCTCAGCAATCCATCTTGAGCAATACTCTGCGTTTGTGTCAAATGCGGTGGTTTTTAAAAAGATTGAAGAATCGTCTTGCATTTTAAAAAGTACCTTTAAGAGGGAAAACCACAAAGGCAGTGCTTTATATCGAGCTAAATAACTGAAAAAAGAAGAGTGTTGTTTTTCAGCTTCTGTTTTGTGCTACAGCTTCAGAGTGTGGTTAACTGGCTGTTACACTCTCATACATGCGCTTCAGCTGAAGAGGTGTTCAGCTGGCTCTTAACACTCCCAATTAGTGTGTACCTCACACTCAGCTAAAGCTCCTTTTTGTGACTGCCAAGTGCCATCTTTGTCTTCTTCTGGTACAACATATATACATGCTTTCCTCCATAATATCTTTAAAATAGCCGTAAAGGGATCTCCAGGGAACACACTTGTCATGAGATAATTACTGTCCTGCACTGTATGAAAGTCTTGGCTGCTCTTGGTGCTTTAGGATATCCCAGGAGAACAATCACTGTAGTACAGTGTCTTTTCCATTGTGATTTAATGCCTTCTTACGCTGATTGACGGAGCAGTCAAGATGAAATGATGATTCTATGATTCTATGAAATGCATTTATCTTGTCCCAGCAGTTACTTAGCAGGGTCTGAAGTGGGAAGACATGGGGCAGCGCTGCTTGGAGGTACACAACAGCCCTCCTTTCTGGCGTTAGGTCACAGCTACCTACGCTTCAAAAGTACGAAACATGACATCCGCAAGCTCATTCTTCTCAACCTCTTTATACTCAGGTCTCACTGTGTATTCCCTCTCTGAAGATGCCCAAAGCACAGCTGCTGGTGCAGCCTTTAGGCCAGCATGCAGAGGTGGTAGGCAGGCATGCAGCTGGGGGAGATGCAGATGTGAACAAGTCTTGAGGAGACTTGCAGACTTGAGCAAGTCACCGTACAGGTCTCCTTAGGGCCAGGTCACCACTGCCAGGTGGGACTGGCTTGTGCAAAGCTCATCCAGATAGATCTCCGGAGACCAGGAGGAACTGTGCAGGCTGGCTTCCCTCAGCAGTGAGGGGAGAGGGGACCAGCTGAGGAAAGCCCTGGAGAGATGTTCACCTCTTCCTGGCTTCAAACTGAAAGAGGGGAGATTGAGATGAGATGAGATCTGGGGGAGTAACTCTTTGCTGTGAGGGTAGTGAGAGCCTGGCCCAGGTTGCCCAGAGAAGCTGTGGCTGCCCCATCCCTGGAGGGGTTCAAGGCCAGGTTGGAGGGGGCTTGGAGCAACCTGGGCTGGTGGGAGGTGTCCCTGCCCAGGGCAGAGGGGTTGGAACTCGTTGATCTTTAAGGTCCCTTCCAACCCACACCATTCCATGGTTCTATGAGTCTCTGACTTGCACAACTGCCCTTCTTATGCTCTCTAAGGCCGTGATGTACCTCTCGGTCAGAATAAAACTTGGCTATGCAGCTTCTGGGGCTGGAAAGGTCATCTGCTCCTGACCACATAGTCCCTGAGCTCCAGAGCCACACACCGGCACCTCATGGTGCAGCTTTCCCCCGACTGCCCACCCAGACCCTGTGGTGGCCAGTCCCTTCTCGCCTGAGGACACGGCACATTGTTCTGCAGGACACACTGGCTCCTTGGCAAAATGACATGCTCGTGGTATTTGAAAGGAAAAGGGCAACCAGGTCAGAGGCAGCTTGGGAAACGGAAAACAAAAGAGAAGCATTTGAAAATCCAGATGAATATTTAAATTGTCCAAGGGAGGACACCTGCTCCTTAAAGACAGGAGTCTCGTGATTGCATGTGCTTTTGAAATACATGCACCTGATTTCACAAAAAAAACCCACCCTTATCTTTTAGTACCTATGTAAAACAGCAAGGAAGGAGATGGGAAGAGAGAAAAAGTAAAGTTACATGAGAATTTCTGATTCCTCTCCCTTCAGCTGAAAGACAGAGAAAAAGGACAATGTGGTGATGATTCCTGATGCAATTTATGATGTGCCCTTAAGATATTTATGAAACTATTATCTTTATTTCCTCTTTTTCTTCTCATATAATTTGATTTGTGGGAAAATTAATAAAAGAAATTACATACACAAAAGCACAGGCCATAACTGCTGCATACTCAAATTGATAAATGTGAACCATACTCAGTGTGATATTTAACAGAAATGAAAATATGATGGTACTAAAGTTATATCTCTTTTTTTTCTCTTCATTGGCTCTGCTATTAAATGAAAGGAAATCTGAATATTATGCATCTTGACAATGGTCTCTTACATAGTGAAACAGCATTTAGCATTATTAAAATATGAGTTATTCTTGTAATTGCATTTTTTTTCAACACTAAAGCAGTGATTGATATACATAATATTTGCCTGATAAGTGACAGAAAATACAGTAACAGTAAATTTCTTAAAGCAATTAAGTTGTCTTTTGTTAATATTTAAATTACAGCCAAAGAATACTTATTAAGTTAATAAATGTATTTGTTGCATATATAATTGAGATTAAGGTAGAAACTAATCTAAACTGAATCAAAATCTATTTTTTACGCATAATATGTTTCTAATTATATGCCTGCTTGCTTAGACAGACCACCAGGAGCTCAGTCTGTGCACCCTGATGCAGAAATGGAAATGAGCCACTCGAACACTCATCACTGGAAGGGAGCTTTGAAAACTGCTTTTTCCTTTCCTGCTGTAACAGGTTACTCTATTTCCATGCAGAAAACAACAATGAGAACTTTTCCCTACCTTATTACTGTGTTGATCTTCATGTATAGTAGGATGATAAAGCAAGGTCTCAGGTGCTATGGTAACAGTGGCTCATGAGCTGTGGCATAAACAACTAATTAAATAGGTGCAATCACCCTATCCAGCAACTAATGTCCTAGAGACAGGGACCTGAGAAATCACTAAAAACACTTTGTCCTTTGAATAAAATAAAAATGTATCTGCTCGTAGAGCCTAAGAAAATCAGAAAAAGGTAGCAAAGCCTGGAAGAATGATTTGCAGAAAACAAAGAGCACAAGTGGAGTGCGCAATGAAGGCTTTCATAGCCCACATAAGAGTGACTTCCAGAATCACTTTAAAAATGGGAATTTAGAGAGACCCTTCCCCTTGTGGTCAAGAAACCAGTTGCCAGACGTTGGCAATGTGTCTTCTATGGTTGTTACATGTTTTGCAGAAAAAAATATTTAGAAAATATGTTATTCTTAATTATTTTTGGTACCACTTTCTGGGATCATTAACGCAAATTCTTATGTATAAAGACTGAATACTCAGTATGTGGGGCAAAATATAGAATTAGAATATTTTAGGAATCTATGAAATTATCTAAAAAAAGCTTCAGTCTTTCTGTCATAATCCAAAGCCTCACTATCTCTTTACTGTTTGTAAAATAGAGGCCTTAATGCTTTTGGCAAGTTCCACTTCTTGGATTCCTGTTATTGGAGGCTCAGTGAAGCGTCATGTGCCAAATATTTCTCTGGTGCAAAGTTAAATGTTGCTCGTTTAGGAAAGAATCTTGGAGGGAAAATTTCACATGTGAAAGCAAAGCACCTCCTTTTCTTCTAAACGCTGTAGTGGTTTGAAGCTATCCAGGGGTTATACCAGAGCTGTGACAAATTTTCTAAGTTTTCCTAGAAAACTTTCTAGTACGTGTTTCTAAGCAAACAATGAGTCTGTTGCGTGTGCGTGGACAAATGTTTGCTCTAGGTAAATTGTGGCACTGAAGTCCTGCTGTGGCTTTTTCTGGATCTCCAAATAATTTGCCTAAAGCGGTGTTTTTCACCCACATGCAGGCGTTTGGTATGTGGAGAAAGAGAACTGAAGGGGAGGAGAGGCTTTGCTTTCTGGGACTCTGGGTCTCCATGATTTATTCCAAAAAGCTCCCTGTGACTTTCCCCGGATAAAGCGATAACAACGGGAATTTTGCCATTGCTCAATGGGGTCAAGGCTTTGCACCAAACCACAGCCCCTAATTCAATTACAGAAATTACAGCAGAAAAACCCCTGCCTTTTCTTCAGATACGACTTGCCTGCATCTTTGCTTTCTGCTGGTGTGTAAAATAGGTGGAATATGCGGTCCTGAGCATCCAGCTGTTGCTGCTGGCAGGCCTCCAGTAGCACAGGTTACAGCATCCCCGGGCTGTAAATTAACACCAGCAAACTGGTAAGGTGGTCGGTTCATTTATTCTTTTTTTTTTCTTTTTTTTTTTTTTTTTTTTCTTTTTTTTTCTTTTTTTTTCTTTTTTTTTCTTTTTTCTTTTTTTCTTTTTTCTTTTTTTC